>OX596250.1:1236971-1836971 GCA_951394255.1 Polyploca ridens | reverse complement strand
ACTTTCATGATTGGATAGGTTAATTAAAGGAATAATAATGTAGTTTGCAATCTACGATATCAATATTTTAGTCTCAATTTTAGTTTGACTATTTTACTGGTATGATAAGTATAATTTGGTTTCTTTTATCTATAAATATTTTAATGTTGTTTGCTTCTTTAGTAGCTGGAATCAAGGTAGAAAAATACTTCAACGGAAGACCAGCGCTGGTTTATTAACGGCCAGTATATGCTGAGTTGGGACCGTTTTGTGGCAATATTTTTTTATGTGTAATTAATTATTACCTAATTATTTTTTTATTATTATTATTTTTAGTTAAAATTCTGTTTATAATTGATATGTTTTTGTTTACTTTTTTCTTGCCGCAAATAAGTTTATTTTCTTTTTTCTTTTCTTTCTTTCAAATTACTTGCTTATTTTACTTGGTTATGATTACCGAAATTTGGTATTTTTTTTAGAACATAAGGACAAAGTAAGTAAGATTTAAGATCTGTTATGTTTCTTCAAAGTACTCACCACTCTGACAAGGTACGCAATCTGAAGTCCTCTGAACAGCTTGTCCCTGACACGGGGCTCCTCCGTTCAGCGCGTGAGGTTCTGTACAGCTACGAGTGCGTCGCTGTCCGCCCGCCGCGCGCCCGTTGCAGCGGCATTGTGTCCACGGTCCCCAGGGACTCCATCCACCATTCACTGTTGGACGATGATGATGTTAGAGATGTGGTGGTAAATATTATAGAAGATAGTCGTTTTTACTATTAAGATTTAATATAACGGGCTTAATTGAAATTCTGATTTATTCTCAATCATAATGTGAATATACCAATATAATAAATATACCACGAAGTCGGTAAACGAGCATAGGGCCCGCTTTTATGGTAAGCGGTTACCGTAGCCATATGAACGTTTGCAACGCAAGGGGCATCACTCACGCGTTACCGACACGTCCT
Organism: Polyploca ridens; assembly: GCA_951394255.1. Classification (NCBI taxonomy): domain Eukaryota; kingdom Metazoa; phylum Arthropoda; class Insecta; order Lepidoptera; family Drepanidae; genus Polyploca; species Polyploca ridens. The sequence goes on along the minus strand of OX596250.1, from coordinate 1,836,024 downwards.
CCTCCCCAATGAGCTCTGGCGACCTTACTCACGCGCAGGAACACAACATAAAGTTATTTGACTGTGGTATTCTGTAAAGTAGAGGTACTTCCCCAGTCGAGCTGCTCTTTGAGCGATTAAACGCTACGCTCTACCTCTCTGACTGATGTCAACTGTACAAAACCAATACGTTTAACCGATACTTTGAAGTGATAGTTACCTAAATTGTAGTTAAATTAAGAACGTAAGATAAACGAATAATCATTGAATTCCATAAACTCGCGACCCATAGACGTATTATGAGAATAATTGGACTATTTTACAAAAAAAATAAACCGACTTCAAAGTACACGAAGATGTAATCAAATCCTGAATTGATGACAATGGGACCAAACGGGAAGTGTGCCCTTTCAAATAAAAAAAGAATTTTCCAAATCAATTACTAAATGACGAAGTTATGAGCTACAAACAAAAAAAAAATACAACCGAATTGAGAACCTCCACCTTTTTTGAAGTCGGTTAAAAATCCGCATGATTGCTAACTATAGTTAAACTAACCATTGATAGATACTTTACCTTTAAAAAGGTAAGCCAGAACTAGCAGTGATTCAGACTAAGAAGAGTAAAATTAAATAAACTAAAACACAGTTAATTTATTACAAGAAATGCACATTTACTTAAAGTCGGAACGAGCGAGCTATAATATAAATTATTCGTCTCATTTACATTAAAATATAGAGTAAACATTTATAGCTTTTTCATTTACATATATTTTAATATTCGTTTCCATTTAATTAAGTTATAAAACGAAAGGCTGTTTTTGAAAAAAGTTTTGAACACGCAAATTTTATTTCATTCTTGGAATAATAATTTGTTTCAGCCGCTAATTGTTGGAAAGATAATAGTGTTTGATTGTACTTTTGTATTTTAGGGTTCTGTGAATAAATCGGAATTTTTAAAGTTTTTTTCTAATTAGTTTTTAGGTGTATAATGTTTGTTGCCCTGAGCTGTTCCTTCGTGAGAGCTTAATTCCAAAATACCTACGTCATTAAAAAAAACTCCCCTCAATTTTCATATTACTTACTATGTCTTACGGCATGAACCTGTACGTTAATTTATCAGTAAGTTGTAAGATATATATTACAGTTATGAATATAATTTCTCGTCCATATAAAGGTAGGCATTTGTATTTTATGCTATCACTTATCAAAAATACTTAAAAAAATAACTTGGTAGTCATATAAAAATTTTATATAACATTTTTAACGATGTTCACGTATGATTATTTTGTATAACTTAAATCTTATCTTAATTTTTTTTTTAACAACTGTTCAAGACACTATCTCTACACCTACATCAAAATAAATCAAATTGACCTCACAATATAAAAATTGTTGTATACGATGAAGCATTTTATTCCATACAAAAATTAAAACACACTGCACAAATTACAACACACACTGCACAATTATAACACACACACTGCACAATTATGACACACACGCTACACAAATTAACGAAAACCTTTTAAACTCAATCGAAACGTAAATATCATTAACAAATAACCCTAAGCACCGTATAATATTTGTTTAAAAACAACAAAAGAGGCGAGCAAACAGTTGGTTATATCTTTTACCAAGATCACGGTGCATGTTTCGAGACGAACACGCGAGGTGGCGTGCAGGACCTAACTCTAAATCCTAACCTAACGACCTACCCAGAATTTACTTTAGTTTAATAATATGCTCGTTTGGTATTCTTTGTACGTAACAAGGTTCTCATTTAGAAAATAAACTTTTTAATTCTGTAGTTTTCATGCAAACTTCTTAATTTGAATTTATAAAAAGTATTAGGAGCTCTTTTAAATTAATTTGAAATAAAACCAACCAGTGTCATGTCAATAACTAAATAATAAAAAAAAAATGAATAAAATTATTGCCCATTAAATTCAAAATTAATTTACCCAACACTCATGCCCTATTTTTCTGTTTTATGTTTATAGTGGCCATACGTTTTTATGTTAATTCCATACAACACTCATACATGTACTGTGCATGTAATAACCGTGTTTAATGGGAGATGCTTTCCTAAATTATGCTTAAGTGTGGCCATAACATGACGTTTAGTCGGCCATGCTGTGAATAAAATGTTGAGGAATTTACGTTACAAGACGCAAACAATTATTCAATCTGAAACTGATAGGAGATAATAGGTAAAGGCAATTTGTACATGTGAATATTTCAGCCCGTAATAGCTGAACGGATCTTTTTTTTTTTTTTTTTTTATACAACTAAGTCGGTTAACAAGCAAACGGCCCGCCTGATGGTAAGCGGTTACCGTAGCCATATGGACGCTTGCAACACACGAAGCATCGCTCACGCGTTACCGACCTTTCCCCCCTCCCCTATGAGCCCTGGCGACCTTACTCACGCGCAGGAACACAACTTTACACAACATAAAGTTATTTGGCTGCGGTATTCTGTAAGGTGGAGGTACTTCCCCAGTCGAGCTGCTCTTTGAGCGAATATTACGCTATGCTCTACCTCTCTCAAGGATCTAAATGAAACTTGGCATATAGATAGATCATATCCCTGAATAACGGTAGTGGCAGCGTCAGTAGCTATTAGTAGCGTCAGAGCTTTTTCAATTAATTTAAAATTTCACACATAATGTAAAACGTTCCAAAGAGACTCATATTTTTTATTAATAATTTATGTAAATTAATCTTTCATTATCTACCTTAATTTTAACCCATAAATATAAATTATATCAGAATATTTTATGAAATTGAATGTATTATGGTAAAAGATTGTAAAAATCTAAAATTTTATCAAATTATGGCTATTTATCACACTCCAAAGATTTATCGCGACAAAATTGATATTAAAATAATCAAATTAATAACTCCATTCATACATAAAAATGCCTGATCTATTAATTAAATATTCCAAAGCTCTATAATGCATTGGATTTTAAATCTTACGTAATACTATTAATTCAGAATAAAATCAGTTTGATGCTCAGATTTTTATTACGATTCAAAATACCATAAAATGTTTGTTATTTTATTAATGCACACTGAATCATCCTGACACAATCATTAGTGTTTTGTGGAATGTAACTGAAAAGGAGGGACGCGATATAGTTCTTAATTTTTTTTATGTCAAGGCGATGATAGCAGTGGTAGTGACGTCGGATACCGAGACGAAGGTCCCGGGTTCGAATCCTACAATGAGCTTGAGCTTTCGGTGAAGGAAAACATTGTGAGGAAACCATAGCACGGTGGTAGGGTACTTTGTAGCACCCGCCTGGCTGGCTTCCACCCTGAAGTTGAAAATCTGTCACCAAGCACCTTTCGGTGTTCCGATAGCTGCACTTGAGAGCCAGTTCCTTCTAGGCTGTGTGTGCTTATTACCTTCGGCCGCATCATCACTTACCATGGTGAGATTGTGGTCAAAAACAGTAAAAAAAAAGTCACATGAAAAAAAAAGATAATATCTATAATCACTTTGACCACCCGTAGTGTATAATTTTGGTGTATTCACTCTCCGTTCTCAATAAAAATTGATTGCCCCATTAGTCCCACGGGTTTGTTATTAACCTAATAAAATATTGTTAATATTAATAAAGTGGTCCTCATTCTAATGGTGGTCAGAAAATCTATAAAAATTGAAATTTTATGGAATGAAATACATATCCATGAACGTGAAGTGTTTATATGGGGGCACGGAAGTGCCCCCCGCCAAGACAGCCAAGCGAAGCGAAAGGGCACTAGCTACCTTTTCTCGAAGCGCTTCGTCGTTTTTTTTAACCCTCATAACTTGGGTTTGGATTATACCAGATAAACACAATTCTCAGGATATGATGTCAATAGTGAACTTATTAAACATATTAAGTTTCAATAACATAGCTCTTATACTTTAGATTTTATTGATATCTAAAAAACCCCGACGTGTAATGGCCAAGCCACATATTTTGACTACGGTGTGTAGACTTTGTGAAGTTAGGGCTTGTAGAGTAAGTGCATGTAGAGTTATAAGCTTGGCTCTATATGAGATCTGATAACTTTTTGACAGTGCGAGCCATATGTCTTGGCAACATTTTACATAAAAATGTTTTTGGTAGGATAGTTCTTAAAATTAAAGGGAGGCGGTGAACCTTTTTGTACTTATTTGGATAAGATTATCAAATAGCATTCATCAACAAAACAAATCAAACAAAATCATTTGATAAATTATAATTCATCGAAACGACTATGATATTTAAGTCAGTAATACCTGGGGGCCAAAATATCTGTTAAAATGTCATACTGACACGATACTATTGCAATTCCATTATCATTGAGCCGATGTGAGCAGTCTACTAATTCATAATGGTCTCATAAGGAACGAAAAGAATTTTAGTACAAAAACTGTCAAAACTTTTCAGGGTCGGCAACGCGCGAGTGATGCCCCTGGTGTTGCAAGCGTCCATAGGCTACGGTAACCGCTTACCATCAGGCGGGCCGTAAGCTTGTTTGCTACCTAAGTAGAATAAAAAAAAAAAAAAAACTGACAACTTAAAGATCATTGTGGCAAGATTGTAGTTCCAGTGGAAAATCATCGGAAAGCTATTATGGCACCATTATGACGCTATTGTGTTAGCAGACTACCAAAGTTCTAAAATGTGTCAATTTTGACACCACTGATAGTTCATTGGAACACAATTGTGATAGCAGAATTAAATTTGGAACGGGTTCTATGACTTTAGGTTTAATTTCGATTGACACGGTATATTCTTGAGAAATCTCTAGTTAAGTAAATATCTATTTTATATTACTCTGTGGTCAAGCTACAAGAAAGGTATTCTAATACCTACATGTTCACGTAAAGTTAAATGAACACTGCTACAAACAATAAATTATTTAACTAGGCTAATGACTTCCATGCATAGAAGCTCTAATAGCTACATTGTTTGTTAATTAAAACTAAGTGAATTAGAATTTAAGATTTACTTTTAATTTATAGGACAAGTGCAAATACCTGTTACATGCATTTATATACCTACTACAGTTGACAGTTGTACCAAAAAGTTTGTCGCTAATTTAGATCAACCTGCTAAAGTCACGCTTGCGCGCTAGCTGGAAGTTTGACTTGGATTTTGTAAAGTGTTAGTATATTTATGTAAGTATTAGCTGCCCGGCGCGACTTTGCGTTGTGCTGCCCTACCCTGTGGTACTACTCTACCCTACCCTACTCTATCTAAACCATCCAAAAATGATCCGCCATTTATTGAATTCATTTGTTACAAAAAATGAGAAAAATGAAGAACCGCTCGACCGATTTTGTGCAAACTTCACATAAACGATCTACTAAATAGTCCGAACAAAGCCTAAACATTTGGTTTGGATAGGTGAGCCCGTTCTTGAGGTATAAAATTACAACGAAAAGTGGCATTGATTTTTATATATTTATAGATAAGTAACATGATGGCAATAACTGCTCACAGTGATTTCAAAAATTAAGTTATTGTTAATGAATACCAATGTTTCCTGTTTGGGTTGGTTTCCTGGGTGGTTTATTAAGATCTAACTATATAGTATTATTATTATATATTATTAGTAGTTTTGGTTTATAGTAGCCAAAAGCACATAAAAATATAATTTACTGTCATAGCAGATGTTTAGTGATGTCATTATACCTAGTACTGATAAATAGTTTAGTGAAACTAGCAAGCATGGTACCGTACCTACCTGATGATACAACTAAGAACCATAGTGACCTCTTTAGTGTAACATATTACCTCAGTGGTTTAACACTTGGAACCAAAGAGTATAAAATAACGATATAACAGATCTTTCACGATGATAAAGTAACGGAAACGAATAAAGATAGAAAAAGAAAACCTCAAGCAGTGAACAGACTGGCTGATACGACGGGTCATTATATAATTGTGTGAAGTAATAAAAAGTATTGTGAAGACACCCGCCTACGCGCGCTACATTCACGACTTGATAACGACGATATACTGCCCAATTTGCACGTAAGTGCCACAATTTCTATACCACAAAGGGTTAACCCTGTAATAAATGTAATTGTCAGCTTGTGGTCGGAACAACTATACCAATTAGAGTAGATGGAATAGCCAAAGAATGTTTTAAAGGATATAAGTTCTAGTGCGGAGGCAGTATTTTATGAACTAGTCAAAGATAGAATCAGTTTCAAATGGTTAATAGACAGAATGAGGGTTATAAAGTGCGAGTAAATGTTATAGCAGTAGATTTGTGGCAGATGTAAACAGTATCAAAGATTGTTACAAAAGATAAATTGTATTTTATGTACTTGAAAGATTAATTTGTAGAGAATGTTCTCTGTAACTTCGCTGAAATTTTTGAGAATAAAGAAAAACAAGAAGTTCAGAGAAAATTAATTATTTGAATACAAACAATATGACGTAGATTAATTATAGCTGTTGTTAATAAAACAGACTCGATAGTCCTAATGTCATCGTTAAATACAGATACTGATGTGCTTTTCAAACCAACAAACTAGGTTAGTCACGGACCTAAAATTAAAAGTGACGAGGGACCCATAACAATAACACCTATCATCGCAGGCGACATTAAACAAGTTGTGTGCAAAGATTTTGAACGTGCAAAGTCAGAGGTGGTGATTGCAATCAGTTAGGCAGGCGCCATATTTTCATGATGCGTGGGCGAGCAGCGCGTCCCTAATGACTCTCCCATGCGCTTGCGCATAGCAATAATTGCAAGCCATCGGCGCCTGCCCTTTGATCTTGCTGAAGTAAAGATAGTTATTACGTATAAGTGAGGGTGAAATGAGCGTTAAACAGCATCGAATGCACGGTTGTCTTATAAATTATATGTGAAATAATGAAATGTGGAAGATTGCAGCGTGGCGGGTGAAACGCGGCTATTAAAATGTCTAACGCTTTTTGATGATAATCGTTTAGACATGGGTAGTTGGTGAAATAATTATTTAATATCAAAATAAACGATAGCAAATGGACATTAACGAAATTAAACTCACCATAAACAGTCAATAATGCAGGCTCAGTTATCCTCTTCCCGGCTATATTTTCAGCAACACAGCTGTAGTTTGCCATATCCTGTTGACAAATAAAAAAATACATTCAAAGCCAAAGTCAAAGCTATTTATTCAATTTAGGCCTCAGAAGGGCACTTATGAAGGTCACATTTACTGAAGTTACCACCGGTTTGGAACTCGGCCTTCAACTGAGAAGAATCCGGCAAGAAACTCAGCAAGGTTACATTTTTTTAAATATTTTTTGGACAATCTGACTATGTTTGGCCTTTTTTCATCCAAATAATTAACAATAAAAAATATATACCTAAGCATACAGTCGAAAAAAGAACAAGAACAACATTGCAATTTATATTCAAGAAACCAAATATTATCGTGTAAAGTCAGAGGTGGTGATTGCAATCAGTTAGGCAGGCGCCATATTTTCATGATGAAAAAATCATATACCCTTATAAGGACAATCACGTAAAGCAAATATAAATAAACTCGGTAATTTTGAAGACTAAAATTTAAGAGGAGAGACATCCGAAAACTCCAGCCCGCATTAAAGCGTACACAGTTGATTACGGCACATCAACATATTTTAGACACTGACTGCGTTGAAATTACAAAGGACGTAGCCATTAATTTAAAAGACGTATACAGCACATATTACGATTATATTAATTAAGAAAGCGCTCCCGACACCTTTGTGAGCAAGGATAGTATTACACACAAGCCCACCACAATGAGAGAGCGAGTGACAGTGGCAGCAATTAATCCATGTCTGCTCGCAGTGCCTAATTAGTGGAAGTTGCGTCGCGGAAACCGGAGATGGAATGAGTTATTTGCGATTGTGTTGTTGCATGGTAATGTGGTCTGGTAGGCAGTTTTATTAATCATTGATTTTGTATGGGCTACATTTGCAGTGTTATACGGTTGCAAATAGTTTTTTTGGCCCTCAGACGGCTTAATAACATTTTTATAATAGTTTCAAATCTACGAAGTACTATGAAGTAATAATTACTAAATAAAATTAGCTGAGATTTCAACACTTTAATCAACGAACGTCCAGCAAGAGCTTTGAAAGAGTACACCGGAACGCGACAAAAATACATAGAAAGCAACGAGTGACAGCGACTTGTGTCGCAATTAATAAACGTCTGTTGCCGTCGACTAATTAGTCGCAGTAGGTTCGAGATAAAATAAATAATTTGCAAACGTGCGACAAGATGATGCGATTGTACGGGTTGACGCTTTACAGGAGCATTTTAATGAGCTAAACATTGACAAGAGTGCACAGGAATTAGCCCATAGCCAGTTTAATCTAGCATCTATAGAACCAGTTGTTAATAGAGACCTTGCGAATGAAACCATTAAACAAGGCTATGTTAAGGTTAGTGTAAAAGCTACAGAATCTTTAATTATAAGATAATCCAAACAGCAACGCATTGGAAATATACATTGCGCCTATTTAGTAAATAAAAAAACGTAAAAGAGCTACATAAAATCTAATTATAATAATTTTATATCATTAGTGATATAAACACAAAAATAGATTTTATGGTATACCATAACGATTATAACTTGCTTGCTAAGCTTTTGCTCTTAGAACTAATTACCAAGAACGTTGAAGTAATATTCAATAACTAATTGGATAGCCAAACAATTAAGGCGCAAAACAAAATACTTTGCAATTTGGTTTGTTTTATTTAGTTAACAATCAATACAATTCTTGAAACAATATTATCTCTTTATTTATCTGTCTCAACTTCAACATGTTTGCATGTTATAATAAACAGTTCATATCCTAGTTCAATGGCAGAGACCATGTGTCTTCATATGAACCATGAATCATCTAAAGACTCGTTACTGGTTGTCTTTGTAAGTATATCATCTATATCCGATTTTCAACTTTCCTGATCGTTATTTAAAGCACTTTTTGGTAAGTAGTCGTTTCCTTCATAAATCGCATAAAAACTTTGACCCAATATTGTCATATGCTTCAAAGGAAGTATTAAGTATTATCTCAAAGTCTAAAGTAATTGTTTGGATTTGCGGTTTTATTATCTGTAGCGGTTACTTTAACGATAATTTATAGGCCATTAAATTTTGTGTAACGAGTACGTGGGCTATTAATATCTGAGATATTAATCTGAAACGTGGAAGGGAGGTTTAGGTGCGCCTTGCTTTAAATCCAACTCCGTTATTTTATCTCCTTCTTTATCGAAATCAGATTTTCTGCAATCAGTAATTAGATAGGTAGTACCTATTTATGCGTTTTAGATAAATTCTTGTTATTCACGTGCACTGAGAATTTGTCATTGTCAAATAATAGGTTTAATAGTATTTAGAATGGTCAATAAAACCAAAAGTCCTTGCGGACTGAGGGGACATAATGTTAAAATTCATTTTTTTTTTTATAAAAGCTGCAATGGTTTTTCATATAATATATCGTAAACACTCTAGAATTCATCCAATCATAGGTACCTGCAGCGTAGCTCTCGATATAAGCAGATTCCCTTCAGCAGATATCAGCACATTATGGTCTTGCTGCAGCGGTGCGCCGTGCTTCAGCCAAGACACTCTTGGAGGTGGTGCAGCGGCAGGAGGTGCACAGCGAAGAGACGCAGCAGAGCCAGCTTCCACTGACATCGGTGATGGTGAAGCAGTGAAAGGTTTTTTGAGATCTGTTGAAGATAATGTTGTATTAGCTTATGATTTGATGGAAACATTCTGTGTCGCAAAACTTAGATTTTTTATTTTCATGTTAACAGGTATACAAGCTGACAGAGACGACCTGAAGGAAATAAGTCACCGTTGCTTTTGGGAGCAAGTCAATAACATGTTCGAAATACAGTATTTAATTTATAGTAAAAAAAGAATTGGTGAGTATAAAGAAAGTAGGCAAGAGAAAATATTTATTGACCCATAAGGTATAGGTAGGTACAAGATATTGTAGGAATGAGATTGTAAGCATCAATCAAATAAAATAAATAAATATCCTGAGATAAGGATAAGGAAAAATACAAGTCTTAAAATCTTTAATCATCAGCCCTAGAAAATATTTTTATACTCTCAAGGAACGGTCATCTCTCAGGTCGGTTAATCATGTAATAGGCAACATGAATAAGCAACCTAAAAATATTATCAATAAATACTATTTCTATATCCCATCATATCTGAGAGAAACCCTAATCGTACGTAACAATACACCAAAGCACACAAAAAGTAATTTTCTCATCAAGCCCGCATATCAAATTAATGTTGAAAAAATTTTTATTAACTCAACAATCGAATGTCAATTTTAATTTGTCGCTATTAAAGTGAGACGTCTTAACAATGCTGCCAAAAGCTCGTGAGCTAATTTAATAATTGTTGACTATGGCTACGTTGCGCAATTTCGTATGGTGTAAGTTACAAGCGAATAGTATCAAAAAAAAAAAGAATGTGGCGTGTCTTTGTGAAATTACTTTAGAAATAGTAGAAATGAGATTTTTTAGATTATATTATTATTTTGGGTGTGCTAGTATGTGAGTGATTTTTTGAACGTGAATTAACTTTTTTATTATTCATTATAATAACTAACCAGATATTCTGTAATGCCTGAATTTAATTGCTTAAAGGGTTGGAAGCTTAGTATTAAAATAGACTAACGTATCGTGGAAAACAGCATTGCTGTTAGACTCTGTAAAGTGTAAAACAATAGACGATTTAATCATCGCTTGCGTTTATAAATTGTACTAGTACCACAATTCGTGTCTTCTCACGTCAATCTTAATAAAGAAAAAAACGTAACGAGACCGTCGATTATGTAATTTGAGTTCCGGACGAATCCATCCCACACAGATAATTGGCTTTTATTATACAATTTAACGCGGTTTTCGCACGTTTTATTTAACCAAATGATACGTGAAACATGAAACGTGAATCATCATCATTTGTCAGCTAATAAAATGACCTACCACTTTGATACAAGCCTCCATTTACAATGATTACACCCAGTCGCAGTTTTGGTATCATAAAATACAGTAATTTTGCGGGTAAACTTTTTCCATTATGAATCTGTAGGTACACAGGTTTATTCATTGCATTCTGCATAAGTTACTTTTTTATACGCCTAAATCGGCAAACAAGCCTACCTGGTGGTAAGCGGTTATCGTAGCCCTGGACGCTTGTGATGCCATGGGAGTTATCACAAGAGACGCTTGCAACACGCGGGATAACATTCACGCGTTACCGACAGGAACACAACATAAAGTTTGGCTGCGGTATTCTGTAAGGTGGAGGTACTACCCCAGTCAATCTGCTTTTTGAGCAAAAAATGACAAGCTCTTCTTAAGTTTTACTTTATATTTCATATACTACTAAGGTAGTAAACAAGCATACGGCCCACCTAATGGTAAACGGTCACCGTAGCCAATTGACACTTGCAGCACCAGGGGTAAACGCGCGTTGCGGACGTTGTTTTTAATGATGTTACCACACTTACCACACATAGTCATAAAGATAAAATGTATATGTCGTACATTTAACTTTTTTCTCGAATTCTTTTAAATAAACAAAGAAGTGGATACTAAAAACATTACTAGTCCTTCAACAGTCCTTTATTCACTTACAAAAATAGCTAAAATCTGTTATTCAATGCCACACAAGTAAGCGCGGACGACAAAATGAATTATCCAACTCTACACCGTTCCATAAATCTGTTCAGTTTACGCTCCATTACCCGCTTTCGTATCTGAGACATACTGTATAACTTTATAAATAGGTTTTGGTCTAGTTGGATGCTGAAGTACCTATATTTCTGCCATAAAAGAATAAAGTCTGTTTCTAAAAAGATTTGTAACAGACGCCTTATGTGGAATGGCAAACTAAGAAAAAACACAAGCTTCGGAATATTATGACATTTAAAACTTACTACAGGTTTGTAAGTATTAATATTTTTACTCAGGGTAGGCTTATTCTGACCACAATCTCACCAGAGTTAGGGAAGAGAACTCAAAGACAATACCATTTATTCAATTTAGGCCTTAGTTCGTAGGGCACTTATGAACTCGCCGGAATACATTCTTATGTGTTCCGCGAAAGATTTCCAACTCGAAGTTGATTCCTTGACCTTCCTATTAACTGTACTATGTGGATTTCGACTTGATGGTCACTTTTTAGAATGCTTCTTGCGTTTTTTGAAATAACTTAATTAAAAATAAAAACAACTTCACCAAATTTCCCTTAGAATGCTATTAATAAACACATTGCAAAATAATTCTCTCAAGTCGCAAAGTTTCTGTCTAACGTACGTATAGTTTAGATTCTTTCAGACATTTTAAAATAATAATACCAGATTTTTTAATACGAATGTTTACTAAAAAGTGTAAAAGCTTCAGCGCTCAGGGCGTGTGCAAATGATAAGTGTTAGGTAGATCCGGCAGAGAGGAGTTCGTGTAGAGTCATAAATTACAGACTACGTTTCATTTCCTCTACGAAATTCGTACCAACTCTGTCGTGGATTTAGGGTACAAGGAGGGGATGAAATATGAATGGAAGGATTTGTATGTTTCGTTATTAAAATAATAATTATAGGAGGTTTAGGATCATAGCTTATTACGAGGAACGGTCGAGACAATAATTGTACATCCTAATTAAGCAGTGTACAGAATGGGCCGATTAATTACATATTATATTCCTTACAATTCTGAAGTTTTAACAAAAAAATCAAGGCTATTTATTCAATTTAGGCCACATAAGGGCACTTATGAAGGTCAACCACCGGTTCAGAACTCGGCCTTCAACGAAATATTGATTTTATTAAAATAAATATGAAGTTTTTTTATGTAATTGTAGTTATCCGAATCGACGGTAAATATTTCTAGGGCATAATCAATGAATTCTATTCAATTAAAATACTTGAAACTGGCCTTAAACACATCTAGTACTTTAACAGATTCTCTATCTTTGTATACAAAAATACGGTGCGGTACATTATAAGGATTTGCCGGCAGTTAACATTGAATTATTTCGTAGCCCCGCTGTTATTCAGTTTCCATCATTTTAATATTATATACGCACATCCGAGATTTGTAAGAATTATGGAGATAATTACATCCTAAATCCTGTAATATTTAGACCTTTTTGATGGAATTTTTGCTTTACTTTGGTATGTTATTATGGTTTGAGGATTTTACAAAAACAATAAAGAATTTTAAAGAATAATGACGTGATGATTCATGACGTGGTGGGACAATTTGAAGGATTTTAAATATTTTTTGAAACCCTCAAGTAAAAATATGATGTTCTAAGTAAAACGGTCAAAAGAGACAGTAACTATAAGATTATGGGGGGCTTTATCTGAAGTGAATATTAATTGCTCCTAGTTGTACGTAGTATTTATATACTCTGAGCTCCTAGTAACAGGAAATAATGTGATCTAAATATTGAATCGAAAATCCTCATAAATCAAGGAAGCCATAGTCTGAGTGCAATTTAATATTCGATTTTGAAATGTGCTAAATAATCTCAAAACTTCCTACCTTTATCTCGAAGAGATAATCAGAAGTATCTGTGGAGTGCGTTGTATCCCCTAGCTCTATAGTCTGTTCACGGAAGATATTTAAATCATGTTGTGAGCATTATATCTTCCCGAGAATATTATTAATTCCATGTGTCACAGTTATTACAAGTTTATTACCTTTTTACACTACTTCTTACTAATTGTGTATTATGTTTGTTCCTTAATCACTCCGTGAAATTAGCAAACAGACTTGAATAAAAATTAGCACAAAAATCAAACCCTCGCATAAAACAAAGGGTACTTTTTACCTCCAGAAAACATAAGATGCCTATCGAGAACGCGGTTGAAATTGAGGCACAAAAACTGGTTATTTTATCTATTTGTAACGTATGCGTTTCTCTAATACTCATCCGATGAGCCGGAAAAGGTATCTAGTATAGAAATAAAGAGGCGTTTCAAAGTACGCTGAGAATTAGCTAGCGCAAGCTAAAGTAGTAAAATATTTAATCGAAGATCTCATCCACTCGCCTAATGTAAATTGAAACATTTTTAACAACTTAACGTTTCAATCGTAAACTTTAAATATAGCTATACGACACTCGCTCACCGATCCATTAAGCTTCCATGTAAACATACAAACATCACATATAAACATTCATATACTAAATCTTCAAGTAGAAGACTTACCACTGACACTTTTACGTACACTTACGATACCCTATGTATTATCTTTAATAGCTGCGTAGATGCCACTTGAGAGTGTATTTAAAGCTCAGAGAGAACAATTAAAACTGTCAGGATGAGGATTTAGAATGAACGTGGGGGCTGCGTTGGAGCTGTGAGAGGTAGCGAACGCGAGAGCGGACGACGAAGAAGCTATAATATTTATGAAAAAGAGTCAACAATATTGCTGGATGTAAGCGACTCAAAACTATTCGTTAATGAAATCAATGGCACAGGCCTTTGTTCAGCATCGCTCTATATTATGATACTGATGATGATCTGCTATTTTAGGTCCGGTTTGCATCAAGTAACACTTCTCTCCTGGCTGTAGAACGTTCAATAGAAGCAGGAGCATTGGAATACTCTAATCAGAGATGTCCGAAAGGTGAGGCTAGGCGCTTCCTGGTAAGAAGTCACCGTATAAAGACCTTACTTTTTGATCGGTTTTTGACTCTTCGCGAAAGGGGTATGCTGAATGTCCCTATAGCTTACTGAATCTCTGTATTTTCTCTTCAAGGAATATCCTTATTTGATCCTAAGCTTGTCGAGTGACTTTTTTATTACATTTCCATATTAATAGATCGCTTATAGTAGGACGCTTGCCTCACACACGGTCGGTTCACGCAATTAGGATGAAGCGGGGAATGTCTCTTGCGTTCAGTTTCGTGTATATTTAGACATTTATGAGTTTCAGCTGAGAGCTTTCGCTTCACGTTATAATATAGGAGAATATTGCTCCGATCTCACGTATCGTTCTGTTATAATTGTTCTACAGTTTAATTAAAGCGATTGTTAGAGGCTGGAATGATTTGCACGTTGTTTTATTGGTAACTCAGTAGGATTATATATTTTGAAATTTTGTTTTGTCGTCTTTTTGCACTTTGTCTATTTTGATAAAGAAATTTTACTAAATATTATTGGGTTTGGTAGTTATTGAAAAGTCAGAAACAGATTTTCAATTCAGCCGTTATCATTAGATTCAATGAATCAGCAAAATATATATTTTTAAAATAACTTAACCACTTAAAAGACATTCCAGAGTCCAGACCAACTTTGCCAAAGCTATTTTGTTATACATAGCTGAGTTATCCACAAACTTTGTGCAAAAAACATTTAAAACTTTCGCCATTTCGCAAAATTAAACTGGAAGTAGGTTACATTGCGCACGATTTGAACAGTGCCAGTTGCAAGTGCATTGTTAACAAAGACAGTAATTACAAACTATTTTCAAGTGTATTTATTGTGCCGCAAACAACTGACTGAAACTTTAACTACTGTTCTACATAGCCAATTGAGTTAACCGATTGAATTCGAAATACAATCAAATTGGGTAAATTGACTTTATTTTATGGTATATTTGCAGTTAGTGAGTTAGTGCATAGTAGTAACATATCAATTGCATATCAAAACACGTGTAGTGTAGAGTATTCATTAAGATGTGTTTATAGTCTTAGAACTAGAATTGACAATATAAACGAAAAATTAATTGAAAAGGATTGATACCGCATTGCTCGTAAACGAGTAGGTAAAGCCTTCTTAGTGGTATAACTAAGAATCTTTATAATAAATATAAGATTCTTGAGTATAACCTACCGCAAACACGGTCATCTGATCCGAATCAAGCAGAGCTTGTACACACAGCTCCACATCAAGCTATACATTTCCAGTATAAGCTGCTCTCGCATTGTATTGGATTTCCGTACAATGAGAGGTCAGCTTATATTGGAAATGTATAGCTTGATCTGTAGCCGTGCGTACTATGGAAACAGATAACTGATATATGACATATACTCCTTTTTGTTGTGTGTAAGGTTTCTTGGGATTAAAATTACCATGTCTTATATCAGGACCAAGTTTCACAAAAATTCGTTCGCCCTGTTTCGCCGATAGGAAGCTAGTGGTAACAATCATATGAGAAGGTTTATACTGATTGGAATTTGGAACCTACCACAATAATGTATAGCTTCTATAGGCCTTTATAAAGTATAACCAAAGCATATTGATTATGAATTGGTGATTGTTAATCCGCTTCCAAAATATATTCTTACCGACGAACGTTTTAATCAAAATGACTACCAACGTAGCAAGTAAAATAATATCACAGTAAGTCATCATAAAAAAAGAAATTGGCCGCGTAATAACACACTAGTACCTACAATTACCCAGAATTGTTCTTGACCGGTTTTTTAAGAATTGCCCAACATGTCATAAATCTGACGAACGGACGGACCGACGCTTATTTAATATGCATAGAAGATTTACCTCCGGCGAGTATTGAATTAAATCGAGTTATGACTGCCCGTAATACACTTTATGAGTTATGTTGGTACAACAATATTAATCGACGCTATTGCGTCTTTGATGCAAGAATTTTGATAGGCTTTTGTGAGCCCCGGTTTTATTTCCAAACTTATTAACAAGCTTCAAATTAATTTCGTAAAATTAATATTCAATTTGGTTAAGGCCCAAAAGTTTGTTCTTTATTAATAAGTTAGATCTTATGAAAGACTAGCTTGTGCCCGCGACTTCGTCCGCGTAGAGTATTTCTTTTTTCTAGATATAAATCATTGTAATAATATAGAGCTTTATTCATGGCTATTGCCCGCAACTAAGTGTGATATTTAACAAAACAAGTTCAGGTACATTGAGAGCTCACACGTAGGTAAGCATGCCACATAAAACTGACCGTGGGAGTAACAGTCCTTTTTTTTTTTTTTTTTTTTATTATCGTGGGGAAATCCTCATAGGATATCCGACCGCCTTGGGGTGAGCGGCCAGGTTATGCCGGACTTTTACCGGCTAAAACCATCGTGGTCGCCATCTGCGCTACAGAGGGGGGCGGGCTCTCGTGCAGATCGCGTACCTGCTCGCCCCTCCACGCGCGGCGCTGTGATAGCCCGTCCCGGGGGAAGTTTGATACCTCCCCCCAGCACCCTCGCGATGCTATCGCACGATGAATCGTGACCACAGCGACTCATCGTCCTCCTCGGGGTCGCTTCTGGGCGTTCAGGGCCCCCGCCCCGATTGCCCACGACCCCGAAGGTCCCCGTTTAGTCGCCTTTTACGACAGGCAGGGGAACACCGTAGCTGTGATTCGAAGCCCCAGCTACAGGGCAGGAGGGCCGCCACGAGGCACGGCCGTGCCTTGGCGGCATCGTCTCCGGGCGGGATCGGCTCTCTCCCGATCCCGCCAGCCGCCTCCTTCTGGACCATTACGGTCTCACAGAAGGAGGCCACGGCCCTCCACGCCGTATCCCCGCTCAGCATCGCCGACACGACTGCTGGCAGGGAGAGATTCCGACCGATTTGGCCGACCAGGTTCCGCCGCTCGGGTTCCTACGCGGGGCACACAGCGAGCGTGTGCGATGCGGAGTCCTGGCCGCTTCCACCACAATGGAAGCAAGCCGCCGTCGCCTCACGTCCGATCCTACACAAATAATCACCGAAGCACCCATGCCCAGTGAGTATCTGCGTAAGTCTGTAGGTGAGTCGTCCACCTTGTCGCTGCATCCAGGCCTCGAAGACCGGCAGGACTGCTTCGACAACGCGTTTGCGTGCATGCCGCTCCTCGCGGAGCCTTGCACGCCACGTTGCGAATGCGATAAGTCGCTCCTGCCGGCTGATCGCCTCATCTAGATCGCCTCCACCACTATGGCGGACGATGCGGATCCGGTCATAAACCCTCGCATCCATGTCCGCCAGAATGTCTAGCGGCGGAAAGCGAGCCAGAACAGTTGCCACCTCAAAACAAAGGAGTAACAGTCCTACCGCAAATCAACTCCATCATATTTCAGAGTTTGTCGCTGTGATTTTTTAATAGTCATCGCGAAACAAACCTTCATTGGGAACTGCAATATTTTAAATTCAAACGGAAGGTCATTTGGGATCAATGGTATATGCGGTACGAATACAGAGACAGTATTCGTGCCGCGTATACCATTGATCCAGGCAGATCCAGTTAGTATTTTGGGCTCAATAACATTTCGGCGGAGAGCTGTTACTTGGAGTCTAGTTCCATTGCACAATTTTGGAGGCCGTATATTTCTAAGCAACATGACAGGGGAACCTACACGCAACATAAGCCTATGACACGAAAGACCCGGCGGATTTAGAGAGTTTAAAAATTCAACAGGATAGTTTACTCCATATTGACCATGGTGTCAACAGAATTATAAATTATTTCATCACCTTCGAATTAATTTATCAACATTTCGTTGATGGCAGCGGCTTGTTGGTTTTGGGAGTCAAAATGGCTCTCTCGCATAACCACTCCATCGGTTTGTGTTAATATTGTTAATATTTTTAACATTAGGATAAATGTTAGGATTTTAATGATAGGCAGGTTTTTGGACACTATATACGAGTTTATTTAAGTAAATACAGTAAGCACAAGCCATCGGGATGTGAGGCGCAACAGACGAGAAAAACAAATCACAATACATATGAACTATAACTAGGTAGGCACAGCTCACTATACTTCGCTATCCTAACACCTCCCCTCGAAGTAGTGAGCAAGTCTGATTAACCCTTGCATACATCAATCATACCTAGATTAAGCATGCATTCTTGATGCTTTGTCCTATTCAAACCCTTGGTCAAAACATCAGCAGGCATTCTATCTGTACACAAGTATTTCAGATCAATAATACCTTGTTCGCACATATCTCGAACGAAGTGGTGCCTCACGTCAATGTGTTTTGTTCGTGAATGGTAGTTTCTGCTCTCGGTAAGCTTTATCGCACCCTGGTTATCGTTAACCTGTCAAGTCGCCCAAGGTCCGTACGGACCTCGCTTTCGCGCATAATAGTCAAGTCGCGTAAGGTCCGTACGGACCTCGGTAATGGCGGCTCGAATTTCACTTAATTGCTTTTTTTTGTAAACACGTTATCGTCGGGTATCGTACTCAAGTGCTCAAGTGTTTGGTATGTGAATAGAGAGGATTAAATGACGCAACCGTTTGTAGAGCGCATTATGTTACTACCAGTACAAAAAAATTGAAATTTCGTAATTTTTTTGTGGTAAACGGCTGAATGAATTTTCTCGCTCCGCGGCTCACCGAAAATTAAAGTGTAAGTGTGATAAACGACGTATTTCCTATAAAAGGTGAGTGATTTGTATAGAATAATAGTTTATCTAACCGTTTTAGTAATAATTTATATAATTACTGATGTGTGTAATTAGAATTCCTTGAATCTAAACACTCGAAGTACTCACGTGTTTATAATCAAAAAAAATTATTTCACACATCAGGACTTATATAAATCATTATTAAAACGGTTAGATAAACTAATAATCTACACAAATCGCCCACCTTTTACAGGCAATCCGTTAAATATCACTATTCACACTTCATTTTGTTTTGAGTCGCGACGCGAGATTCAAATTCACGTAATGCAACGGCTTTTATCAACAAATATTTTTTTGAACCTTATGTCTATAACATTAATAGATAATAGTTAGGGACTCATAAAAGCTAATACAATCAATAATGGTTAGAAATTCATTTACTATGTGTGTGTACCATGACCTGAAAGTGGAGGTGTATTTTTAGATATCGACACACTAATCTACCTTGTTTTTTTTTTTATCATCGTTTATTATTTAAAACTTGTAACATTCGTCGAGTTTGACACATTATCTTTCGAATAGAGAGGCAAAACCGACCCTAAAGTCATTAAGATAAGAGAACAATGGACCGACAAAAAAAAGTTTGGTTTGTTTACATTGTGTTCACGTGTTTACTTTTAGCATCGTATTTCTCTTTTTTGCTTACTTGGGACTAGTAAAACAAATGTATTAATTAGATAGAACGTTTATTCGTGTTGATATAAAGGTGTATAACATGTGGACAGAGTTATTCGTCTTGAAGTGCAAACTCGAAATGTTTATGAAGTGCCGTTTTTTTACAGTTGTAATTTTTTCCAGTATTCTTATTGGAATCTTGTAATACTTCATTCCAATTCCAATAAGATTCCAATAAGAAAATGTATTCAGGATGGCGCTATAAGTTACTGTTTCTTGATTAATACTGTAAATACCCAGATATTTATGATTTAGTGACCTTGGGTGCCGCGCGCCATTTGCAAATTTGCAAATTCCGCGAAATTATGCGAACCCCGCGCGACTCTAGAAAAGCTGTCAATTTAGCAAATTCGCGACTCAGCAGGTTAAATAATGTCACGCACTCACACTCCATTCCAACATTACTCAACACATCTCGCAAATACATGGCTTCTTTAGTAGCTTCAGAGATAGCCATGTACTCGGCTTCCGTGCTGGACAATGCAACAGTTCGTTGCTTTCGTGCTTCCCAGCTGATAGGAGCACCTGCTAAAATAAATGCAAACCCGGAATAAGACCTACGATCAACCGCATTCGAACCCCAGTCTGCATCAACCACGCCAAACAATGGTAAACCAGTCCTCTCATACACTAAACCATACTCTCTCGTACCTTTGAGATACCTTAGCACACGTTTTGCCGCTTTCCAATGCTCAATATCATAGTTAGTATTATATTGACTTAGATAATTGACGGCATACGTAATATCAGGTCGTGTAGTCACAGCCAGATACATCAACGCGCCTATTAAACTTTGATAAGGATACTGATTCATCACATCAATTTTCACGCATTTAGGCTTCTCTAACTTTACATTAACATCAATAGGGGTCATTGTAGGCTTACATTCACTCATACCAAAGCGTTCTAAAACTTTATCTAAATACACACTTTGATTAAGATATACTCTGTTTTCTTTATCACGACTAAATTCAATACCCAAGCAATGATTTATTCTTCCCATGTCTTTCATCTCAAACGCACTAGATAATTGTGTTTTTACCTCACGCAACCATGCATTATCATTTGTCGCTAGAATCAAATCATCAACGTAAATAGCAATTAACATCATTCGCTCATCTTTTAGTGCCACAAATACACATGGATCCTGCTGCGTTGCCTTGAAACCAACACTCATCAGCTTTCTCACCAACTCCTTATGCCATTGCAATCCAGACTGACGCAAACCATACAAACTCTTTTTCAACAAACACACACTATTATTACAGTCATCCAACACTTTACTCCAACGTGTAGCTGTCTCGATAATTTTCTTATCTGTAATTATTTTTCTTTGTGTTCCAATCTTTTGGTTTGCGAGTACTCTATCTAGAACATCGCGTAGCTGATCAGGTACATCCATAAATACTTCCTCATCTAGTGAGCCATTAAGGTAAGCTGTCACTACGTCCATCTGATGGATATCTAGTCCTAATTCAGCTGACAATGCAGCTATGAGTCTTATTGATGACGATCTTACTACTGGAGATGAGGTCTCATGAAAATCCTGCCCTGGCCGTTGAGAACATCCTTTCGCGACCAGCCGTACTTTCTTCCCAGTAGTTTTGGTACTAAATACGAATCGACTTCCAATCACTTTCCGGTTCGATGGTCGCGATACTATTTCCCATGTACCATTTTTAATCTGTGCCAAATATTCATCTTCTAAGGCACCTCTCCATGCATTAACATCGCTTGTTTTCTCAATTTCATTCCAAGTCATAGGTTCTATCGCCGCTATTGCTGCTGATAGTTGTTCATCCGATTCTTTATCTTCAGACTCATTTTCGCTATCATCTGTCGTTATATGTTCATTTACCGATCTGTATTCTAGTTGCGGTCTTTCCACTAGATTAGTACGAACTAGTCTACCTCTTCCTCCTTTTGTAGGTTCTATTAATCTTTCCCACATTACTGTCGCTGCTCTCTTTCTTCGAGGCATTACTTTATTTCTTTCTTCTTCTTGTTCGTATATACTTTCTAGAGGTCTTTTAGTTCTAACAACTTTCCTAGTTTTCAAAGGAGCTCTACGCTCTTCTTCCTTATTTTCATTGTCACCATTATGCATGTTCAGGTCAACAAGTATCTCTCCCACATCAATACTTTCTTCTTCATCAAGTATTTCCTTGTATTCATGCCTGAATGCCATCTCATTCATGAATTTAACATCACGAGTCACTACGATTTTCTTTGATTTTGGATCATGAATTCTATAAGCTTTGGATTGAATATCATATCCCATAAATATACCCAATTCTGAACTAGAATCAAACTTTCCTTTCTGGGTACCTTTATTTTTGTAGTACACCTTCGATCCAAATACGTGCATGTAGTAGTGCAGATTACAGTAGGTTTCTTACCTTTCCATAATTTAAATGGTATCTGACCATTCAACGCTTTAGTCGGACACCGATTTCTTATATAATTTGCAGTATGAACTGCCTCAGCCCAAAACGAAGGAGGGCTTCCTGCCTGTCGCATCATGCATCGCGCCATATCAATCAGCGTTCTATTTTTCCTCTCCGAAATCCCATTTTGTTGGGGTGTATATGGCGCTGTTAATCTTCTCCTGATTCCTTCTTTCTTCAAAAATTCATCAAACTCATAATTAATATATTCACGACCGTTGTCAGACTGAAGGTTCTTTATTTTCATGCCTGTGAATTGTTCAACATAGGCCTTGTATTCTTTGAATACTCTTAGGACGTCGCTTTTGTTCGTAATGAAGTATACTTCACACCATCTTGACTTATCGTCAGAAAAAGTAACAAAATACTTTTTCCCACTAAAAGACTGATGTCTCATAGGGCCACATACGTCAGTATGTATGATCTCTAGTAGCTCACTCGTGCGATCAGCACTGCTCTTAGGAAAAGGCTTGCACGTCTGCTTTTCACTTATACAGATTTCACACTCAGACAATTTTTCACCGTCATTGAATGCCAAGCCATGTACTAGACTATCTTTCGCCATTGCCTTCAGGTCACGTTCATTGAGATGTCCGAGGCGCTCATGCCATGTATCAATGGGCTTTTTCTCCACCTCAACATTGTTCGCCCCGTTAGGACTCATTCGAACATGGTATAAATTACCAACATTACCAGCATTACCTCATTATCTGCACGCATATGAATTTTATTTTTATCATCAATAACAATTGCGTAATCTTTCTTGAAATGAACCTCGAACCCGCGATCTGCCATTTTCGCTACTGATAACAAGTTGGTTCGTAAGTCTGACACGTAAAATACTTTTTCAATGTCAATATGGCGCTCTTCGCTGCCTGTATCCACTGAAATGCTGACCTTACCCGCTCCGGTTATATTTGTGCTCTTATTAGTAGCCAAATTTAGCTCAGAGCTCAACCGAGCGAAACCCTGAATTATGTGCTTATCATTACACATATGCCCCGTGCTTCCACTGTCGATACACCAAATAGGGTGTGTCTGGTCACTAAACATCACCTCTTCGGTGGTACTCATCAGCATCGTCGTCTTCGTATCACTTTCTCGTCCCAATTGTTGTGCGCTCTGCCTATTCTTATTGAAGTTCTTCACTTTGCACTCGCTTGCCAAATGCCCCCGACGACCACAACGATAGCACTCAATTTTACTTTTAAAATAGTTTTGGTTCTCATTTGAGTTCTTCTTCTGATTGGCATTAGTTTTAGTACGCCTGACGAACATAGCTCCCTGGTCAGCTACTTTTGTTTTTCGGCCTTCATAGTCCTCGACAATCTTAACTTTTAACACTTCTGTTGTCGGCAAGTCATCCCTCGATTCCATTGCTGTACGAAACATAGCGAAGGAATCCGGCAAACTGTAAAGTAGTAAAATGGCCAATAATTCGTCAATAACCACCAAACCAATCTCTTTGAGCTTTTTCACTGCATCAAAAAAATCTGCTATGTGCTTTTTAATGTCATCTTCTTCTTGCATACGGGTCAACACAAGTTTCTTTAATAATGAGGCTTTTCTGGCAGGCCCGGCTGACTGGTATAAAGTTTTCAACTTATCCCATATAGCTTTGGATGTTTCCAAGCCATCCAATGCAATCAACTCACTTGGACTAACGGCTAACAATATGTCCGATTCGGCTTTTCCATCATTTTTAATCCAATCTGCATACTTAGAATCCTTACGGTCAGGCTGCGGCAACAATCCTGTTACATATTCCCACAAGTCATTTTTCTTCAAAATAGCTCGCATTTGAATCTTCCAGGTATCATAATTATCACCAGTTAATGGATCAATCTTGATAGAAGCAGCCATTTCGAAGTATTTTCTACTCCAAAACCTCCAAAACAACGAAAAACCGGCACCGTATCACAATGTTCTAAGTTGTAAACAAGATAGGTGAGTCCAACTTAAATGGGCAAGTCCATATGCAGCGACAACACAGATCTATGGCACTGTGTCGCCCGCGTCCTTTCACTTTTGCACGCTGTGTCAGTAAATGGAACGCGCACAGAGTTTGTTTACGTGAATACTTTATTTCACATATTTCACAGTAAATCCAGTCAACTTTTCACAAAAACGTTTATGTATCACGTCACTGGGCCCATAACCTGTTAGGATTTTAATGATAGGCAGGTTTTTGGACACTTTATACGAGTTTATTTAAGTAAATACAGTAAGCACAAGCCATCGGGATGTGAGGCGCAACAGACGAGAAAAACAAATCACAATACATATGAACTATAACTAGGTAGGCACAGCTCACTATACTTCGCTATCCTAACAATAAATTTTGTCCATAAGTTTCTCAACTGTTGATACCACAGTACTCAGTACATAACTCATCTGGTATTTGTATCAGCCCATCTATTTGTGGAAAGTTTCCGTTCCCGATTTTTAGGAGAAGATCTGAAAATCTACCGGCAGAAACTTCACCTCTGAGATGTACTCTCATGTTTCGACTAAGCTTCAGCACGTCAATTGAAGGCCATAAGAACAGATCTCTTGATGCATGCTTTGATCTCATCTGCGCGCGTTCCTTTGGGCACTATCGGTAAAGTCTGGCGAAACTCACCGGCCAGCAACACCGTTACACCACCTATTATATTTTTAGTATTGCGTATGTCCTGCAAACTCCTATTCAAGGCTTAAACTCCTCCTTTGTGCGCCATCGTTATTTCGTCCCATACTATTAGTTTAGATATACGTTCATAGTAAATTTAGTGATGTTTACTTTGAAAATGAAGAACTTCGATACATAACTTTAGCCCCCTTTTCACCGCTTCGGGTGTGGAATTATCAAAAATGCTAAGACACCTATAAATTAATTTTCAATCGTCAGCCTAAACACAAAATTTGAAGATCCTGACTTCAAAACTGACGGAATTGCATACAAACATTCATCCCTTATTTTGCCCCTTTAGGGGTGGAATTTCCAAAAATCCTTCCTTAGTGGATGCCTGACCGTATAATAATACATTTAGTGAAGTTTACTTTGAAATTGAAGGACTTGCATGCACAACTTCATCCCCCTTTTCCTCCCTTCGGTGGTGGAATTATCACAAGCGTTGAGATAACTATACATTAATTTTCAATTGTCAGCCTAAACACAAAATTTTAAGATCCTAACTTCAAACCTGACGGACTTGCATACAAACTGTCATCCCCTATTTCACCCTCTTAGGGGTGGAATTTTCAAAAATTCTTAGTGGATGCCTCTACTATATAAGGTATCTTTGTGCAAAATTTCAAATCTCTAGATATATTGCATACAAACTTTCATCCTTTATTTTACACTGTTAGGGGGGGAATTTCCAAAAATCCTTCCTTAGTGGATGCCTACACTATATAGTAATACATTTAGTGAAGTTTACTTTGAAATTGAAGGACTTGCATACACAACTTCATCCCCCTTTTCCTCCCTTCGATGGTGGAATTATTACAAACACTGAGATATCTATACATTAATTTTCAATCGTCAGCCTAAACACAAAATTTGAAGATCCTAACTTCAAAACTGACATACTTGCATACAAACTTTCATCCCTTATTTTACCCTGTTAGGGGTGGAATTTCCAAAAATCCTTCCTTAGTGGATGCCTACACCGTATAATAATACATTTAGTGAAGTTTACTTTGAAATTGAAGGACTTGCATACACAACGTCATGTCGCTTTTCCTCCCTTCGATGGTGGAATTATCTCACAAACGCTGAGATAACTATACATTAATTTTCAATCGTCAGCCTAAACACAGAATTTGAAGATCCTAACTTCAAAACTGACGGACTTGCATACAAACTTTCATCCCTTAGTTTACCCTGTTAGGGGTGGAATTTCTAAAAGTCCTTCCTTGGTGGATGCCTACACCGTATAATAGTACATTTAGTGAAGTTTACTTTGAAATTGAAGGACTTGCATACACAACTTCATCCCCCTTTTCCTCCCTTCGGTGGTGGAATTATTACAAATGCTGAGATAACTATATATTAATTTCCAATCGTCAGCCTAAACACAGAATTTGAAGATCCTAACTTCAAAACTGACGGACTTGCATACAAACTTTCATCCCTTAGTTTACCCTGTTAGGGGTGGAATTTCCAAAAATCCTTCCTTGGTGTATGCATACACCGTATTATAGTACATTTAGTGAAGTTTACTTTGAAATTGAAGGACTTGCATACACAACTTCATCCCCCTTTTCCTCCCTTCGGTGGTGGAATTATTACAAACGCTGAGATAACTATATATTAATTTTCAATCGTCAGCCTAAACACAAAATTTGAAGATCCTAACTTCAAAACTGACGGACTTGCATACAAACTGTCATCCCCTATTTTACCCTCTTAGGGGTGGAATTTCCAAAAATCCTTCCTTAGTGGATGCCTCCACTGTATAAGGTATCTTTGTGCAAAATTTCAAATCTCTAGATCTAGCGGTTTGGGCTGTGCGTTGATATATCAACAATGAGTTTATCATTTTATATATTAAGATATTCTAGGAATTTCCGTACCTTTTACAGACCGAGAGTCTAATTCTGTCGTTATTTTCGTAAATAACATTGGAGTATTAATGCTAGGTACGATACGGCAAAAGGTAAAGTTTGACAAAGCCACTGAAAAAAGCTACCTAAAAACCCTACTCAGGTTTCGTCGTAGAGCATAGTCTATAAATCCGAGGATACATTTGAATTGCTAAAATACGGATCCGCTGGCAAAAACTGATGTAAAACCAAATTAAAGCTATGAGATATGTTTTAATTACAGATAAACAAGCTATCTACCTGCGATCTTGGGGGTTAAATAAAAAAAAAACCCTTTTAATGGACGCCTACGCTATATATGTTTTTGCACAGTTATGTATAAAATTAACGGAATTATTTAAAATATGTCAGTCAGTTTGGGATTTTAAAGATATATAGAGACACGGATGATATGACTTGAATTTGTATAGCAATAAAGAATAGTCAAGAATTTAGATAAAGATTTTGAAAAGTTAAGAAGATCACAACAGCGACGAAGCTTAAGCGAAGAATAAAAACAGAAACCTTTGGAATATGAAATGAAATCCGTTCAATTACTGCAAAAAAGGCTTAGGTGAATAATGTTGCCGAAAAGTGGTAGATACAAAATGCCTAGAAGATTATTGACTTTCAAGTGCAGGTACCACACCACACAAGTATGTTCTACATAAAATACTTCAGAACAAGGCAATTAAAGAAGTCTCTATTACCGGAGACGGCCTGTAATAGTTGGAACCGTTAGAACTGGGTTATTCTAATTTTATCAGCGGAAACCCGGACGAATTATGAGTTTTGATGAAATGTTGCCACACGTCCCAGTTCTACCGGAAGCTGAGCGATTTTACACCTATTGCTCATAGATTTATCGACGTTTTTATTGGTAGCAATGAGGTAGATAATTTTTGATGTGGGTTTTTTGGTTTACTTTCATAAATTTTTAAGAAAAGGAGAGAATAACGTTTATTCGCTGGGGAAGTACCTCCACCTTACAGAATATCGTAACCGAGATTAAGGTTCGCATTTCTCATAAGAGAGTGGGAAAGGGGGGAAGTTGTTGCCCCGGCGATGTTACAAGCGTCCATAAGGCCATGTAAACCGCTTATCACTAGGCGAGGCGTATGCTCGTTCATTGACTTCTTTTTTTTTATACCACTAAGGTGGCAAACAAGCATACGGTCCGCCTGATGGTAAGCAGTTACCGTAGCCTATGGTATGGACGCATGCAACACCAGGGGTATCACTCGCGTGTTGCCGACCCTGGAGAAATCTCTTCACACCCTTTTTGAAGAACCCCATGCTGTACTCCATTGGAAAAACCACGGCGGGGAGCTCATTCCACAGTCTGAGCGTCCGCGGAAGAAAATTCCTTTGAGACCGCACAGTTTGAAACAATTCTGGTTTCAATATGTGAGGATGGACCCCCATTGATGGCGTGAGTTGCGATGGTGGAAGGTGGCCGTGGTCTTCAAACCGAAATTTTTTTTAGAACACTCTCCGTTGTACACACGGCAACATATCAAGCTATACATTTCCAGTATAAGCTGATCTCGCATTGTATAGGATTTCCCTGCAATGAGAGGTCAGCTTATATTGGAAATGTATAGCTTGATCTGTAGCCGTGCGTACAAGCAGTAGAACACACGTGAGGAGGCAAAGTCTCTCCTAAGACTGAGGGGCTCTAAACAGCTCATGAGCTCGGGGTCCTCAACAATTCTGATGGCACGTCGCTGAACCGAGTATAAAGGTAATATAGAACAAAAAAGGATTTTTCTATTCTACACCTTTAATAAACTCTGTGATCTAATAGGCTTAGGTAGTTTTTCCATTACTACCCTTTTTGCATGCGGTGGTAACCTATATGTTTCTTTTTTATCTTTCATTCCTTCTAATATTAAGATATTGTATCTATTTGTAAGAGTTGTTTGTTTAGTTGGTTGTCCATAAATAAATACAAGCCTTATTGTGTAAAGAGAATGTTTGACGACTCGGTTGGCGTATAGATAAGATACTATGACGCAGTGTCACAGGTCGTGAGTTCAATTCCCACCCAGGACACAATATAAGTGTGCATGAACATGTCCATTTGTCAAGCGCTTAGATGCAAAATCTATATTATTATTAATTCTCTGCTGTCCATACCATAGTAACAATTCTGCTTAGCTATTATACAGGATATTTATAATGTGGAAAAAGACTAAAAACCTTTCATTCATCTTAAATTACATAACATTTTGTATATTTAGAAACATCCCATATTTATTTCCACTGCGGATAACCCAAAAAGGAAAGGGCTATAGCTGTAACATTGTAAATTATTTATGTGATTGCAAATGGACCTACGAGCGGATTTGTACATTTGGATATAGCTTTTTCCCTTCCGATGTGAGTTTCGTGAAATCTTCACAAGTGATACCTACTACCTAAGAGATTATGTAATTATTTTGTTCTTATTAAAGATAAGGTTTTTAATAAAGATTTCATAACAAAATAGCAGTGATGGTACATCAGTACAATATTTTATACCAATATACAGTTGCTGCTCAAATACCTTCGTTTATGTAAATCTTTGGCAAATGGCTATTTTCAGAAATGGATATCTCTTGACTGACATGCCAAATCAGCTACAATTTAGTAAATATTAAACAATAGTTTATATGGAGCTGTTTGAAATAGCTGTGACGTTATCAAACGATCTTCTATTTGTAGTTAAATTGGTTATAAATCATAAAACGCATATTTAGAACATATTTAATGTTGTTAGTTAGAGTTCAATCATTTATCTTGAATATTTACTACTATATCATATAGCTGTACCTACCTTCAAAAGTTTCATTGTTTTATTTTCAGTCATGAATTTATCATATGATTTCTAAACATAAATTCCCTATATTTAGTTAACGAGCAAATATTTTTGACTCACCATACGCCATGCACCAAAGCCCCCTCATATATCTATTTTCGACAAATAAACAATAGAATTCAACTTACATGCTAATTCGACGACAGCTGGCTGACTCCTGATGTCACCCCTACTACTCCAAGCGTAACACGTACACGTGAATCTGTCTTCACCGAAATATTCGTCCAATTGATCCCTGGTCACATTACACTCCGCTTCCACAATCCTCACGCCACTTTGAGGGTCCACAAACTCAAATTGCGTACTAGCAACCGACCGAACATCATTGCACTTGAAATACACTTGAAGAGCGTTTGCCGCACGACATCGTAACATAGCTGGTTTATTTCTCACTACAAACGCGTGTTGAGGTTCTAAAAGAAACATTGGAAGATCGTCAGTTGAGCTTTGAAGAAGATGGTCACCAGATAAAGAAGGTAGTTCATCTGCATCTTCTCTGTTCTCATGTTCGTCTTCTTTGTGTAATTCATGGTCATAATCCTCTTCCAAATAATCTCGATGATGTGGTGGCGGATGGATCTTCTCTGAATTGTAAGGGTCTAGTGCTTCAACGCCAGCTGGGTGAGCGTATTCAGGCCTTAAAGGTATGGGCGGTGTTGGAGGTATTGTGCTGTGCTCAGGTTCTGTTGAACTTGATACATCTGTAACAATAAGAAGGAAATGCTTAGTATGTTTCTCATCAGGAATTAGAATTATAAACGTAACATAAAATGTTATATTATTAGTTATGAATTTTGATGTATGTTTGAGGTCATGCTGAACATAGATTATGATTACCTTTAACCGTTTACAAATATTTAATTCCCAAATGACTTCAATCTATCACTAACTGTTGTAATATTTATAATCTAACTGCACCCAAAACTTTGCATAATCCACAAATTACAATATTTCTCAGTCATTTTATAAGCAGCTTGTTTAAAAATAAAGTAGAAATAATAAATGACGGTAAGATACTTTTGAAAGCTTTCAAGTCGCATTAATCTCAAGATACGGCAACTAAAAGCGCATGAAACACGATATAAACTTTAATAAGACTAATAGCCTTCACTTACACTTTAACTTCTTCTAATTGAGGAACGTTAAAATATATTTCTTGTCGCTCTGAATATATAGCAACTGTCATAATAACATGTACCCTCTAATTTCTACCATCGATCTCAAGCCAGCACCTGGTTTGACGCCTCACTCGCGCCTATTTACTCGCAAAACATGGATATTTGGATACCGTACACCCTATTTTATGAAACATTTTCCGAACAACCGAAATACAACCTTGAATCTAAATTGTTAAGTCGAAATTCCATTGGCATACAATTTTAAAGCTCCCTACTAGAATTTTGCTTAGAATCGCTATCAGTGCCATCAGTGTATGTTACTCATTCGACAGTGTTGACATGTATTGCCTCTAGATGTGTATTATTATTTGAACTAGGGAATTGTACGAAAATAAACCGCAAGTCGCGTGGAGCGTGGATAACTTAATTAGTTTCACTTCCGTTCAGCTTATTTCTATTTCCGTTTTCATGGGGACCGAATGATATTTCCTTCTGGGTTCTATTTTTCCTTAATAGGATTTGTTTCGGGCCGATTTTCCGCCTTACTGAACTTAGCGGACGTTAAATTTGAATCATTAAAATTCGGTTTCAGTTTTAAATGCTTAGGCTACCCATCTATCTATACTAATACTAATTATGCGGAAGATTTTTTTTTGTTTGTTAGTTTAAACGGGCTAATCTCTGGAACTACCAGTTGGATTTGAAAATTCTTTAATTAATAGGAAGCTACATTATCTCCGAGTAGTATAGGCTAATTTTCATGCTTGGAGGTGGGTGGAACCGTGGGCGACGGCTAGTTTCTTATACCTTGTTGACATTACTATCTTATCTTTGATTAAATATACCTACATGAAATGATATCGATTAAAAAGCAAGTTATTCAAATAAATGTTAATAAAAAAACATCTTGATGTACAATGTAATATAATTAACATTAAACTGAAGCAAAATGTTAGATAGCTATAGCTCCAAATACATACACGTACATACTAAACGTTTACTATTGATAAGCTCATTAATGACTTTCCAAAAAAACACAGGTCTATTATTATAGATAGAGATGATAATCTAAATAGTTTACAATTATAAAATCAGGACTACGTGTTTCAAAAAATGTAATTTATAATTTAAGCTTGTCAACTTTACAAGCTTAAATTATAAATTACATCAGCCTATAAAACAATAATATCGTTCAGGCATTCATTTATTCTGATGGAGGTTGCCCATTATATATTCTGTTATGTCTTGGACGAGCATTTGATCAAAGCCTGTTATCCCATGTCCAACTCCTATTATAGATGGATTGTGCAACCATTCGTAACGTCAATATTAATTGGTTTTTAGCACTTCGATTTGATTAACAGACTTATTACCATCGCTTTCGTAATCGTCTTGCCCTTTGATAAAATTAACAAGCCGATCGCTTTATCCGAATTTTAATTAACATTCACCGATTCGTCTACAGCGTTATCATCTGTCGTATTGAAATGTTCGATTACTTCTGTGGCTGGTTTAAATCAACGCTCAAGCTCGCGTTATTTAGGTCGCCCTTTATAACGAGTAAAGTGTTCACGTTTCTTTTATAAGTGTTATCTTGGCATGTGACGAAACTCCATTTAGATGTACTGTTACAAGAAGCGTTACTAAAACGACCGATTGCTCGTCACGAAGCGACTGTAAATTATAAATAAACGCCTGTTCGACATCTATATATACAATCGGTTATATAAAGTTCGTAAGATCAATCAATACAAGCATGTCTTTGCTTTCGAATAGTATGCGACCTCTCGATCATAATTCACTCATAGTCATTAGAATTCCCATACAAATACCGACGACTTGAAAATAATAGATTGGATGTTTTCTTAGTTTTAAAATGTTTGGGAGACACAAGCCAAAGATATCAGAGAATGAATGTAAATGGAAAAATGCCTTATCGCCACGACACGAAGTGAAATATGTCCGCCACTGATGAATGTTCGAATTCTTCGGGCGACTACTAACGAGATCTAAAAACAAACTGAAAACTCATCGAATTGGCGTCATCCCGTCGTTAACAGTTTGAAAGGGCCCGCCTCCTGTCATTTTGTCCGGTATTCGAATAATTAAACCTGGGATCGATGCTATTCTAGATAGTGAAGGACTTTATTGATGTGCTGTGCTTAATCAACGTCCGTAACGAATTCTCCAAGCTTGAACTCATTTTATTCGTGGTCGATGTTGCCATTGAAAACATTGTCTGTGCGGCACGAGTATTTTATTATAGTTCTTTAATTTTTTATTTACCTATACTCGTCTACAAAAAGCAGTTACGTCAAATACTTAAATTTAGCAGATGTATTACATTATTGTGATTTGAGACAAAGGATACGTATAAGATGTAAATATATGTATAGAAGGCATAATATTGAAGACATTAAATAAGCTAAGAATTTGAAAATACGAAAAACAGATACACAGATATAAGAAGCAGTAAATGATAAAATGAACGCTTATAAAAATAATTTATAACTTGCAACAGATACATCTGTACCCACTATATCTAAATCACCAGATTTTAAACACGAATAATAAGTACCGTTAAAATTCATTAAGCGGCCGCCTCACACATTTTTATCACTGAAACATTACAGATGCAAGCTGTAATAACGACTAAGTGGTTCTGAATACGGAACGAATAAAAATTCAACCATCTAATGATATAGATATCGGGCATTAAACTCTGTCTGTTTTTTTGAGTGGCGAGATAACAGAAACCTTCATAAGTTTATATGTAGCTATAAATAAATCAAGAACTACGTGAGCCCTGATAAATCTGTTCGAAGAACGTAATAAAACATTCAAGCGTGGTGCTTTCGCATCCGTTGAGGCGTCTTCCCTCACAACTTGATGCAGTTTACTCGTAAATGCACTTAGCGCTAAGAGAGACATAAAAAGATGCACTCGATCTATTTAATGGAGTTGTAGGCGGAACGATTTGCTTTAAATGCGTCTGAACTGAAAGCATGTCAAATGTTTTGGGATGTTCAAAGGGGTGTATGTAAATTAAAAGCTGAAAAGTATTTTTGTAGTTAAAATGTAGAATAGAATCTATTAAAAATCAGTCCAGTTTTAGCCTTATTTAATTGTTTCAGAATAGGAAAAAGGTGAGGATTAATTGAAATGAAATCATGTTGTTAAAATATTATTTACAATCCTAACTGCAACATACTAATTTGAAAGCAATTAAAGTTCTAAGGAATAATATGAAATACAAAAAGATATTGATACAATACAACGACAAGGTGCAAAAAGGTTTCGAAAAATCATAACCTAACTTATCCTTTGAGGACATGGACCGACAAATTCTCACCCCTGCCGCAAGAAAATACAAAGACGGACCACACCCACAAAAACTGCATGAATAGCCACCTCTACTGGAAATGTAACACGATACATACAAAGAGTAGTCGAGTGCCAGTCAAGAGGTTCCCAAACAAGATAATCCCTTTGTTAGTCGAGTTATAATGGCGTCTCCTGGGAGTCTTTTGCCATTATTTTCTATTTCATTCATGCGAGCAGCTGCGAGGTGTGCTCGAGTACCCGTTTCCGATTTCAACGTTAATGGAAATCCGATTTTTGCATTAACGAAAATTGTCTTCCGTATAATATATTATTTAAGGGTATATTGTCATTCTGTTAGATCTTTTATCGTCTTTCTGAAAACTGAAATCTTTTTATTTGAGTAGCCGAGAGTAAGAGGCATCTTTTTTCGTATTTTTATATAATTAATATCAAAGATTTATAAACTATTCAAATATTTATATCATCATTAAAATTGTAGTATCTTGCTCACTATTCTTTCTGTTCTAGTCTGTATCCATTTTGATTCTAGTCCTGCTTTTAACAAACGAATAATCCTAACTTCCTAACTATATACTTACTTAATATTATAAATGCGAAAGTGAGTTTGTTTGTTTGTTTGTTACGCTTTCACGCCTCAACAACTCAATGGATCATCATGAAATTTGGCATACACAGCAGCATATGGTATGGAGAAAGACGCTACTTTTCATCCGGGAACGCGGGTTTGACCGCGGAGGACAGCTAGTATACTTTATAAAACAATGTGAATTCTGAATACACTTATTTTACTACTGAGTTATTTTCCAGAAACTTTTATCATATGATTCAAAAGCATTTATTATTATACATATAAAGATCATTGTTGCATATCCTCTAGCACATACTATTGAACGATGATTTTATTTGTCACTTTTCAATTCTGCATTCTAATTTTCACACGTCTACAACCAGTGACCTGGATTTTGTAACTTACACTCATTGGAGAACAAAATACTTTAGGCAAGACAATATTTTGTACCTACACGACTTTCGTGTCACGAACGTTGGGCCTAATAGGGTTTGTATAGGTATTGGACGAATTTTAATGGTATTGTCGTGTTCGGAAGTTACACTAAGATCGTGACGAGCAAGATTTTTTGCTTCATCGACTTGGGTTCTTATGTCATCTTCCTTTTTTATGTCTATTTTAGGGTTCTGTTCTTCGACATTAAGGATAGGAATTTAAAAAAAATTGCAAGCATTAGTAAATACCGTGCAATAATTTATTGTTTCTTTTTAGAAAAAAATGATTACCTATATTTTATACTTTGCTACATTTTTTTAAATAGATCAATAATTTTTTGTTTTATTTTTTACATAATAGTTTATGTTTTTTTTAGATAGTAGTTTTTCTGTTCAGATCAGCAACTATTTAGGTATATTATTTTCAGCAATTGGAAAACTGATTAAATTTATTACACATTAGTCAAGCTTGCTTAGTTTGGGGTCACAGGAAACCTAATAATTGTTAAAAATATGTTTGTATGCTACTTATTTATGGCTACGGAACCTTTTCGAAAGCTCCTCAACTGCTCGCACTATCTTTTTTTCGATGATTTCTGAAGCATCAGACGACGACAGTTACCTTTTTTGTCGGATACCTTCACTTATCTGATTTAAGATTAGGTGCAAAGTATCTTTTTAGCTTTTTTGCCACTCTCTTATATTTTTGAAGAGCAGAGATAAAAAGTTGAGAAATGTTCACAGCGGGAAGTTTTTACTTTAATTTACTGCTCGCAGTCTACAATTAACTGCAGAGATATTACGAACACTGAAGTTTTTAAATTATACTTTACAAGTCGACCTACTTTGATAAATATATTCTAGGACTTTGAACTGTTCTATCTAAGAGAGACTATTTTAACTTTGAAAATTTAAAAAGTTCAAGCCTAAGTTGAAATGTCAGAAGACGAATCGTATTGGATAGCTTTTAAAACTTGTTATTAGGTATGACTTGCATTCTGATGAAAATTTTTGACGTTTGATATCAAAGAAACACTGAAAATCTCTTTCTTTATAAAGTATGTTTCTCAAGAATCGGTTACATTTAAATAGTACTTTATAATATTTGATTAAAGTAAGTGCATTACATTATTCTAAACTCTTACTCCAATTTTTTTTGTTTATATTCTTCTAATAATACATGATTTATCATCAACAATACAAATATTCTATTAGTTACTATAGTTACTACTGAGTAGCTTTATCCCCTACATTTCCTTTATTAAACTTCTTTCAAATATTTATAAACTTAATTGAATACAATTTCTTCTTCATCTAATTTGAAATAACCATTTTTATTGGGTACCATTTCATTAGTTACACGTATCTCACTGACCACAAAAACCACCAACTCACCATGTTTGCCATCAGCGGCGACGGCGACCACCCATGCCACGAGGAGTACGATACCCCCCCGCGCCATATCTTCACACGCGCGCGGGCATCACCTAAAACAATAACGTGTGTTTGAGTACGTGAAAGCTGACTAATATTTGCTTTTCATTCGAGGGCACCGGTATGGCAGGTGGTATCGAATTTGGACTATGTTTTGGTGTGAGGAATTTTGCAATTAATGTTTTTAATTGTAGGTGTAATTTAGATCAAAGTTACTATAATACGATACAGAGTCAATAATGAATTTATTTAAAGAATAAGGCGCCGATCCCACAGAGAAGAGTTCTAGAGTTCTGCGTTCCGAGTTCTGCATTCCGCGTTGACTGTAAGCTATGTAAGGCCTTTAAAAGTAAAAAAGAAGTGTAAGATATGCGATCAGTAGCGAATATTGCAGAACTCTAGAACTCTAGACTGCTTGTTGTATGCACAATAGTCAACACGGAATACAGAACTCTGAACTCTAGAACTCTCTCTGTGGGATCGGCGCCTAAATAGAAATAAAGTACCTAATCATATTTGTTGCTAAAGCTTCAACTAAGGTACAATATAATATAAATAAATTATAATTAATTATTATTTAATTAATGACTATATTAATTATATTAATTAATATAGTCATTAATATAAAGAATAATGTTGCACTCATAAAAACAAAAGCATCCAAGAACTGGGTCATAAATTCTCTCAAAATTTAAACCGATTTTCATAATTTGGTGTGTTCAAGCCCACTCCATCATTAGCCAGTGACGGTTTATGGTGTTCAACTGAACGCGGCATTTTTGTATAGCATTGCACCGTGACTAATTGGTCCCTTTTGGGGAAAAAATAAATGGGCCTATCATGGTTGGGTAAGTAGGGATTTGTGGTAAAAAATACGATTTGAAAGATGAGAAAAATATAAAAAATACTAGATACTTTTGAACTTGCATGCAAAGTAACGCTTTGTAGCAGGAAATATATTCATATAAATAATATTGAAAGTATTATAAATAAACAGAAATTGACTGATTGCATAAAAATACAATCACGGCGAAAAGAAATGGAGATAGCATTAAAAACCTATAATGTGACTCAAAATAAATGATTAGAAATAAAACTGCTTAATTTTATACAAAGTGCAATCAATAAACAGATATATGTCTCTAATCACCTACTTACTCCATTAAAAGCAGAGCTACTAACAACATTTGATGTCCACTAAGATAGTAATCCAGTAGCTGTCAAAGGTTACACAAAGCCTCTGATAGGAGAGATAGCTCGTGTCAACAGAGATTATCCTGATTAAACGTAATGTGTGGCTATTAAAAATGATTCATGATTCATTTTATACGCAACGCAATGATAATGATAATTTATGAAATATTCGAAAGGGAATGAAGTGCACGCAAGGTATGATCAGATATTTTTAACAATACAGAACTAATGAGCGAAATTTGACCAACAGCTGCTTTAAAAACAGTTGTATTAACTATGTAAGATTGTATAAATTAAGATTTACATATTGATATGATTTATGTTTTAGTTTAAGAGCTATTTGTAGCAGCTACCAGCGTTTTAGAAACGGCATGATGAGAGATGATTATCTTATTTTTAATTAAGTTCTTATGTATGTAGCTTACTAGGTCAATACTAATTTATAGCAATAAATCATAGCTTAGCTACCTTTAATTGAAATATATTAAATAATGACATTAACTCATTTGAATTATAATGAAATCAATTAAATATTGCATACTATTTTGATCTGACCTAAAACTGATATAAAACTTCTTCGCAATCTCTTCAAATGTACTACATAGTTGATCAATACTAACTTACGTATTCCAGAGACCGTCAAAATAAGACGTGGCTAAACTAACCTCCATATTAATAATTATATTATCCATATTAATAAGGGGCCTATGTACATAAACCTCGTTGATTTATAGCCATGATATCATCAAATGCCAAATTGAATCAAGTAATAGAAGCTAATCCGTTTATAGAAACCGCTAAACCGACCGACAGACATTGATCGAACAAATTCTGAACTGAAACCAAATTAACATTCGCTTAGATTAGAAGATCGATCATTAAGTCAATGAGTTAGGTATACAACTGTGAGTACCAAATCAGAAGGTAAACCTCGTGTAACATTACCCAATTCCATTTAAGGAGATGTCAGCAAACTAGGTAAGGCTTGGCGAAGACGTGCGATTGATCGTAGATTCAGATTATCGTGCGACCTATTTTTCTGATTGCAACTTAGGTTTTTATTGCAAAATTTTCTCCAAGTAGATATTTAAGTTAAAAATATTGAAATAAGCTGTACCTGACTTATCATAATTTATCTCAAATCATTGCATGCCAGATTTTTATTATCCTAATAAAATGTTACGCATAAAATGTTGACCAATGTATTTTGTAGAATGAAACTGGGCTAATCTAGTTAAGTATCTCAGGGCTTACTACTAAATATTGACTCAATTCCATTCCTAACAAGACACTATCTTGGTATTTCAAAGATCGAACCTAGCATTACCGATATATTGTTCGAGACGGTTGCAATCGCAAGTCTATCGTGAACTTTATTACATCGAAGCAATGCTCTACGGCGTATTGTTTTACTTCAGATAAAGCTGGCTTCCGTCGGTACCCTTATCGGAGTGGAGTAAGAAAATAAACGGAAAACTTTTATGTTTAATCATGACTCCTTTACGTTGATGATGTGGAGTTTTGAGAATATACTAAGTTAATGAAAATAAATGTAGGTAATTAGAATCATCTTCATAGATTGAAAGATAAATAACAATTTATTGTTTCACCAAAAATAATTGCAAAAGGAACTTAAAATAATAGTAAAAGTGACATGAGCGGCCTTGTCACTGAAAGTAATCTCTACCAAGCAACCTTTGGATGGAGAGGAGTGCAAGTGTAGTCAAAATAGACCCTTTAGAAAATGCTGTACTCAAAAACAAATATTATGAAAAATAACCCCCGTGCTTTTATAGGAATCTAGAAACTTAAAATAATCTCTGATTAAGTAGGTAGAGATATCGTAACGTTAAAAAACATAAAAATACTAGTTATGATTTTTAAATAACTTTTATTGGGAGCTCTGAAAATGGCAATTGTAACTTGATTTATTTAAATCCTTTTGACGATACAACCAATTACAAAATTAGGTATCATACTAAAATTTTCTATACCTTCCCAATTTCTAGACCTCTCTCAATCTTGATTCTAATTCTCTAAGCTCATTTTACAACGACCAATACTGTAAGCTGAAATTATATCAATACACTACAGTAATATGAAAGCGAACACCCATAGTAACTGTTAGTAGCATTCCAAGTTTAATAGCCGCGTTCCGTGTAGTCACTTCCTCGGTGCTTCGAAGTCGTGTAAGGTTTTAGATATCACTTTATGAAATGAAACCTTTGCAACCACCTTTTCTTTTAGTTTTTATTATTACTTTTAGTTAGTAAGCGAAGAAGTAAAAGTACACGAAAAATATTTTTAAGAAATAAATAATATTTTTATAAAACTCATTTGGAAAGTGCGTTCAATTCAAAACATTTTATCATTGAATTACCTAATCAGGAATATGTGGTTAAATTTGAAATCAACCATAATCAATTATTTCTAACATTATACCTTTATGTATTTACAATCTTATAAATTTCAATCACCGTAACCACCTTGGCCAATTTAGAAGGGCTTTATTGTACCTACAAATATTTTCAATAAGTTTCTAATCTATAATTTCGAAGGCTGTTCAACTTCAATATTAAGGCCAAATCTGACACGGAAAAAGATTTATCTTGATTAAGATTCGTGCTTTTATATTTGTTAATCCTCTAATACACTACACTCTACTAATTGGATATCTTATTTGATTCGTTGGTTTGGTGCTTCGTTATATTTGATTTGTAAAGAAGTTGTAGGTAAGTTCTTTTAATCCATGATGATTTGTAAGAATATTTGTTTTGGCTAATTGAAATATGTTCTTTAGATTTCTTTGGCTTCTGTTAATCTTAAAGGTTATTGGAATAATTGGACTGTTATGCTGTAGTAGAATATTTCTTAATAATCGAAATAATTATTAATATCCTTATTAATATCTTGGGGATACTAAGTTGGTTACAATAATTAAGAGCTGTTTTCAAAATTGCATCAGAAATTTTTTTCAAGATCGAAAATTTGTGAAAGTACCGAAAACATAAGAACTTGTTTATAAAATAAATGAATGATTTATCGACAACAATAAAAGTAACCATTCTCGTAGATAGCCCATTCACAATCAAATCGCAATTAGCTTACAAAAAACGTAAAGCATTACGAGCTTTTCCCTCACAATCTCGGAAAACATCTTAAACACGTGACAAAACATCGTAATGGGAATTGACATTAGCCTATTTTACGTTGTTACTCTTTATCTGATACTGTCTCCCATCACAATTGCTGCCGCCTGTACCGTTGCGTCAGTCGTAAAAAAATAAATAACAGTTTGGTGCTAGAGGAGCCAGATTCTGATAACTCCGTGACCGACTTCTATATCACCCGACATGACAGTAGGGGCAATAAATCTTAGCGGTATCAGGAGAAATGCATCTGTCATATAATTGGTTGGAAATACGATAGGAACATTGGGAACTGAGATAATTGTAGTTCTGTTATTTATAATGACTCAGAAAACATGAATGTATATCGTAATGAAAAAGTTGAAATTAAATTAAAAAGCTTGGTCCGTATTCGTAAAAGCTCAAAAAGTTCCTAAACATAAAACATTGTTTATAGTCCCCTGTTTATTGGGAGAACAGAAAATAAAAGTCAATGAATAACTCTTCTCGAGCCATATTTAGGTGAATGAGATGAGTGAGACTGAAATAAAACAAAACTGACTTTTAGAAACGGTTCCGACAAACTGACTGAATCGGAATAGATAAACAACAACTATAATACGAATCTTGTCAGGGGAAAATAAATATTTACGATATAATCTCATTTACATGAATACATAAATCCATTATACAAAATTAAAATATATTCAATTCCACTTGTAAGACAAGTTGTAAGATAAACTGTGAATTAACTTGTACTATTTATACAGAAGTCAATCATAATCGTTTAAATATAAAACATACACTTTTTTGCATATAAATAAAAAGGCTTAAATATCGAAGATAATATAATAATCCAACTTACATTAAGAAAGCACAATCCACTGTACAATAAATAAACAGAGTTGCACTGAGAATTCTGAATTAATCCGTCACATCCATCAAAGTTTACATAAGCGTACAATCCCCCGGTCACACAACACGAGAAATAGAAATTGGTTTCACTTCACATATGCAAATGACACCGAGGAAAACAGTTTCCACCAATTCGCGGTTTCGTAAGCTGCTCGATTCAGCCGAAGCTCCAGCAAACGTCCGGTGTTTGCCGCCGCCGCGCTTTAACTGCCGTTTCAAACCAAATAGAGGGGAACAGGGAACGGAGGGGAAGGGACGGAAGGAGGCAGGGAACCTCTCCAGCCGAGGAGATAACTTTTGATCTTTTTGGTGCTATAGAAGATTTTAATGATCCAGTCACATCTGGAGATTGGACAGAAAAAGTGCGCTAAGTGTTAATGCATGTCAAGGGCTTAGTGGAAACGATGTGTTAGAAAAAGTAAAGCTGAGGTTGCGGGTGACATTTTTAAAAATAGCTTCACCCGACGAACGATCCCATTGATTGGTAATAAAGCATAAAGACGTTGGTAACATAGGTACTCATTGGGGATTTGAAAAATATATTTCAGATTAATATCTTTCCGGAGTTGATATGAAATTGGATGGGTCTCGAGACGCTCTCTTCTACGATATTGCGTTTTATATTCAAAGATATTATTTTCACATCATACGAGATCTTGCAGACAATATTGCGCAAGGCTTTTTTGTCCCGAACATGTGGGGTACAAGGGGCAAAGGAGCAGGTACAAAAAGCCCTACCCCGCTTCAAGTTACAACGGCCTCATAGATTAATGACGGGAACATTGTGGAGTTAAGAACCCAAAAATTTACAACTGCATTGTGTTCTGCGTTTAACAAAAGAGCACAAAAGATAGGATCGGCTTCTGTTATTACCTTATCGTTCATCTGAGCTCACTGATTTCTCTCACTTTTAGAGTAATACGAGAGCTATTATCGTTGAGGATTTCTTTTTATGCGAAACCTCGATCTTCCCTATACAGATGTTTGGAAGGCGTACCGTTAACTAGCATACAAATAATCTCATTGTTCATCTTGAGTATTCTTCAAAATGCTACAAATTATTACTTGAATGAAATTCGATATAATATGGGATATATCCATGATGTCGGAATTTGTAATAATAGTTTTTTTTGAATTTTTGGTATGAACTTGTATTAACAATTAATGAGAGAAAATGGAAAACTAGGTGTACCACTTTAAATAGGTACCCAAAACTGTTATGCATGTATAGGGATTTATGAATATTAATGAATCGAAAGTGATGTGTAATAAGTGGAAATTTGGGGTTTCTATCTATTCGTCCATGGTTTCTACCTACCCCAATGTAAGATAGGCATGTCTGAGTATGTATGTAATAGCTATATTCCATCCCAAGCTCTTGGTCGTAAACATAATAATACCGACCGATTCACACATTGATCAGATTGCCACAATCTTTTGATCGATTGAATTGTT
The DNA here is from genome assembly GCA_951394255.1 of Polyploca ridens. Classification (NCBI taxonomy): domain Eukaryota; kingdom Metazoa; phylum Arthropoda; class Insecta; order Lepidoptera; family Drepanidae; genus Polyploca; species Polyploca ridens. The sequence continues at coordinate 1,792,520 of OX596250.1, read as the reverse complement.
TGCTTAACAAAACACATACGGAATACAAAAAGAATATTATCTGGCCTGATCAACCGCCTCAGTACGAGACTGACCGACAAAAAAGACACATGTTATAAAATATAAATCATGTGAAACAGTAGTACAAGTTGAAATAAAGGCGCCTTCACACGCGCAAGTCACGGATAGTAATGAGTAATGGAGTAACATTCATTACTCAGTGCGACGCCCCAGAGTTTTGCCGTCATCTGTCGTCGGTCGGTTCTCGACATCGTCTATAATGGTCCTAATGTTCGCTTGAGGACTTGTTTTATGAAGGTTTGTGTGAAAAATTTAAGTGTGAAATGGGAAAGGATGAGTTTTTGTTGAAATATTGCTGGTTTTACCTCACACCATAAGGTTGCGGTTTTAAAGTGTAGAAACGATTAGTGGTACGAATTATCTAACTGGTGTTAGTGATTGATGAATATCTAGTCTTGTCAAGTTGATTTTTTCAGTAGGTATGCGTGTTGGAGAATATAACTAGCTTATTATTAGTTTACTTTGGTTATGGGTAACTTTAAGATTCAAATTATTTCAAGCAAGATATTTCACTACCAAATAAAATGCATCGCGCAACAATGGATAAATTCTGCGTTTTGTAACACGAGTTATAAATTGCACTGCACTGCAATTATATATAGCATGATCACGTGAACCAATCATTTTTAAAATTTATATAAATTATGCAATAAAATATTCAGAACTTCCTCAGCTTGCATTTCATTACCTGTTTTGTTTTATTCAGATTTAATTCATAAATTCACATTGTTTTTATACAGCTCTATTTTAATAACCGATAAATATTTCTGTGAATTGGAAAAATAATAATATGTTTTATAAGATTCTGTTATTTTATCAATGAACATTTTGTGTGATGTTCAAAACCCAATACATCATTCCCCTAAAGACACTGGGTGGTTTTGACATTCCGAAGCTACCGCACATATAATTTTTACAACCGATACTGACGCAACTGTATACCATATGCGTACACCCGTTGCGATTGCGATCTCTTATAGCATTTTCAAATTTATCTCCATCGTTCGGTTCTTTGCTTTCCACAGTTTTGTGATAAGCAAATTACCTTTTACAAATTGCCTCATTTTTAACCCCACAAGAATTATTCGGAGATAATTTAAAGTCTCAACGTTGATTGCTCGTCTTGTTTCCTCGCCGCTTTTCTACTCTGTTTACTAATTAAGCTATACAAATGGTCTGTAGGGTCTAACCGCAGTTTTGATTGCCTGACCGCGCCCCGCGCTAAAGAATTTATTGTTATTCTAAAAGCGTTCGTTCTTTGTTCGTCCATCCGTCGTGCAGTCGATGCGCTTCTTATTCTTATCGAGAATTTCTTTACGCACACGTCTTGCCATCGCATACTAGTTTTTTATGGCCAATTTACGCTAGCCATCAATAGAAATTCGAATGATGTCGAGGAAAAGTCTAATTTCGTTAAACAACGTCCTCGTAATATTATGATGATAGATGCATTTCTGAGTGCAAAGCTGTTTTAGTGAGAGGTCTTGACTCAAGATAGCGTTGTGATAATTGATGTGCCCGAAATAGAAGTGACTGTAAGCATTCAAATTACCGATAGCATCCCTGCTTATTATGCAGTCAAAATGTTATCTACGCTTGTAAGTTAAGATGAAAATGTGCGAGTAAACTGAAACAAATATTTGTTGGGTAAAATACTAGACTGGCCAAATCTGGAATGTTCTAATATAATTTTCAACATTATTATTGTGGCAACGAGCTGCGAATGCTAAAATATATTCGCAAATGACCGCTTCAGACATTTACTATAATAACATTGCAACTTTGAAATGATATCGCCGGTGACTGTTGACTTCGTCTCGGCCTGCGGCGAGTCCATCGCTCATAGTTCGAGTTCAAACACTGAGAAAATTAATCCCCAGTTTACTTCGTTAACTACCACCACTTTATTTATTTTTCAATCGTCCCAACTCGCTCACTTGAATTTCGAGATCGTATTTCGTATCAAATGTCGAATGCAAAGGGCATCTAATATTCTACGTGACTTCTTCGGGCGATAATAGATCGACTTCTAAAGATTCCATTAAGCTTTCTTAGCTTTTTTTATCGGCTGTCGTGTCTTCTGTTCTATTGTTAAAGAGAAATAGTTCGTAACCGTTATGCTTTTCCGCATTTTCTTCAAAGGGAGTACGTGTTAATATTGTGTCTGTGATTTATTCAAAAAAGTGTATTGCGTCAATAAATTCCAGTAGCGATCTATCAAAAGTTTTTTACTTCGTACGATGGCAAGTCACCGATAAAACTGGTCTGGGGTAACCGCAGCTATTGCACCGATATATTATCTCTTTACTTACAAACAAATAGAGACTGAATCCCGACTAAATAAGAGGTTTTCCTTCGGGATCGTGGGAGGGAAATAAAAGTGGTACGGGACTGGCTTGCAGCGGTTTTATTGTACCTAATAAAACCTTCGATACAGAGGTAGCTTGAATTATAAACGCGTTGTACAGAGATGTAGAGACTTCGTGAGCTACCGTTGGGCAAACATCACGACGTAATTTGTCTTGTGGCTTACACAATTTGCATGTAACATTACATTCTTGATTCTCATTTACGTTTTAAGCTTTTACTATTTTAAATGTAATGTTGTTATGTTCGATTATTTTTGAGATTTTATTGTAAATGCATTTTTTTTTGTTATTTGTGCTTTTGGCATTAGAACATATTTTTGATTGTAATATGAATTTTAAAATGCACTTAGCATCCTTAACTAAATTAATTTGGAAGATTTTGGTGTATTGTACCTTTTGATTGCTAGTAGTATTGTTATAAAAGTAAGTTTAGTGACTTTTGTAAATAATTTCAATACTGCAACAAAGTTTGCTGCACCTATAAAAAAATCAATCCCAACACATTTCCTATCATCGTTCCAATAGACTGCAGCAACATTTCGTCAGGATTTCGAAACATAAACACGGGCAAGCCCGAGGCGGGATGTCGGCTCGTGGGCTACCGGTGCGGTCGTTCCACGACGCCATTTGTCTAGCGCTGGAGGGCGCGATTCATGCAATTTGCATCTATGAACCACGCCTAGCGGCTTCTACACCATTGTTCCTTCCAGTAAAACGTTTATCCCCTCGATCTTTGTAATCAAGAATACATTTTTGAGTTGACTCTGGCTGGATTCTTTTAGTATCAATTTTATCCTTGCAGTATTGTTTCACGTTTTAGTAACTACAGTCTTAAGAGTCATTTCCTTTTATAATAATGTGAGTATTATTCAGTGTTATAAATATTGGTATCCTAAGATTTGTATAGTCTATCTTTAAAATATGGAACACGCTTGTACAGGAAATTAATATTTACTTTATAGCCGTTCATGAGTTACTGTTGAAAGGTGTTGGATTCAGTTTTACGTTATCGATAATTAAGAAAATTAGAGAACTTGAAATCTAGGAATCATATGGAAAGTTTAAAAGTAGGCGCTGTAAGCTGAGAAGCTAATCTTCTTGTCCAGCATATGCTAAATTAATTTGAATAAACTGTGTATATATGCTTTATACTAGGCACCATAACGTCATTTCATCAAAGAGTGAGTCAATGAAGACTTTTGCTAGTTGAAATAAAGTATATTATTCAGTAATCAATCAAGCGATCTTGATAGATGTTGGGATTAGCAATACGAAAGCTGATAGCAATGACGATGAAGTTACTTATTATCTACTATCGTCGAAAATAAAGACTAAAATCTGCAATAACAGAATGTGTCTTCTAGTGTTTTCACTCCATAATCGACCATCTTCTTCAATATTCATTCTCTGTATTCCGATGTATTTTTCAGTATCGTAAACCCTATTTTGTAGTTTGCCTTGGGCTGTAGGTTCGTAACTGAAACCTCTGTTTCAATGTTTTGTAGATTTTATCGCTATTTCTTGTGCGAGTTTAATGCAGGTGTTAACTTATTTTATTTTATTCTCTATCTAGACGACATTTTGTTATAAACTAGATTACAGAGTATTGGTAATATATTTTACCGCCGTTCTGGTAGTAAACTATAATAAATTGCAATCAGAGATTTGTGACCTCATTCAAGATATTTTTTTCATTTTGAAATTAAACTATTAGCTAATAAAGACTCATTTTAGTTGTTTATGTGTGAATTCTTTTATTCTTAAAGCTATAAAGTAACTGATGATGGAAAGAATACATGGTACAGCTTAATCAATATAATAGCAGTTCCTGGAATTATATTATTTTCATATGTAGTTAATGGATGCGCGTCACAAATGCGAACCAACGGATTAAAAGGGATGTTGTCCTCAAACTTATAAACAACAAGTATTCTACAAAGGTCACTCTCATACCCTCAACTTATTATTTTAGAATAAAATTACAATGAAAGTATGTTAATTATACGTTGTGGTGATAACCTGACTGTAGTATTATTTTCAAGCTTCACTCGGAAATTAATCATGAACACCCCGCTGAGTTAGTGGAAGATCATATATTTACAGGTGCAACACCTGTTTGACGAATGGATGAATTATTAGTAACAGCTAATATTGAGAAAAATAAAAGCCATAAATAAAATAAGAATCTGTTGCAACCTTCAACAGTAACTGGTAAAATTATTACTCTAATCAAGCAATCTAATGGAGGTTTTGAATTAAAGATACCAACAAATGGATTTGATGATAATTTTTTCTTTAAATTAAAACGTACAACTTTTGAGTAGTGAATTGAAAATAATAACCCGATGGTTCTCGCGAGGGACGCGCGTCCTATTATAACAATTAATGTCATTGTTATATTTTTAACCGCGAGCCAAGCGATATAATTTTTTCTCTAAAAATGTTAACAATGACTATACTATACTATGATATACGAATACAGCATTCGATGCGGAACTAGGTAAAAACTTGTATTCAACAAATAACACCACTCCCCACAGCAATGTAGATTATGACTAGGCTTACTTAAGGTATTGCTGACAAAACTATTTTGAAAGTTTATACTTTAATAGTTATTGACAAAGTGGGATTATAAGAGGATGCTTGCAGTTCCGTTTTAGATGCATGCAATGAATATAATCGATTTAATATCCTTTTTATTTCTAATGAAAGCTGTGATTAATTTGATTCTCTACTTAAAAGCATATCAATAAAAGTTATTTATTCATACTTAATGGCAAATAGAACTGAATAATTATGGGTTTGTGCTCTTTAATATTTTGAATTAAATTCACGTAGGCATTTCACATTAAGAAGAAATTATAATTTGCAATTCAAACACATAATGCTCTGTCTCCACTCCATCCTGTATTTTATATGACAATATCACTGTATGTACAGACAGAGTATCCTTCGGCTATGCTACATGGAGCGAAAGTACTTTATATACTTATAGAAGATAATAGGTATAATATACTTATAGAAGATAATAGGTATACTGACATATCACTTTATTTCATTTTTAATAATAAGAATACGTTATCCGGTGATCGAACCGAACATTTTTTTTGTCTTAGAGATCGAAAGGGTCAATCACGCGGAAGAATTCTTTCCAAGAAGCTTAGCATTAATATTAAGTTGTACTAGCCCTCCATGGAACATCCTGTACATAATTATATAGTAACGAAGCTCATATAGTGGATCATTATTCAGAATGTATAAGTTAGAAACTTCTTTATTAATAATAGAAAACTTTTAAAAATTGTAAAAGCATAATAATCATAGTAATCGTAACATTAATCTGATGTCAATATAAAATCTACTAATTTATTGAGACATCATGCATCCAATCGTGAATACTTCATTCCTTTCATGTCATACAAGCGACAAGTCTGTTTTCTATAATAAATCATAATATTTGCAAGGACCGCCTCGCCTCCGCCGGGATTATGAAGAATGTTTTATTTGACGGGTACAGCGTTCATTTTTCACAACAATACCGTGAAGAATATGAATGTTCGTGGTTTCGTGATAGGAATGAGTATTTTGTAATCTTAATAGTCAGTCATTGGTAAAGACATACTAGGAACAGAAAAAAATTGTGATATTATAAGATGCTGTTAAATTGGAGGCAAAGAACTACCCAGAGATTACAACTTTACATCAGTAAAGATATTATGAGTTGTAAATTATATAACCAGTAGAGAGATTCTAAAATGGACTCAAAATCTAAATTAAAGCTAATTGATTAATTTTTTGGAGATTGCTATAAATTATTCTCATACCCGTGTTATAGTCGCTTCATTTTGATTCCAAGATCACTAAACAATCGTCATGCTAGAATCGAATTAACACTCGTAAGTCGCAACAAATCAAATCGATGGCTATGAAAGATTATTGAAGTTCACATGCGGCTCAGATTACAGAATCATACGATGAATAAATTAAAGGAGTCTATTTGTAGCAGTGGAAACCCTGATAGCCATGTCCAATCCAAAATTAGATACACTAAATAATAGTAGCCTCTGAAAACTTGCCAATCGAAACAGAAGTTCACCGAGCCATATTATAACAGAATGCCCTATTTCCAGCAAAAGGGCGGAATCGCAAAGGCAGTCGTGTCCTAAAGGGGCTATTTTAACGGAGCACAGTCACGTAGGGTACAGTTATGTTCCCATTTTTTACTGTTGACATTCCGTTTTTCTCTGAAGGTAACGGCGCGTTAAATTCGTTCTGCTTACTACCTGTGTTTTATATCGCTGACCGGTTTTTGGTATTAGTGTCTATTTTTTAGAATAGATATAATGTTAATTGAAATTCGTTTTTATGTTTGGTATTTGTCAAATCAAGTAACTGGCTTCAACTTGGCTAAAGATTGGGCTGCGACAGTTAATATCAATTTTGTTTTGGTGTACCAGTAACAGTTCTATGTATTATATTGTGGTCGCCGGATTAGGCTACGTATCTATTCAAGTTGCTGCTAGTTTCTGAAAAATTACTCGCTCTTTCGAGGCCTTATTTTTAGAGGAGTCTTGTAGGCTAAATAAAGGTAAATTAAAATTTGCACTTACAGGCTTCTAGCTGTGGAAACTTATAAGTTGTTCATAAGTATATTCTTACACACTCAGCAACGATAACTTTGACGTCTCATCTACAGATTCTAGACTCTTCAATAAACATTTATCTCCTGGATATCTTGTAATCATAACTTGCCTCATTATAAAATCATTAGAAGCATTCTCACCACAAGACTCAACTTATAACTTGGTCAAAGCAATAAATAAAAGACATTTATTAACACATGTTACCACTTCTACAATATCATTATGTAGAAATCAATTTCCTGTATTCTTGTTGAAATTGCAATATTCAATTTGCATAAAATGTCAAGAGGTCCAAACATTGCTTAAGCTATATAGACTTGTTGTTTACAGAAATGCCGTATATTTTACATTAAGTAGTTCAAGCTTGAGGCAGCTGTTGAGGTCGTGAGGTCAGTGGCGTTAAGCAACGTTGACTCCATATTGCCTGACTTGGTGACTTTTCAAACTAATCTTGGGAATAAGTATATTCCCAGTCTTTAAAATACTGAACTTACTGCAGCTTGATCAGTCAATATAAACAAATGAGAAGAAAATATATGTGATACTAACGAAGGTCTAGAATTATATAATGGCTTACTGTATTCTATGCATTTTGAGAAGAAATGGATTTTGAAAAGATAGATCGAGGATAAAAAGTCACATGAAATCTTACTAATTTGGTATACAAATATACGTGTATCTTACCCAAAAATAAATTAGTCAAAGCCAAGACCATTTAATTCCCCAGGGTGGACTTATGAAGGTCAAAGTTACTGAAGTTACTAAAGTGGATAAATCATTTCATTACTTGCAAGCTAACATGCGGACATATTGATATCTGACAACAGGTTTCACCCAGAGTTAGTTGAAAGCTATCATGACTTAAATCGAAATGGAATGAACTTGGGGTCACGACGATGTTTATAGGAACATCTTTATTAAAAGTAAATCTTTACTGAAGATTATTTGCTCTATCGTAGTTACATTATAATGTTTTCTTGACTTTAAATTAACTTGTGTGATCTCCCCATAATAAGTGATATAGCCGAAGGTAGTTATCTGCTTATAGCTTACTACAGAGTCACCAAACATAATTATAGTTGTAAATATTAATTTGTCAGCAGCTTTTCTTCTTTCCTTAATTGCTGTAAAACATGTCCTGACAAATTAAATTACCTGATTGAGAGCCCTCAGCATTCGCCAAAGACAACGCAGAAAGATGACGCAGAGCCAAGAGCATTGAAACAATTTGAGATTTTTTTGCAACGCTATTTAGTAACTCCTTAAAAACGATGTTATGCAATTCCTCGTCTTAGATACCGCAAGTAAAACCAGGGGGCGGAAAACTAGTGAAGAATATAGGAATAAGGTCTGTCCAGTAATAAATGCATAGCAAAACAAATAGCAGGCAGGAGTAAAGATAGATAAAGGCCAGGCACCGTCCATAATACAATATTTATTCTGAAAACAGCAAACAGAAGGCTCTAAGATATTTTTTATTGCATATTTGTAGGGTTGGGACAAAGGGCCGATTTATTTACGTGTGTAACCGGCGGCGTTGTCTTCTTTTGTTGTTTTCTATCATGATTTTTGATTGTAGAGCTTGTATGACATTGTTTAACATAAAAGGGATTGAAATTGTAATATTTAGTCACATCTTTGTTATTTTTATTCTGATTACTTTTAAAGATTTCATAAATCTTCTTTACCTATGCTTGCCGTTTTTATAGGTAAGAGTCTGATTTAATTACATCTTATGGGAGAAATAGTTTTTCTTTCTATCTTTCTAATTTTGTAAAGTTATCTTGGTAAGTTGGCTAGGTATATACTTAGTTATCTTCATGCACATAATTGACAAACGTTCACACATTTCTTTTCGTTTATTCAAATGTTAAATTCATTCAAAAACAATAAATTAAAGAACAACAAAGTCTTAAGTCCAACATTTCCGAAATATCTTACAACTCGTAAATTTAAAAGTTCCCAAGAAATAGCTTAATTAACGCCATTCTCATGGATGTAAGCATTCATTCCGTGGTCATTAAACAACGCTTAAATTGAAATTAGGTAAAATTGAATTGTATTTTAAAGAAAAGCTACATTTAACGAAGATGAATTAACATAGTTGTAACATTGAATTTATAAAGCAGGAAAATTACTAAAATAAGAGATGCTGTATCAAAAAAATAGCTAAAAATAAATTGAAAGTAAGTTGTATTGAGAACTTACATGAATTGATATTAAAAATAGACTTAGGTATATTTATTATAGATATTAAACCACTTGTTTGAGAAAAAATAAAAACATGGATGCAAACAATTATTAGATAACCTTCTAACAAAAGCACCAAACAATATTTATATAATCTCTAAAATCATTAACAGAAAAACCTACGACATGATCCAACGAAAGCGTTGATAGCTCACGTACATTATCTAAATGAAGATACAATAAACTTTGAAATTTTAAACCCAAATGTGGTCAAAAAACTCTGGTTGTATACAAAAAACAATACCCTGCTAAGTTTCTCATAGATCTGCCATAAGGTTCAATCAATCAATGTCCCTAAAAATAAAAAAGGTAGGCCCAAACGCGACCCACGTAAACTCGAGATTGAAAAAAACTTTAGCTTGTATATTTTTTGTTGCTGTACCATAGTGGAGAATTGTTTTGAATGTTCTTATAGGGATTCAGGGTATGGTAACTATTTTGGTGTCGAATAAGATATTCGTTCTCATAAATTTATATTTTAGCTATTTATATGCTGTATCTGCTGTCAATTTGGTAATCTAAATTTTTCGTGGGTTGATGTTCTGTAGAATTATATTTTGGTCCTTAAATTTAGACGTAAAACATTTTAAGACTATATAGTTGAATTACGTTATGAAGTTATGAAATGAAATAATTATGAATTAAATAATATAATGATAAAGAGCCATGAAAGTTATCTAGGTTATAAGTGTAGTTATATTGTCAATACACGATCATAGCAGACTTGCTTATTCTACCATATTATAAAAACAAACTCCAGTCAAAAATGAAATATTAAGTGATTATTTGATTAATGATACCTTGAACTTCAAAATTGTTTCATAACATTCAACCTATTCAAACCGAAAACAACGTAAGGAAACAAAAAGCGCGTTACTCATCTTGGAGTAATCTTTCACCCCTACGACATACATCAGGCCGTCTTCCATGTAAATGAGCCGCTGTACGCTAAGATTCTCCCATATAAAAATTATGATTACCTTCCTCTGTGACAAACCCCATATATCTAGCACTTAGCAACCCCTCTGATGTCTCTGATCCCCAGAATGAATGAATATTTATAACAGACGGGGTACATTTTTATCGCTTTCCCGAGGACGCTTTATACCTGATGCGAGCTCGGAATTTGACGAGCGTAGTCTGTCAAAAAAGTCGACCATACGCGCGGGTTTCATTAGAGGTATAAATTAGAATTCGTGTCTGGACACCGCACCACCAAATACAGATATGGTGAAGAAAACCGAACGTATTTTTATATATTATACTTTCAAATTTTAAAATTCTCCAGAGTCAAGGTTTTTAAATCGAGATCATTATACTGACGGGTTCTTGTCAACGGTTCGGTTTTTAAATCAAATCGGTTCATTATACTTTGCTATTGTTACATATTTGTTAGGTACGTCATTTTGTATTTATAAATCAAATAACAGTCACTCAGTTACCTGAAAGATATATATGAACAGGATTTTATTTATTTTTATTTATTTATTTATTTATATCAGACAATGTCCATATTTTAGCTTTGCCAAATACTAATAAGAGCATTGCCTTAATATTCTTCTTACCTACTTCTGTTTAATATATTCTTATTTTTCTTATTACCAACTGCAGTTGCCAACATCTAATTTTCTCAACCAAAACAAAATACATCAGGTACCTATACTGGGTGTAACGGAAAGGGTATGTACATCCGAAGGGGGTGAAGACTACATCAGGTACAGATTCTCTATAAAAAGATTCAGCTCAAAATAAATTACTCAAAAATTTAAACCAAATTTTTGCATTCTTTATTGAATTAAAATCATAACCAACATGTCACCGGTCAATGAGGGTCATTATCATTTTGCGTCCCTTGCTAATATTAATATAAAATTTTCTTTTCCGCGATCTGTGCGCCTCGTACCAAAAAAGTGGATTACTGTAATGTATATACACTTTCCCGTTACACCCTGTATAGTCTTATTTTAATTTAAATGTATAACACTTAAAGCATAATTGATTCTCTTTTCAATTATACGTAATATTAATCATTTACGGAAATTACAAGCTAGCGAGAAAGGGCTTTATGAAAATCGTCGATTTCTCACCCGGCATAATATTTAGTACCTTAAAGATAATGGCTGCACCGCCCACCGTGAAATCATTACTTGGGACCTCAAAGCAGGCCGAGTATAGAAAGTTAATGATGAAGTAAATTACGATGTAACTTATAAGGGAAATAATTAATTTCATCCGTTTTAAGACGTGCTGCATAATGGGAAACTTAAATTAGAGTTTGTCATGGCCATGATGACTATTTATAGTACACTGGTGTCTAGAAAATATAGGGTTTACTGATAGGTGGAAATTGTGTTATAGATGCAACACTTTCAACAAATTCAAGAATTGATGGTTTTTTACTACCTTATCCATTTTAATTGTTTCCGTATCATTGGTCTACTCTAAATTAGTAACAGGATTGATATACCCTTTTTTACTGTTTATAGGCCTGTGACCGCAATCTCACCATGGTAAGTGATGATGTGGCCGAAGGTGGTAAGCACATAAAGCCTAGAAGGAACTGGCTCTCAAGTGCAGCTGACGGAACACACCGAATGGTGCTTGGCGACAGATTTTCAACTTGAGGGTGGTAGCCAGCCAGGCGGGTACTACAAAGTACCCTACCACCGTGCTATGGTTTCCTCACGATGTTTTCCTTCACCGAAAGCTCAAGCTCATTGTAGGATTCGAACCCGGCACCTTCGTCTCGGTATCCGATGTCACTACCACTGAGCTATCATCGCCTTACCCTTTAATTGACAAAGCCATATCAACATTATTAAGCGCTGAAATCCTCTATCGAGATATAACTAAAGGCATATCTGTTATCTGTCCATCTCTTTTAGGCGCCGACGCATCTTTTTGTTCACCTTTGCACTATCTCACGAGCATCGTCATTGTTTCCCTTTAAACATGTTGCTTCATTCTTACTATCTTTATTGTTGATTATCTTGCATTTATTAAATTCTTTAGACCCGGTTTCATAAGCATTTGGAGTAATTTTTTGGGAAATATTACTTTGTTTTTTAATAAATAGGAATTTTAAGATCGTTCATTAGGCCAAATATAGCGAGCCTGAAAGGCACTAATGTATTTCAAGTGCAAGTCACGGAAGGTACCGATAGGTGTTTTAACTACAGTTTATCACCTTGATAGTAGACTGACTAGCCTGTATAGCCTGTATAGGTTATATAAAAAAAAAATACAATCTAACGGATTTTTTTCCTTTGCCGTATTCCAAGGCTTCTATTATTTCCAATATTTAACAACAAAAAAACCCGATCATAATCTTCTCTGAAAAAAAAATCTTTATCAGGGGAACACTTATCATTATCAAGTAAGCGTTATCTAGAACCTAATTCAACAACTTACCCATACGAGTTATAAATTTGTACCTGACACCAGGTTATGACATAATTACATCCGGTTGAGCGCGGCATTCATTAGGGCACTAATTGTTTGTCTCGTGTATCTAGATGATATATTTACTATATCACTCAATGTTCGGGGTCAAAGGGTGGTAATGGTTTCGATCCTTATGTGGAAAATGTATGGTAATTTGAAGCCGGCAGCTGCTGAAATTATTTTGGTTAATGATGAATTTTGATACGGTAAATAACTTGGGTGGTCGGGATTACTCGGGATATACGTGTTTTGAAATTTTAATGGCAGGCAGGTTTGTTAATATTGCTCAGCCCATTACGACTAAAGGTAACACACCTACTTCAGTAGAAATATGTATTTAATAATAACTGAAAATTATAACATAGTCTTATTTACTAACTTCAACCTGATCAAGATTTTGTGAAACTGATTCTATATAAATATTACAAAATACTAATTAACAAGCAATCCATAATAAACCTATTGACAGACAAAGAAAACCCTACGAACATAAAACATTACATCTCGACCCTTAGAACATAAGAGAAATGTTAACGCCAACTTCATTTAGGCTTTTATGATGCACGTGGCTTAATTGAACGCGTTTTCCCGATGCTTTTAGTTTATAGCGTCGACTGACACTGCCTTTGATAAGGCACGTTTCGTTAAAAGGGTGCGAAATAAAACAACTTCAATGCTTGAATTTAATTAAAATCACACTCTAAAATATGAACTTTTTCATGACCAAAAATTGAGTTAGCACGTTCACAAATAATTCTGATGTATATTTAGCCGTAACCAAATATTCGCTTGGGAGTCGTTTCAATAACAAATTCAATATTTTCAATGACCGTTCATATAAAGTTGGTAATTGAAATGAATGGTTTGGTGATATAATATTTGCCGTTCGCTTTTGCTCAAATAGTATTAAATTACAGGTATTTTTCTGTAACATATCATTAATTACTTAATTTTGCCGATAAAAATAAATGATTAATGTGTTTCTGCAGAAAATTAAATTTTGAGAGTCGCTCCGTACAAGTAACCCAAGTTTTGGAAACCTATAAGGTAGTATGGTGATGATAAGTTTATTCATAAACCAATATTAACGAAATACTCTTGCTTAGTTTTTTTTTTTTAAATATTTAAGCATCACATCAATAACTGATTAGAACTTACAAGCGCCAAGTCAAGTTCAGTCATTGTCATCATTCAGTCATTGTTCAAAGCTTCAACAAAAAACAAATAAAGAATGCTCTTAGACCAGTTTTAGAGTGCCACAAATGCGATTTAGATTTATTCATCTTCACTCCTCTTTTTGTTTGTCTGCCAGCATTGTTACCTCTGAAACAATGGCTATAGTATTGTCATATCCGGATTTTATCATTCTAACACCATCGACGGAAACGTCGGGTGATATGCGTTTATAATATGGAATCATAGCCTTTTTACACCATAACTGTTTGTATGGCTCATCTGAATGATGTAAGCGCCGTATTCCATCGCACATGTTTTGCATATTTAATTGAGTACTAATTTTGTCGTCGCGTGTCTTTGAAAATGATTTTTTTGGGGATATCGATGATGTTTTTATACTATACACTTATGGAGTTATAAAATTAACTGTAATAGTTGTGCATTTAAGTATAATGAAGAGGTTTAACAGATAACAGAAAAAGTAAAACAGATGAAAATAGATAAAATAAAACTACAGATACAACTGACTATGCCTACCACCAACGAAGTGAAGAATCGAGTAAATATTATGAAACTACCAAAGTTAATCCTGACATAACAGAACATGCTTATTTAAAAAACAAAAAACTAGGGGTGGGTGCTAAAAGTTGATGTTTGTTCGGGACCCGACATTTTATTATTGAGGACGTCCGCCGTCGATCGCTCGACGATCCGGAATGTAGGCGCCACTCGCATTAGACAATCCGATACAACTATCCGGACCGACATTAACCTTACATAAAAATGTTTAACGCCACATAAATTAAACTCAAAAGGAGCCGATGAATTCACAGATCCACGATTCCAATGTTTTATTGCTAATGGATCTTTATGGTCTGTATAATTTTGTATCAAAATTTATTACTCGATTTTCTAATTCGAAAACTTTAAACTGCCATAAATCATTTGATTTTTAGACGACTAAAACCTAATAAACGATAAAGTATACCTGAATGTATGGAGTAGACAGTAAATACGTTGTAAATTGATATAAAACGTTTTCGAATTGCCCTCGCGACAATGAATTTGGCCCACGCTCTGCGTCCAGAGGTTTGAACACAACAATACTTTTACATGGAATGATTTGAAGGACGCAGTGGAATAATGATATAGGTCCCCAAGGACCAACACAATGCACCGGCTCTAATAATAGTTGTAGATTTGAAAGTAATTTGAATATGAATGGAACCCTCCCGCGATGGGCTCTCGTAATAACAAATATGAAGTGTTGCTTTTGTATTTTCCCTTGATAATTTTGACTTTGCTATAACGAATTGGGCTGGATTGATATAGATTTTAGTAATTATAGGTATAGTGGGCTGGATTGTAGGGTGTTTATTGAATATGTTTAGTTATTTTATTGACTTGTTCCTACGTGCATGCGGGTATTATATTACAATGTTATGTAATGTAATGCCGTGAGATAACAACTGTGTTTAATGTTAAATGGTGTAAGCTCATAGTTAAATCAGAGACAAACCAGTTTTTTTTTGTCACAATTTCCTCAGAATATGAATGAGATCTAAACCTACCTGAAATCTGGGGGCACGGAAGTGCCCCCCGCCAAGACAGCCAAACCAAGCGAAATGGCACTACCTACCTTTTTTCGAA
Organism: Polyploca ridens; assembly: GCA_951394255.1. Lineage (NCBI taxonomy): Eukaryota > Metazoa > Arthropoda > Insecta > Lepidoptera > Drepanidae > Polyploca > Polyploca ridens. The sequence continues at coordinate 1,776,928 of OX596250.1, read as the reverse complement.
GCGCTTCGTCGTTTTTTTGAACGCTCATAACTTGGGTTTGGATTATACCCCATAAACAAAATTCTCAGAACATGATGTCAATAGAAAACTTATTAAACACATTAAGTTTCAATAACATAGCTCTTATACTTTAGATTTTATTTATTGATATCTAAAAAACCCCAAAACTCATAGGGCACTTCCTGAAGTCCTAGAAAGCTGAAATTTGGTATATAAGCTTGTATTAGTACACAAACAACAAAAAAAATATAAAACATAGAAATTTCAAACAAAAAAAAATCATAAGCAACTTACAAAAATAAGTGAAATCCCATCAAAAACATTTTTATGTAAAATGTTGCCAAGGCTCTTATTGTCAAAAATTTATCAGATCTCATGTAGAGCCAAGCTTATAACTCTACATGCACTTACTCTACAAGCCCTAACTTCACAAACTCTACACACCGTAGTCAAAATATGTGGCTTGGCCGTTTCAATACTACAAGAACAGTGAATACATACATTTTTCATCTTACTCCCAAGTGATGGGTAGCGACCCGTTAAAAATTTCCATCCTGTATAGTAAAATGAATGTATCTAAGTATCAGTTATAGTTTCAAATCTCCCCATATACTGACCGGTGTTTATAAATCATTATGTGAACCCATTTATAGAAAATTAGGCCTTAAAAAAGGTAAATATGTATAGCCACCCTTCCCCTGGTCAGTCGGGCAGCGCATATCGATCGCAGAGTGAATTTTTGCAACGTGCACCTACATGTCACATGTGGCTATTTTCCATATGCAAATTACTTTGTCCCCTGTTTTAATGTGCACTGTTTGTTTTGGATTGTCTGTGTCTTTGTACTGATATTATTCTAATTTATGTTTGTAGAGTTGGTATTAGGAGGATAAGTTACGACTACCTGTAATTGTTTTTTGGTTTGAAAAGAGAGAACTTTTAAAATGAGTCGGTTATTTGTAACTTCATTAATTATTACTTCTTTATTTGAACTTATAAATGCAGCACAGGCTATATGAGTACGGCGCTAGCAGGATGAGCCAAAATCGTTTTTTTTTTTAAATAATGAAAGAGGTTATGAGCTTCTTAAATTAATCAAAGATTCCCCAGAAATTTTGACGAGAGGTGGGATGACCATTTTGCGATAACTTAAATAAAAAATGTGTATTCTACCCGTTCCTAAAAACAACAAAGGAAACTAAATTACAGACCACGTCACGCCAGAAGCGATGTGTCACGTCACGTGTCATATCAAATCGAGTGTCGCACTCCGAGCAGACATTGCAATTTTAGCGTGTTACAGTTTTGGACTTGTTGACACATTTATTTTTTGGGAGAAGGATTACAACTTATACTTTATTTTAAAACTCTATATTATAGAGATTAGAGAATTATTATATTGTCTCATGAAGTAGTTATTATATGTTTAATTTACAATAATTATATTACACACAGGTAAAGTTTGTAACTTTGGATGTAATTGATGTAATTTCCAGAACTACTGAACCGATTCTGGTAATTCATTTACTAATAAGAAGATAAAATTATGCCCGAGTGATATAGGCTACCTATTTTTTATCCAGAAAGACGAGTAAAACCGCAGAAGATAGCTAGTGACTGATAAAGGGCAAAGAATTAAATCAAATATAAAACAATATTCCCGTTCCATAATAATACTTGACAAAATAGTCTACTCATCCAAAAAGAAATAAGCAAAAAAATTCACACTTCACGCAAAGTTACTTAACCCTTCTGTCAGCCACACTCGAACCATCACACAAAACGTTTCAATAAACACGCTTTATCCGTAGACTGGCTGAAAATACCCCGTTTTGTAGGTACGCCACAAATTGCCATGTCTCACCCTTTGATATGTGACGTGACGCGATATGCTGCGTGACAGATCGCTGATTACCAACGTGACGTTTCACTAACTAGTTGATGTTTGTTACAATTCCTTTTTAATCTTTGTTTGTATTCATATGAGATGGAAATAAAAAAAACATCGATTTAGGTGTTATTTTCTTGTTAAATTTTAGTACCCTAGATTCATTATTTTAAACTAGCTGTCCCCTACGAATTCACCGGCGTTCCCGGGATAAAAAGTAGCCTATGTCCTTTTCCATGCCATAGGTTATCAGCATGCCAAATTTCATGACGATCTGTTGAGTAGTTTGCGTGAAAGCGTAACAAACAAACTCACTTTCGCATTTATAATATTAGTTAGGATGTATTATATGATATTAGCTAGTTCCGTGATTTGATAAAACTTTAAACATCATAATAAATTGTACAACAAAGTTTGTAAAATATAATTTTCATAAGTCGTCTTCTGATCATAGTTTGGAAACTGCTTTTTAATTGCTATTTTATGCAACAAGAAAATAATAAAAGCTATAAAAGTTTATTCAAAGAAAACTAACAGTTCACAAAATGAACCGCAAAAGTATATTAAACACACATGTGAATAATCTTAACGGTTTGAGAAAAAAAACTGACAAAAACATATCGATGCAAATAATTGACATATCCGCCCTCTTCGGCGTCAAAAAAATAACATTCGCTCTCAAAATTGTCACGTATGTCGGATACGACGCGTGCCGCGCGATTTCATGCACGTGACGTTACATGACGTGACGTCGCCTTCGCCTTAACAAGCGAGAGCACATCCCCTTAAATACTTTAAATGCACTGCGAAATTGTATCATGTCTTTTATTTGAACGTATATTTTGCTACATTTCAAGTAACTTGCATAATTTGTTAGCTTTTAATAAATATGGGAATATTTAAAAGTAGCTTTATTTTAACAGTTAAAATAAAATTAATAATAGTAAGTATTCGCTAAACAACAATTTAGCAACGCACAATCTAAAATCGATTATATTTATAACCCATTTTGGTACAATTTCCAAAGTCAATCAATCTAGTAGATATGACATTTTGGCAAGTTCAAACGCCCCTATTCGGAGTTTATCATTAATCAAACTAGGTGTTATCGTTTCGTTGATCTAATGACACGTGCGTAACTCCTGAACCGTGTTCGAATCCATAATCCAATGTGTAATGGATCTGGTTTTGCGATGACAAATTGGCTCGTGTAATGAAGTTGAACAGCTGAGGTAGTTTGACGTCATTCTGACTTGATTTTCAAATGGGTACTTAGGGCGGTTTCAGACTAGCGTTTTCAAACCGCCCTCAGGGAAATTATGATACAGCGAATTTGAGGTCAAAAAAAGCTTACAGAAAAAAATATATAGAAAGGGTCAGTGAAGCAAAATTTAAAGTAAATGATGATGACGTTTTTCAAAAGGATTAACTATTTTATTTGATCCAAAATGAAATAGAAGTCTCTCAATTTATATTTCTTAAGGCAAAGTCGCAAAAGAGCCCTCAAATTAAGATTCATTCAAATCAATTCATTTGGAAAGTAATCCTGAAGCTTAACAGAAATCAATCAAAAAATTTCCAATAGTATTATCTTCAGAAAGAGTAAACTTGGGAGCTAAATGAACTCATTATAAAGTTGCTAAGGGCGGTGTTATCTTGTGGTATAAGTGAGGAGGTTGTAGCGATTAACAAATATTTTTTGAATCCCATACCCAAAGTGCCATTACTAATCCTACACCGAGTGTCTGTCTATGTGTCACTGAGTGGCTATGGCTTCTACTATGGTAAATAATAAAATAAAACCTAAGACCCCATACAGGAAGGTGTGTTTTTGGTTAGTAAATTAAGTCAAAGTGTGTAGCAAAATTGTACAGAAAAATTAAATACTATAAAATTCAGTTATTTTTACAGTTGTTTTTATTGTTAGTAAACAAGTATGACAATATCTGGATTGGGTATTATAATATAACCTTTATAGGGCTCCGGAACTTAAAAGGTTAAACAGGAACTCTTATAAGACCACAAATCTATGCGGTGCTTTTGATAATTGCACGCAGCGGCAGCGGTCATGGAGAACGCACGTTCTATCGAAGCTGGCAGGTCAGGTGACACGTCTGAGCTATCGGAAAATGTATTGTGAGACAAGCGACATTTTTTGTTTAGTAAAAAGAGAGTATTACGTGATCGGTGGCGAATATGTCAGAAATCTAGGACTCCCATTTGACGTAAGAGTTTTTGAACACGGTAATAATTAGCCCAAATATTTATTAATACATTATCATGTGGGGGCTGGTCTGCTTAATGATATATTTACTTAGTATTAAATATCGAGTCTGTCTACTTTGTAGTCCGCAATCGTTGTCAGTGCGATTAGAATGTAAATATTATGTACCTAATGAATCTAAGCTTGTTTTGAAAAGAGTAATTACTGAGTTTATTGCCGGCTCTTCTCAGCAAATGCAACCTTCCGAACCAGTATTAAAGTATTAGAGTCAGATTTTTTATAAGTGCCTGCGAGGATCTATTTCAATAAATGATTTTTGAATTTTGAATGTTGCGCTCGCTATCAGCTTACAACTTAACAGAAATACGCAGCATTTCTCACGGTCCACCGCCGCAAGGGTTCCCGCTAATTAATTGATGGCGACTTTTCATTTGTTGATTGAACTGGCCGCCCAGGGTTAGTCTGAATATAAGGGTGTATGTGAAAATTGTACGGCCATGGGTGACGGTTATATGATCCCGGTGGGTGTTTTAACAATAGGGTGTTATCGGGTGGTGTTTTTGGTAGCATGCGTGTTTTTTTGTTGATTTCATGTTTATACAATTTGAAAGACTCATTTACCTCTTTCATTATTTTAAGCTGTGCTGTGTATACAAATAAGTACTAAAATGGATTGGTTCATCTTTCTTATTAATTTTTTTTTATTTTTGTTATTTACTTAATTGTATTCTTTAATATTGGGTAGGTGTTTGCTTATGTAAGGTTCTGATTAATTTTTGAAACATTTTACGGAAAACATTGAAAACGAACTAGTAAAAAGTAGCTGGCAACACAAAACAGAAAAAAGGTCGGTCACTTGGCTGGCTGGGCATTCTCGTTTTGGAGGGTGAACAATTTTATTAAGATTAAGAAAAAGATATCTAGTGAGTGTTTGGAAATTAATATAAAATACATAAACGCATATATTGTTCATATTTACGGCTGATCCTAACACTTACAAGATTGAAAGATGCGTAAAATTATAATACATTAATAGGAAATGTGCCACCATTTTGAAGGCAATCGCTTCAACATTATTAAAAATAATGTATTCCAGTAACCGAATTCAAATTCAAATTCAATTCCTGGTGGTAAGCGGTTACCATAGCCTTACGGACGCCTGTGATGCCAAAAACATTACTTTTCTTTTAAAATATGGTCTAAATATAGGCGCCTTTTTATACAAACACTTCTCTACTTATTTGAGTCTTCCCTTTTCAAAATAATAATCCCAATAATCCGCTTCTACCTGAGCTAAAATTTCCACACACCATGCAAATTAAAATATAAGCTTTAGATACAGGCTTCACTTGTCCGAGGCTCAGGTTTTGAGCTGCCAAATGAATTTAAGCTCGATAAATTCTGTTGCTGAGAATATTCCGTCGCCTCTGCATAAAGTAAACATAAATATCCCAGTCTATCGATACGTTGGAGCTTATTGCATAAGCGGAGCGAGCAGCGTTTTCATTTCTATTAATTTTACTACTGGCTGTGTGAGCTGTAGACCTCGCAAGTTTCGATAATCTATGGAATTCCTTTGTCGATACAGTTCTTGGAAATTTTTCAAAATGGCTACGCCGAAAATTCCAAGTGATTATCGAACCTGCTCACAAAATTTCGAGGTCGCATTGACCTGTAGAGGAGAACAGCCGGACATCCAGCCAGACATACGAAATAATTTTTGCCCAAGCTGAAACGGAGACGCTTCGCTCACGCTTCAAGCTTTATAACTAGAACTAAAATGTTAAATATTTTTGGACTGTACATGATGATGATATGTTGAATGTTTGTAGTTGGTTGTTTCATTAAATATAAAAAAAACTCATATCTTTTATTTAAAGATTTAAAAAAAATTACATTACGTTTTGGCTTTTAAATATACCTACACGACAGGCCACTTGCATAAGTTCACCAAATTGTATAGAAAAATTTAAGAATAAGCCTGAGCCATGGAAATAAAACAATTATTGTTTTTAGTATGTATAAAGTCAATTAATGCCAATAAGTGACGCTTCTCTTATGCCCAAAGGTCACGGCCATAACTCCTATGTTAGCGCTCGGCGCCGACCGTATATTTCACGGGCGGTCTGCATTTAATAGCCCGCCGCTCCCTGATAATTTTATTATAGGCGAATTTTTTCCTTCTCTGCCGCTGACGTGACAAGCTTTCATTGAAATAAAAATAATAGAGTTAGTTTTGCGTTAAAATCTTCAGCGGGGGGCTTTAATAATGGCCATTCGATAAATAGACGCGTGAGTTTTAGTATTTTAGCAAAATGTGGTATTAATTGGCAGTTAATTACAGCGTTGCTTTCACGGTTATTTTTGCTTTAAGTGCTTCTTTATTATGGACCAAATGTTTTTATATACAGTACTGTAAGTAGCTGAGGTTAATCTTGTTTTTAATTTGCGGAATCGAGGTGTGATTCACTCAACTTATGTATTAATTACTTTTTGTTTTGTTTGCTCACATTATATTGTTAAGATGCAGCTATTTACTGAAAACTAAAAAAATAGACCAAAAGTTACATTCTTTTGTATTTTTTTGAGAAATTACAAAAACCTTAAAAAGTATTGGTAGTCAAAACCGATCTTATTGCATGATAAAATGTGTGTCAGTCCCAACTTGCACTTGCCTGAATAATGTTTAGGGCTACAAATCGAATGAAATATTTTACCTACTAAGATAGATAGATAGATAACGCTTTATTGTTACACCACATGAAAATAAAAAAAAATACAAGAACTTAAAAAAGAAAGTGTTACAATGGGCGGCCTTATCACTAAAAGTGATCTCTACCAGGCAACCTTTGGATGGAGAGGAGTTAAAATAAACTGTAAAAACGGGGGTGCTCAATACAACACAAAAAATGTATAATGAATACCACAGTGAAATACTATTGGACATAATATATAATAAATAAAGCATATATAACAATTAAAGCAAGCTATAAACTAAAATACGCATATTAATAAAATACTGGGTGTTGTTTTGGTCAGCGACGAGCGACTCGGGGTCGATTATACAAATGATACTGGTGCTAAAAAAAATATAAAAAAAATACTTTATTTTTTTTAATAATAAAATTAATAAAATTAAAATTTTGAAAATCATGTAATAAGCTAAAGTGTAGACATAATAGTCAGCGGGAGTACGAGGGAGAAAAGGGGTGGGGCGATGGCGGCTTGCGCCTAGCTCTAGACTGTGCACGTGCCTAGTAACCATACTTTGCGGTAATTTTATTTCAAATTGAATAAGGTATTTCTCAACATATTTACAGTATTTAATGGAATTAAGTCCATTTTTGGGGATTATATATTTTGTACTACCGCTCCTAGGTCGCTTGTCGCTGACCAAAACAACACCCAGTATATATGAATACATACTATGATAAAATACAGTATAAATATAATGTAAACATAAATACAATATAATGTTAATTTAATTAAACATAAATCAATAGCTAGAGGGACAGATAAAACTTCTTGACCTGATGCTTAAAAATATAATAAATAAGATATATTTGTTTAATTTTATATGATCAGTTATGTGTGATTATTTCACTTATTTTATAAGTAGGTAGTATTGATTTCTCTTAATATATATCACACTATTAACACATGGGAACCAAACCTATCATTTTTTAAAGTAATTTGAAACGACGACTACATTTTCCAAATTAACAAACATGACATTATCAGACCCCTTTTTAATGCACTTCTAATTTTATTATTCTCTACCTTATCACCTTGTAATAGAGTTCACAATGTGGGGTCAACATGAGCGTGTGGGTAACTACAATAAAATAAAACGGCTGAACGGTTTCCGTACAATGGTATGGTAGGGTTCAAATCGATTAGTATCGTGATAATAGTCTTAAAATAGGATGGACAAGCGTTGGGAATTGTGGAGACTGGGTGTAAAATCGATTATTCGATTATTGTAATGAATGTTTCGGTGTTGTGAAGACTAGACTTTAGCTAGTTGGAATTTGAATTTTAACATATTTTTTTTATTTGAATTACTTTAATTGCATAAATAAAGTGTTGATGTAAATAAAATAGGAGTAATAATTTTTGAATTTGTATCATAATACTAAAACTTTAATTATTATTTACGTAGATGTTTTTTTACTTGTTACAAAAACTATAAAATCAATGAGAATAATTTCAAACTACATAAACTAAATGAAAAAGTCAGAGGGTCGTTCAGAATGTTGGCGGAATTGCCACATTGGTTGGCAATGCTGTTTTTCTGCCCGAGGTATACGCCAGCATTCTGGTTACGAGATGCTAATTTACCAGGCGATAGAAATTAAATATAAAAATAAATACGTAGACGTAGAAAAAAATGGTATCTGAGAAATCACAAAATCATGGTCACCCTTCCATGAAAGTGATCACTACATTAACCCCCTAAAAACCCATATCATACACTGCCAACATTACCTTGCATATTTATATCAACAAAAAATCGATTGACAAATCGATAGCCATAAAAATATCGAGTAAATAATCGAAATAACATCAATCATGTAACATTTTGACATCGCGACACGATATATTCGATTCAACATCGATTGAACACTTGATTATGTACGATTTCGTGTTGGATAAAAATAAATCATTCATAACATCCAACACTTCGAAACGAATCGATTCAAAAAACTACGTTCATTGAATCGCTAACAATGAAAATCGCTATAACAAAGCATCCGGCGGGTGTGGTATAAGTTAAGAACTTTTTAATAAGTAGGTACAAAAAATTCTCGGATCCTAATAATATTTAAAACGTACATGTTTTAGTGAAATTTCAATTATAAAATATCCTAGAGAATATTGTGCGTATAATATTTATAAATGATTGTGAGAATGTTTTAGACTTTTTAGAACTGATTTAGACTTCAATCATTTCTGGAATTTAGAGAGAATGTTAAGGTTAATAGATCATAACTTATTTGCATTGTGTCATTAATTTGAGTATTAAAATTTAAAAAGGCATATTTTTACATAGCAAACATTATTGTAGCAGAAAACAAAATTCAAAGTCATTTATTCAAATAGACCTTCGCAGGCACTTATGAAAAGTCTGACTCTAATACTCTAATACCGGTTCGGAAGGTTGCATTTGCTGAGAAGAGCCGGCAATAAACTCAGCAATTACTCTTTTCAAAACAAGCTAATCTTCTTACATTCTAATCGCACTGACAACAATTGCGTGCCTCGGCGCGGCGGCAAAACTACAAAGTAGACTGAATCTATATTTAATAAGTAAATAAATAAATGGCAAACTTAAGCAGACCTACCCCCACAAGCAGCACCTGTTCACAAGTATGACGCGTGTGGCAGCCATCGCCCTCCTCGCCATATTGGAGGGAAGTGAGCGACCCGTCAAATCAAGAAATAGTGTTTTTTAAATTTACTTAAGAATGTTATACGTTCTTACAAATCAATTTCAGGATTGTCTACAGAACTTGGCACCCATTTAGATCTCAAGTCTTTTGTCGGTGAAGTCGACAACTTCACCATAATTATCATAATATTGAACTTGGCTCCCATTTTCACATTTATGTTTTTGGTGAGATAAAATATACAATACTTTATAGCACTTATGAGAAAATTACAAAAAATTGGGTTGTAATCAAAGTTGATTTACGTAAGCACGAGACGTTGCCTAAAAAATCGCTTTTGAATAAATTGTTCTTGTATTAAGCCCACGCTCATATCTCATCACTTGCACCATACCATAACAATGAAAATCGCCATAACAAAGAGCTGAGCTTTGTGTTTAAATTTAAAAATAAACTATAGCATAATAACACTTAGACGCTTTGTTTCATGTATTCATAACGCTTGTAGAATGAGCTATTGAAGTAGGATGTGTGAATTTAATACCACCGTTTACAATTTATTATTAGCTGTTAATATTGATATATGAATCATTCAGTATATCAAACTTCCTTTTATTTATTGCTTTGTTTTAGGGATCCGTGTCTTGTAGGGAAAGACTGGAGGCCTTTGAAATGTGGTGTTGGACCAGAATGGAGAGGATTAGCTGGACTGTAGTGTGTGTGAAGTATTGAGTCGAGTAAAAGAGAAAAGGAACATTATGGAGACGATAGAGAATAGGAGGGGAAAGATGTTAGGCTATCTTATGCGACACGACGAATTTACCAAAAACATAATAGAAGGAAAGATAGATGGAAAGCGAGTAAGAGGAAGACCAAGAATAAGCTACATAGATCAAGTGAAGGCAAAAATAGCCGTCGTGTCGTATAAGGAGGTGCAAAATGTTGCTAATGATAGAGCAGACTGGAAGAAGCTACACCAACAAGAGCACAGCTCTTAAATACAGAAGAAGAAGAAGTCTTGAAAGATCCTTACTGGAACGTCTAGACAAAGGAATACCTATCAGCAATTTATCTATCGATATATTATATTATTTATTATTGGTAATTTTTTTTAAATAAAAAAGTAAATAAATTAAATCGACATGTAAACTGTGCTTTATTTATTATTGTGAACAAACAACCTACTATGTCGTGCTCAGGCAGGTATTCGTCACTCAACGCTTCTCACACACACACACACACCCACACACCCACATGATGCGACGACCGTTTACTTTATTAGTTTGTAGTTTATAGTTTCCTACCCACCAATAATTTTGTTAAATAATTTTAAGTTACAAAGTAGATATTCATTATTGGCAAATGTAGGTATTAGTAATATAAGTTTCTATTTTTTATAATTTTTTGTTAAATGCTGTGTAATATCATGTTAAATAAATAAATATCTATGTAGTTTTATTTTCAAATTATCTGTCAAATGTCATTGATCTGGACTGACAGAACAAGATATTTTGAAAGGATATTACCGTCAAATCCTACTAATATAATAAACTAGCTTTGTCCCGCTGTTTCACCTGCGTTCCCGAGGGTCCTCCAAATCTGTTCAGTAGCTTTTATGTCAAAGAGCAACAAGCATCTTCACAAATCACATCCTGTTTTTTTTTATACAAAACATTAGATCCTCGGCTAAAGCAATTACTGGTTTATAGGATAAACCAAGTGGCTATAGGCTGGATTCCCCTTACCAGATGGTAATAATATAAATCGACATGATCACGATACCGATAGAATAAAAGAGGAAAGAGATAGCATTACAACTATCATGTTGTACTGTAGCAGCTCACTGTTAATTGTGACCAATGATGGTAAATACTAGGCAAAGTCAACATTGCAACATTTTCTACATCTAATTTACGTAAAAGAAGGACATAAAGTACAAAGAAAGTTGCCCTTAGAAGCAGCTAGTCCGTTAGCATGCAAATCACACAAATAAACACTATTAAAGCGGTGCGTACGCATAAAATATAAATTAAGTGACATAAAACCTAACAAGTTTTCCACCACGTAAATGGTTATTTGGTCATACAATGTTATGTGACTTTCGCAGGCAAGCATCAGAAATTTGCATCACATTCAAAGAAATGATTTATCGGACAAACTAAAGATTTTAGTAATTACTTAAGTGTGCTAAGTTGGGCTTGTTTAATGAATAAATATTGAGTCTCTGTGTTACCAATTACTATACAAATTGTTGTTTAGCTTATAATATCAGTATAGTGGTTAGAACTGGTATGTTTTATTTTGGAAAATTATGCTCAGAATAGTAAAAGTGCTAATTTTATTGGACTCGTGTACGCAGGCTTCAATAATAATTAAACCAACTCAATTTTGCCTAACTTTACTCAGCTATTTCGATAGATTTTATTGAGAAGTGGCAATTGATGTGTTTATGTGTACAAGTATTTTTATATACCTTTTATTCGTTATTTTATTATAAAGTGTGCGCTAGACTTTTGAGGGAGCAGGAACAAAAAACGTTGGAAAAATTTAATGTTTGTCTATATGAGACAGATAGCTTAGTAATAGAGTCCCATTAGACACCCTTTGGAAACGGAACTCTAAAATTGGAGGGAAGTTCAATAAACTAAAATCTTTATCGTCAAAACGTTAACCCGTTTTGAACTGGAATACTTCTATTTTACTTCACTGGCAATACACAACCAGTTCTACAATAATCCTTCGGTAAACACCAATACTGTTAATGGCAAGAAATTCCCATCACTTGAAACATTTGTAAACTATTTAACTCCAGGTCAGCAACAAGCTATAAAAGTAGGCAAATAATTATTCCTAGCACTAAAATTTGCATGAAGATAGGCAACTGGAGAAACGAGAATTTTACTTGAATGAAATACCATTGATATGTTCTTTAGTAAATGTACCAACGCTGTCAGAAATGAAGAAGAAATGGACATGGAACAAGTAAGTACGATTGTAAGTAGAGTCGGAGTTGTAGATCGCGTGGTAACAACGCATGGGATGGCGGGCATCTGCATTAGTGTTATCAAACCCTTATCTACCGCTTGTATACGCACCGTTGGGCACATTTCGCTAATCGCCGCATCACTTTACTCCCTATAGATGGCTCTAGCGATAATAACATAAGGGTTTTATATAAGGATTTGAAGGGAGATTCAGATTAGGAGCAATTTGGCGTGAAGCAGATAGCAATAAAAGGGGTGATAAAAATTGAATTGTTATTTTTATTTCAATCGATATTGTATTACAGACTGTAAACTCCGCAAAGACAATATCAAATATTTCAAATAGTGTTAATGTGGTCGTATAAAATACCAGGATATTGACAAAGCTTTTTTTAAATTCGAAATTGATTCCATAAGAAGGCGTTTCCAATTATACCAAACACACAACATAAAGAAATAAAAACAAACTGTATTTATCTACGCCTGTATTATGTAGAAAGTTTTTGTTTTACCCAATGGCATTATACAAAACATTCCTGGATTGATTCCGATCCGAAGGCAGGTCGGGAATGCATAATACATGTGACCTTACTATCATGTCGGTCGCTGAATATGTGAGGAGGCAATTGTGCTATGCTCCAGGATTTCTGGTGGGCTGGAGGGCTTTGACGTACTCCATGGAATTATCCTTGCTACGATTTACATGGAAATCTGGCGAGTTTATATCATCTGAGGGGTAAGCTCACAAAATTTTCATATTGATCTGTGCGTTTGGGTTTTATTTTCTACGCAGGACTTAGATAATCTGACTGTACTATCAACGCATACCCTAAACCACTTGGATTCGTTTCAAGGTTTCTTATAATGAAGGCACAACAGCAAAAATTAAAATTATGGAAGTATCAATAGTAAGCCTAGTAAAATATTTCTTATTAAAACTAACGCTAACTGAATTGACTGTCAGATAACGCACTGGCTAAACCAATAAATCGAGAGGCATGACAATCACTAAATAAATCACGCGAAAACTTTTATAATAAAGATAAAGTTCAATGCAAATATAATTCATGATAAAATGACCCCTATTGTTTAACTTTAACATCCAAAATTGTTAATAACATTGTACTTATGGATGTTTGACGATAATTTTTTAGTAATATTTGCCCTCGTGGATATATTAAAAGATTACGTTATCGGCATACCCAATGAAGAGATTGTATGCAAAACTAATCTAGATATTGCATACCTAAAAAATACCAGCAATGCTATGAAAAAAATTGCAGTGCCTTCGTTCAGAAATGTTTGCCATGCACCGGTGCTGTTATTTTACGAATTTGAATACGACAAGTGTAGAAACATGGTACAAGCTGACCAACTTTTTATTTGAAAATAGTTATGAGGGAAAAACAGTGAAACAATTTAACAAGGCAGGCATTTTTGCATACGGATGCGTTTCTCTTGAACAAAAGAACCAGGGACCATAAATAGTTGGTTCGGACTTCAGACAGAAATTGTTGTGAAAGCGTTGCTACTGCAGCAGCGTAAACTTCTTTTAACTATGAAATGGAGAATATTGGAAAATCTGGAATTCAAAACAAAGTTACTTATAACAATATCTTTTAAAATAAATGAGAAAGAAAAGACGCAAAGTGAAATTGTTGAATGGAATAAAAGCCGAAGAAATTTTGTAAGCGGACTTTTTGTACTCAAATTTTGTTTTGTGTTCTTGGTATAGGTATTAGAAAAGTACTATCATTTTGAATAAAGCTGTTATTTTTAAGTATTAAAGCTATACTGGGTGTTGTTTTGGTCAGCGACAAGCGACCTAGGAGCGGTAGTACAAAATATATATTCCCCAAAAATGGACTTAATTCCATTAAATACTGTAAATATGTTGAGAAATACCTTATTCAATTTGAAATAAAATTACCGCAAAGTATGGTTCCTAGGCACGTGCACAGACTAGAGCTAGGCGCAAGCCGCCATCGCCCCACCCCTTTACTCCCTCGTACTCCCGTTGTGTATTATGTCTACACTTTAGCTTATTACATGATTTTTAATTTTTATTTTATTTTATTTTTATTATTAAAAAAAAAGTATTTTTTTTATATTTTTTTAGCACCAGTATCATTCGTATAATCGACCCTGAGTCGGTCGTCGCTGACCAAAACAACGACCTGTATATAGGGTGACTGGTAATTAGTAAAAGATACTTAGACACATGATTGTATTCATGATAACAAACAACTATAACAAAGTTATTTTTTTTAATTTACTTATCACATGATAATATTTAGTACCTAACAAGAATAAGAATACAATATCAGCTTTTATTTTATTTAGTTATTTATTATCCCTACTTGTTTCTTTGGGAAAGTTGTTTGTTATCATGAGTAGAATCATGTGTTTAAGTATCATTTACTAATTTACCAGTCACCCTACATTTAGTTTATGCCCCAAGAGAGCACTTAAATTCATTACTCACTTTGTCAGCATCGCTCCATCGCATCAGGAGACCTGGCACCGCCTCAACTCAATCCTACCACTTGCTGCCAGCGCGCCGCCTGCGAGGTGGCAGGTCGTGGGCGGCGCGTCGCCGGTGAAATTGGTAGCGCGGCTATGGCAAGATACCGCTTGCTGGCATCACGCAGCAAGGGAGTGGACCGCTCGCTGGAAGCGAGTGGTCAGCAGGACTAGTGGCTTGTAGTGACAAGCGCGTTTCCCGCGAGGCGTCCACTATTTTATCTAGTCATTGCAAAATTTACTTTAACGCATACGATTTAAAGGCCTCACTTGCATGGCAAGGTAGATGCCGAGGCGTTGCTGCGATGGAGCGGTGCTGACATAGTGGGCGATGACCTTTAGAAAGATGCTACTGAAGATCATCAGAAGTCAGCATTCAACTGATCACCGAAGTCTGGATCTTTTAGAACATTTTGGTTTAGATATTGACCATGATTATAATAAACATATAGATATACATATTATAATAGTTCTAAAACATACAATTCAATAAACTGTCAATGATGATAAATACTTCCACAACTAAACAGCAGTTTACATTCATTCCGACGATACTTAATCACTTGCTATAAATAAATGTAGTATGAATGGACAAATGCTTCCCAGTGTTATTACTAAAGTTGTCACATAGTCACGTTTATGCACTTATGAAACCTACGTTATAGTCATAGGCAAGGCATTGTGTACTTCCGGCGGTTTTCCTATTATCTATGCGAAAGATGGCAGCCATTGTAAGGGCATCGCCAGGGTTTTATGACGTTTCTTTCACGTTTTATAACTGATTATGACTATTTAATTTGTGGGAAATACTCATTGCATTGTCTTTTGCTGTTGATTAATTTATTTGTCTGTGAAATTATACAATTGCACCATCATTTATGAATCGATTTTTAATTGAATTAATGTTAGTCACGTTTTTGTTGACCACCTTTGTCTTGTCTTTTTATGTGATGATTTTAACGTGAATATTAATTTATACATGTCTTAGGCATCATGTTAGAGTTTCTTTTAAGAATGAGTACTTTTATTTTCTTTAAATTGTAAATGTAATAAATCTTCTTTTTAAAATTAATAGTAATAATACATAATTCAAGATAAAATACTAAAATTTTAAATCATTGTAACAAAAGTACATTTCTTAAATTATTTTGTTCAAATTACACTACTGCGATCTTTATTACTCAAAACAAAATGGACAAAGTTAAATGACAAAACGTTACATTTTAATAAAACATTTACGACATCAATGTATCAGCCTAATGAGGGACCTTCAAAGTTAAGGGCATTATCGTGGCCCTAAAAACCTCGTAAAAGACGCAGTAACTGAATTGAGTATAAAAGGTATTTCTGGATCGGATGAAACTGGTTTTCGAACTGTTATTTCTTCGATTAGTAATGAGAAAATGAGAATAGTAAAAGGTGAGAGGGTAATGAGTGATATCAAATTTAATGGTTATTTTATTTTAACTATTAATACTGAAATTACTGTAGATAAAATACAAATTAAAATAGACGCAGGTGGGTGTATATTTGACGTGCAATATTTTGTAACAACAAAGCTTATCTGGTTACACCTTCAAAGTGGCGGAAAAGCACACTCATAAAATATTGTATGATTAAAGAGAAGCTATAAGGTATGCTAAGTAGTGAACCGTAAGAGACTGATAAGATAGGAAGATTATGAATACAATTTAAAGCACATGTCCAAGGTGCGCCTTAAGTCGTAGTTTCTAGTACAAAATCTACATTTCAGAACCTGTATACAGCGGTTATCGAATATGCGACAGATAAGGCTAGCAACTTCGATTCGCTTAACCTTTGAGCTATGTCAGCTAGATCCGTAGTTAGATTTTCTCATGATCAGTAATGCTAATGAGGTAATAAAGAATGCAAACCTAGGGCTGACTATAATAATGAATTTAATTTACGATTCATTGATTCTAAGTTAAAACCAAACACTGGTATGCCGCGAGATAAAGTTGAGATATAAAATTAAAATAAATCAACAACAAAATTTCCTGAAAAATTAAAAGCATAGCAAGTTAAAACATAGTAATAGACATAGAGGCATAAAATAAGAGACCAATGTACAAAATTTGAATTCAAAAAGCACTTACTAGTTCTAATATGCTTTGACCATATTTACGATTCATGCTTTCATAGCACAGGGAGGTACCCAATCAACCAATTACAAAAGTTTACAAAGAGGATTTAGCCCATTAGCTCATTGGAGGAAATTAACAATTGCTTGAACTCTAAATAAGTTGTCGAGTTAATTCCGTCATGTCAGTTATCATTTGTCGTGGATGTTGTTAAAGAGATGGGTTGATTGACTTATTTATTGGGTACACTGGCCTAAATAACGAACGGTATGATTAGTGACTTCATTCGACTTTGATTTGAATTTGAATCTTGCATATTTCTGGGTCAATATTATGAAGTGGAGCTTCGATAGATATGTTTTAATGTCACTATAATTTAGGTCATTCAATAAGGTTCATGTGTATTCATGTTTGACTATAACCGCAGTGTCCTGAGTGAGCTAAGATTCGTATGCTCCAAATGCTTAAAAAAAGTAACGTAGCTAAGGCTGCAGCACGTTTGTGCAGCAAGTCAATACTGGTGGACACCGAATAAGCAGAAAATACTTAATTATTAACATCAAGATTTAATTGCCCAATTAACCCAAGGATTTTTGTATGTTTAAAAGAATCATAATTTGTGAGACTAAGATTTGTGCCTATTAAAAATATTCATAGAATTCGAACTTTCTCCTAATGAAAACTATCTCTGTATCAATCATATGGAAGTATACGAATATACAAAAGAAAGGAATAAAAGAAAACTTTATTCACCGCTATCTTTGATACAAAAAAATAATTTATGTCCTTTCAAACGTATGTAGCAATGAAAGTTAAAAAAGATAGAACGTGGCGGAAAGCGACGCCACCTGCCCTTTGATCGTGATCTGAAACCAAACAAACTGGGATTCTGTTTACAATACCTACGAGTATATGATCAAATAACCCAAGTAAGCTTTATTATATTATATCGATTGCTCTGGTAAATGTTAAAAGTTTTAATGAAAAGAAAGCTTTTGTTTTGTTGTTTGTTTGTGAAAAAGATAAACTTGATGAAGCAAACTTTAATTTGATATGAAACCTTTTTGATGAACCTTGTTTAAATTATCCAGATGTTGAATCTAGAAATAAATTTATTAAAATATGATGGACGAGATCCGGTGGAGATTGTGGGCGGAAAGTTGTTGCTATTTTTCATCTAAACCGGTATTTTTTGCTGAAATAAATATATTTATTTTCTAAAACAGAAACATCTAAATCTGACTAGGTATAACGCCAGTTTGGAAATTTTGTAAATGGTAGGATAGAACACTTTATTTGAATACTTTTCTCTGAATCATATTCTAAAATTGGTCATCATATAAAATACAGAATAAAACTCGCTTTATAAAGCCAATAAAACTGTCCGACTGTTGAAGTTTCAAGAATCAATGTATTGCCAAAGACATTGCAAGCAACAAAAGAAAACGAATAGACGACATTGTAGCGCAATACGTGATTTGAAAATTTCATTAAAAGTTAATACAATCGAAGTCGCTTCTGAGAAATATACTTTAGGTGAATATTTTGTCGTTACAATGGTATTTCAGCGTTATTTTACTTGGATAATTTCGTAGCGTGACTTAAGCTGGATCTTCTTAGTACCTATTTTGATTTTGTACTGGTTTCGTCTCCTTGTATTTCAATGTTAAATTATTTTCAATCAAATTATTAACACCATCTCCGCGGCTTAAACAGCGTTCCGCAATTATTACACATGACATGTTTGATTGAGTACAAACATACACACAAACATATGCCAACATAATATTAGTGGGTATTTAAAAAAATACTATTATGTGTGAAAGTATGTACATCTATGAAAGCGCAGGTATACGCTATGAAATAAATCAAGTAAACAGAGATAAGTATTTTTAAATCCAATACGTGTAATACGTTCCTGACTATTTATTCAAATCACATCCATATCCTATCGGTGCGGTTTTAAATCGACTTTTTCAAGGTGTCAATATTGATTCTGGTCAAAGAAACGATTATTTGATCTCCACTCGATCCCGTCGGAAGTGATGACTTTCTTAGAATGGGTGGATTGACGTTGGTTAAATAAATGTACAGATTTATTGACAGTATACAAAGTAAATAGTCTTTTAACACTGAATTTTGTCTACTCTACATCAATAATGAAAACCGAATTATTAGAAGTAGTCAAATTCAAACAATAACCATAGCCAACATTTTCTTTGATCAAATTGTTCATATTACGAAATCCCTTTTCATTATCTATTTTAATTCCAACTCTAGTCGCCGAAATCCTCTAAGAACTCCAAAATACCATTGAAATGTCGCTTAATAACTAAAAGATTAAAATGTCTTATTTCAAGCAAAATTATTTCAAAATAGGCTACGTCTCTTTTAAAGGGTAATCTCAACCCACCCACTGAGTCATTCGACCTCCTGACAGGAATCTCAACGCCCACGTAGTCTTTGTACCCGTTCGCTAATTTCTGCTTTGTCTAATTGCTCAGAATAGCCACTATTAATATACTACATAACTGTAAAACCTCCATCTTAATTACCGAAATCAAATCCATCGACCATTTTATTCGCATCATTGTTTCAAATTTAAGATTAGCGGCGCAATGTATAGGTTGGTTTGACAGATTAACGTCTGGATTCGGATTCATTGCGGTTCTAATTTGGAGGAAGGTCCTAATTGAAAGTTACTCGGTGGAGTGACAGAGGCCCGTTAATAAGTACGGGCGGGCAGAGCTGTATTGTGCTTTGTTACTTGTCAGATTAACGCGCCTCCCTTGGCGCTTTAGCTTTAACTATGTAACAAACTAGCATTGTCTAAAAGTCAGGATTTCTGCTGCCATAATGAGGTGCAATCTGGTTGATTTGTTTGAATTTCCTTATTTTGCTTGTAATTCTATGGCCACAGATATATTTATACTGTATCTTTTAGTTAACCTCGTAGACATTAAAAATAGTGCTTTTCTACCCTTTCTGTTCCTTATTGTAGCTTTGCATTTTTTATGTTTTCTTCCAATTTATTTACATAATAAACCATTTCTCCACCTTTATCTTACAAAATACGTAAAGCTATAATTTGCTATGAACTGCCTACATTCCTAAATAACAAGTTAAACAATCAAAAATCAATAATCGACGACTATAACAAGTAAAATACCACTTATCTTTACAAAGTTCTCGCTCGTTAACTTACATTTGACAAAGTTCCCCTGTTAGTTACAAAGTTTCAGTGACAGCAAGTTGACAATTTAACAGTTTAATGGTTTCAACAACAATTCCCCGTCAAACATTTTCGAGGTATGTTTTGACCGTTCTGTTGGATCCGACTTTGTTTTGTCATGCAGATTTCATTTGTTCAGAAATTTAACGTTGAATTTTACAATTTTGTACCAATTGAATGTCATGCAATGAATTGATATGCTACATTCGCTTGCATGCGAAATTCTGCCGATATCTTTCGGGCTTAGGTAATAAATCATTGTGATACCTTCATAATCAACAAAGTATTTGTAAAATTAGGTCCTACAATATGTCCTATACTTTGTTAACCACATTCCAGAAATTTGTTTGTATCAGTTGCAAAGTCGGTTGAGCTTTACAACAGATACTCGTAATTATTACTTCTACTTTCTGTAGTAAAATTTAATCATTAAATTTTGTTCAGGTTTATCGTTTCTCTGGAATACAAAAAAAAAAACTTTGTATAAGCGATAGATATATTTATCAAATTTATATAACGTAATATTAGCACCAGAATGCTGATAAATAATATGGGAGTAATCGTAATTGCTGTGATTTATTTTCACACTGATCATTTAATTAGTATTGACATAATGAGAACAAATCAATTACTCTCTAGGTATATAAATATGTCATTCTGATTTGTCTAAATATTTCAGATCATTAATTTGATTTCAATTATTTATGTGTATCTACAGCTTGGCTAATAAGATATTGATGTGGTGATAGATGGACCTATCTAAATAGTTTACTTAATTAGTGTCACTACTTACTGCCAACTAGTGTTAGTAGATTTTGATTAATCCACAAACAGCTTTTATTGATTTTTCATTTATTTTAATGATTAATTCTTGCTTAATTCCATTAATATACTGCCCTAAATGTGATAGTTCACTTTACAATCTTATACTACTAAGTGATGAAAAAATAAACAAATTGAAAACCCATGGTATTGTACAATCGTTTATGAAAACATCATCATCATCATCAGCCTATAACGTCCCACTGCTGAGCACAGGCCTCCTTTCACAAATGTGGGTGAAAGGGAATGGGCAATACTCAACCACGCGTACCCACTGCTGCTGTTGCCACACCATCGGTGGAGGTAGGCTAGTGGTCAACCTACTATTGGTTTTTTTTTGTGGTCAACCTACTGTTGGTAGCCGCCTAGGAGGCATCCAACTAGCTTAACGACTATCACAATTAAGTGATAACCGGGACCAACGGCTTTACGTGCCTTCCGAAGCACGGAAACGATCGATTTGAAATACCACTAGGCGGTCAGCCATCCAGGTACCGACCACGACGGTGGCAGCTTAACTTTGCCGATCGATTATCTTTATCGAACGGCTAATCATGCTACACCACGAGCGCTTCGAGTAAAAACATACTACTGCAAAATACCTTCCTATAAAATAAATCCGTTTTGAATTGAATCTCGTGAATGGATTTCTAGCTTCATATATTTTCAATTCATATGATTTTCTATGGGTAAAATGAACTCGATAATATTCGCATCGTTCATAAAATATAAAATCTGGCTTATTCATTTCACAATTGTGTTGCAGATAAATGAAATATAATTGAAATAATCAAATATCGTCATGTTATTAACAGCGTTAATGATTGAATCATTTCAGAGCTTAATTTTTTGCAAAGTACTATTTTAGAAATTCTCTGAAATCACAAAATCAAAATACGGGATGCAAAAACAAACATATTTCATATAAAGTCATTGAAAAATACAATGGAATGCAAAAAGCTCCCGCCCGACAAAGAAGCTATCGTATTTATACATAAAAAACTTGACAATGGTACAAAAACAGGACAACTTGATGTAACGCATAAAACGAATGAAATAAGGACAACACCTAATACTCAACAAGTATAATTTACGCCAGAGTTGCTCAAGATTTAGTATGAGTGCTTTTATAATTATGTAATTAGAAAGTAGGAAAAATATTCTACCTATTTTTAAAGGTAAATATGTTAAGGCGCGAACTGATTCGCACTCGTTCTTCACTGGAATAGGGTTGAAAATGGTAAATCATAAATGTGTCGACTCTATGAAATGGACTGTTATTTACGGGTTTTCTTTAGATTATACAGAATATACACATTAAATTGAATAAGTGTCCGGTTAATATTTTAATATAATTCTCTATCTCTATTCTTCAAAATAAAATTGTTGTCATCGCTGAAAATACGGAGAATTTCGACGCGAAAGATTTTTTTAGACGTAATTTACGAATTTTTTATTAGGAATATCAAAGCACTTTTTATTATTCTATTTGGAAATCATTTTTCTCAAAACCCTCTTCTATCCACGGTATTTTTTTGTGTTAGGTATTTCATTACGTTACGTCATACTCGACTCTCAAAGAAACCCATTTTTGAGATTTGAGCTTAGACATGGCCTTAACTAATCTAATAATATATATAAAATGCTTTTGTGGGTACGTAAATACGCGGTTTTCTCTATCACCACCAACCCCAATCAACTTCCCGTTGGGGTGGTAAATACCCCTTGGTCTCCAGGTGGTAGTAAGGGAGTTTGGTCGCGGTGGGTGGAAGGGGGTGGTTGTGGGTGGCGAAAATGTTAAAACATATATTGCTGTCCTTTTCTAACGCAAGAGGACTTAATATATCTCAATATTTCTGGAATGGAAAGTTACAAAATGTGTAAAACGGTTATAATCGATCTGGAATGTACTAGAAAGTTCAACAAATATCTGGAATGATCTAGAAAATTCTAGAGTGAATGCAAACTATTATAATCGGTATAGCATGTTTTGAGAAAGTTCTACAAATTTCTGGCTTCATCTAGAAAGTTCCAAAATGTCCAAAACTGTTATTAATATCGAGTTAGAATGTTCGAGAACGTTCTAGAAATTTCCAGAATGATCCGGAAAGTTCCAAAATGAGTGCAATTTATTATGATCGATTTATAATGATCGAGAATGTTCTAGAAATTTTCCGAATGATCTGGAAAGTTCCAAAATGAGTGCAATTGATTATGATCGATTTAGAATGTTCGAGAAATTTCTTGAATGATCTAGAAAGTTCCAAAATGAGTAAAACGGTTATAATTGATCTGGCTTCATCTAGAAAGTTCCAAAATGTCCAAAACTGTTATCATCGAGTCAGAATGTTCAAAAACGTTCTAGAAATGTTCCGAATGATCTGGAAAGTTACAAAATGAGTGCAATTGATGATGATCGATTTAGAATGTTCGAGAAATTTCTTGAATGATCTAGAAAGTTTCAAAATGAGTAAAACGGTTATAATTTATCTGGAGTGTTCTAGAAAGTTCAACAAATATCTGGAATGATGTAGAAAATTCTAGAATGAATGCAAACTATTATAATCGATATAGCATGTTTTGAGAAAGTTCTACAAATTTCTGGCTTCATCTAGAAAGTTCCAAAATGTCCAAAACTGTTATTATCGAGTTAGAATGTTCGAGAACGTTCTAGAAATTTCCAGAATGATCTGGAAATTTCCAAAATGAGTGCAATTTATTATGATCGATTTAGAATGATCGAGAATGTTCTAGAAATTTTCCGAATGATCTGGAAAGTTCCAAAATGAGTGCAATTGATTATGATCGATTTAGAATGTTCGAGAAATTTCTTGAATGATCTAGAAAGTTCCAAAATGAGTAAAACGGTTATAATTGATCTGGCTTCATCTAGAAAGTTCCAAAATGTCCAAAACTGTTATTATCGAGTTAGAATATTCAAGAACGTTCTAGAAATTTTCCGAATGATCTGGAAAGTTACAAAACTAGTGCAATTGATTATGATCGATTTAGAATATTCGAGAAATTTCTTGAATGATCTAGAAAGTTCCAAAATGAGTAAAACGGTTATAATTTATCTGGAGTGTTCTAGAAAGTTCAACAAATATCTGGAATGATCTAGAAAATTCTAGAATGAATGCAAACTATTATAATCGATATAAAATGTTTGAGAAAGTTTTAAAAATTTCTGGCTTCATCTAGAAAGTTCCAAAATGTCCAAAACTGTTATTATCGAGTTAGAATGTTCGAGAACGTTCTAGAAATTTTCCGAATTATCTGGGAAATTCATAAATGAGTGCAATTTATTATGATCGAGAATTTTTGTATTGGTCTGGAAAGTTCCAAAATGTGTACGAGTGTTATTATTGATCTATAAAAACCAAATCGAAGTGATGTACATCTAAATATAAATATAAATATCTAGAGTGATCTGGTACTGGAAATTTCGGAGAATAAATCGAAATTCAGTGACTTTTCGTCTGTTCAATTGTGATTGTAGTCGAGTAAAGAAAAGAACAAACTATTTGAATGTTCTGCGTGTATGTCTGTGTGTAACATGCGATGTATTTTAACCCGAGCAACGCCGGGTTTCGCTGCTAGTATATGTATATGTTCCATTAGATTATCACTATTTGAAGTTAATTTGTGCAGAAGTGTGCATGTTATGTTGAATTTGTACTTAAGGAATAATAGAGTGAATATATAGAGTTCTTAAACTGTTTAGCTGATCGTGTTTTTTTTATAATATTATAGGTACTTGTCTACAATTTTGAGAACAGCGCGCCGTGCGGAGGGGCGTAATTTGCGAGTGAGACGGAACTAACAGCTGCAGTGTATTATGTACCTTATATGTAGTAGTGATCTAAGGTTGATTGTAAGTTCTAAGCATTCTTTCGTTAATCTTCGCAGCCATACTTTCTTTTCTGTGGAAACGAAGATTCACGACACGCCATATCAGTTGGGTACTACTGTAATAACATCATCTTTTGTCATAGATAGCGCACCTCTAAAGTACATACAAGATAGTGAAAACAACGTACCATTCATTATATTATCGATCATGAAATAATTGCAATTTCTTCTGACAGATAACGTGGGGAGAGTAATGTTTTGTATGACACTTCGAGTGAGATAACAAGTGTCAAATGTCACTTGTGTGATGATAAAGTTTGTCGGTTGGAGAAGTAACAATGGAACATTGAGTTGAGTAATGGTGTAGGTTTGATGGTTACTGCATCATTTTTGAGCTTCAAAATAGTAGATGTAGTAAACCAGCTTCGGAATTTCTTTGAGTTGCATGAACATAAAGTCAAATGTTGATTTCATGCCGGATTTGTTTTATAAACTATTTAAATATTTAATGACTTAATCCTGAATTTGAAGCGCTCGTGGTGTAGCCATTCTACGGGCCAGTTGGCGCAGTTGGTTAAGGTTCACCTTACGCGCCGCAGGTCGTGGGTTCGATTCCCACACAGGACATGCATTTGTGTGCATGAACATGTCTGTATGTCCTGAGTCTGGGTGTAATTATGTATATTAAGTATGTATTTACAAACAAAAAGTAATATATGTATTATATCAGTTAATCTGGTTTCCATAGTACAAGCTCTGCTTAGTTTGGGATCAGATGACCGTGTGTGAGGAATGTAAGAAAAAAAAAAAAAAAAAAAATTTCTTAATCGATCGGCAAAATTAAGCTCCCACTGGTAAGACCGTGTTTCCAGCGTTTTCCTTGCTTCGGAAGGTACCTTGGTAAAGCCGTTGGTCCCTGTTATCACTTAACAATCGACAGTGGGTAATGGGTATGCGTAGTTTCCTCCGATTCCCTTTCACTCTCATTTGTGAAAGGAAGCCTGTGCTCAGCAATAGGACATAATAGGCTGATGATGATGATGATGATGAATCCTGAATTCATCATTCATTCATTGTTTTAGAAATCAAGTAATTATTAACGAAGCTATGAAATACACTTCGAAACAAAAAATGAGTTACTTTACTCTCCAATAAAAAAATAATATATTAAAAAAGCTTCATAAACATAAGAGCCAAACTTCTAACCCCCTTACTCATAAAACGTTATTTAACTAATAAGCTGATTAAGTGGTCACCTAAATAACGTCAACTTGTTTGACAATGACAGCAAGGTGACGTTATTTATTTGACCATTTATTCAGTAGACTTAGTTAAATAGCGTTTATGAGTAAGGCCGTATATTTGAAACTAAATTAAATACTTATTGATAATTGTATAAAACGTGTCGATGGAAGCATATAAATAGTATTTAAAAAGTTCCCATGTAACTTTAGTCATTGGACTATCTACAATTTAAATGACACAGACTGTACCTACACTACAGAACTCATTCAAACCTTCACCATTTCAACGCTGTTTATTTTCTAAGAAACGTCGTACAGAAATGTTATAAATCGACGTTCGACTATGGCTATTTCAACCATCCATTTTATCTTGACCTTCCTCTTTCCCTGCAGTTTTAAATTTAACGGTTTCTTGAGGAGTGTTTTATGGGTCGTTAAAAGCTCTCGTATCATTGGTCACGCTGCTGGTTTCAATGGCTAATATATCGTTTAGTTTGTGTTGTGCATAGTTATTGAACGCACGTCTGTTTGTATAGGTCGATGCACTCCGATTGTTGTTGGTCCTGATATGGCACTCTTTGTAATAGTTTAATTCTATTTACATGGTCTCATTTGCAAGTATGTCAGTCGACTCATTTGAATGAATCAGGAGCCGACAATTAATACATTTATGGTATCAGGATGTTGTACATTTTAATTTGATATCATGTCGCATTTTTAACATTTCATTATTTTCTTTTTCAAAGTAAAAACAGGTATATTTAGAATAAATAAGGTGGATGCTCAGCATAAGGCGGGAAATTTGATTTTTTTCAAGTTTTTATGGATTTTTACCTTCGTTGAACAATATAGCTAAATATTTCAGTGATTAGTGACCGTTCATTTGGCATTTTGTGGAATTGATACATATTTTTTTTACATTCAGTAAAATTGACAGTTTTACGGTTTTAGAGGAAAGTTCAAATATGGCGCATATTATACATAAAACATTCATAAAACAATATGCCAAATGAATCAATAAGGTCGCGAATCACTGAAATATTCAGCCATATTGTTCTACGAAGGTAAAAATCAATAAAAACTTGATAACGGAAAAATCCCGCCTTATGCTGAGCATCCGCCATTATCGATGTGTGTGAGATAACCATCTAGCTCTGCAATATTCATGTAATGCCTATTCCAATTATGATAAATCAAACATTGCTGAGTTGCGCAAGACCTAATCGAATCCAGTAGCTAAGCTATCTACACAAGCCAGACACGTCAAATGAAATTACAGAACATCTCTCACAATAACCGAAGCAGTTATGGTCCTATCGACCAGAACTTTATGCCAAGCACTAACTTAACTCAACGTACTATCTACAACACCAGTTATAAATTAGTTTCAGTCCAACATAATTTGCTAATAAACACGATAGAAAGCGGCAGTCAGAGTATGTTCAATAGACCATTCATTCGCTGTAGAGGAATCATTAATTATATTTTCTGTTTCATTACATTTGACTTCTAAATGTGCATCTAATGTGACATCTGCTAAATTAGAAACTTCATTCTGTGATTTATTTTGTGCTTTTAAATTAACTGTTTTAATATTGATGTAATGCCGATAAGTTTTTTAAAGCCTTTTATTTGATGTCTTGAATTCTAATATTTAATCAATGAATTAACTACACTGTTGTAGAATTTAAATGGTTGATTTATGAGCCAGTGTGTTTTTTGCTTCGTTATAATACTCGCCAATTAGTAATGATTCAGGATAGACATTAAATATAATGATACCTTTTAATTTTTTATACATAAATTATTTAGATGATGTCATAACCCAATCGACTGAGATAAAATATTGTTGTGGCTGTAGAAAGCAAAGTTAAAATATTAGTGAACAGTAGAATATTAATTTATATTGTTTTCGTCTTTAGATTACTTGTATTATCAGTTTATTCTCCACGACTGAACAAAGATCTCTCCTAAATTGCCCTTGATTAGATTGGCGACCACCAAATTGGTAGTTTGTAGTATTGAGGTATTCACATAATCATTTAGGTCCCCTCCAGTGATTTTCATTAGCTAGCATCTTAAACCTTCTACCCCAAGTCTTGAACATAATAGATTCTAAGAAGCTAAACATGAAAAGTAGTTAATTTGCCTACAACTAATTGAGTCTCATTTTCAAGAACGGATTCCACACGAGCACACCACATTTTATCTTCTCTATCTGTAACTGCTTCAATTAGAGAAGTAACGTTAATAGTAATTATCACTATGGGAGGGAAGTCGAGCCTAGGTTAGAATACTTAGAGCACCGTTTATTGATCGAGGTTCGATGCCTGCTAACAATGTGGTATGCATGTTAATGGGCGGCTCTTTTTAGGGTTCCTTGTGAAGGAATGGAACCTTTTTGTTGAAGAAAGGTTGGTCATGCTGATAAGTAGTTTGAGCTTTACCGAGTCTTGTATAGGTTATATAATGACCAACTAGAATCTCTTCGAAAGGTCATAAACTACAATTTAAATCATTTGGTTTGCTTTTGGGACGTGCTTCCAAAAACATATTTAATATTATAATTTCAGAAACTGCTTTTCAAAGTAAAAAAAAAGTAATTTGAAAAAAATTAAATCGTCTTCAAAATACACTAAAAAGGATAAAATAGCTCAAATCTGACACTGATTTGAAGTCAGCGAAAGAGCACGACATATTCCATTGAAAATTTCGCTGACTTCAAATCAGTGTCAGATTAGAGTTATTTTATTCTTTTTGCAAAAATGATGTATATTTAGTTTTAGTTATAGGTAATAAACGCTCTATTTCTCTTAAAACTATAATTAGTGTAAATAACCTTTTCCAATCATTGTTTATCAATAGTGTAAAATTTCAAGAAAAAGTTAAAAAAAAATGAATTGATTGCCACCTGTAAACCTATACGGGACACAAAAACACCAATAACCAATTGTACTTTGCGTATTTTTTTAGTCACGTCTTTTGTTTCACGTAGGTATATTGCCAGAGGCGAGGTTTTTGTGGACTGTAGTGTACATTACGTCTACTACAATGATAGGTTATAATTGTACCATTCAAAAAGGGATCGAATTAATCGAAGCCTTGATGTAAATGTGTTTGATAGTACCGGCTTACAAAACCTTTAAAGATATTTTTTTTTAATAATCTTGTAAATAGGCGTTGGTAGAGTAAGTATATACATTTGACTGACTGATCATCCTATACAGCTTTAACCTTCGTAGTTAAAATCTTGACACTTTTGTACAAATATTCCTTCTATGTCGTTGGCGGGGTGTAAACCTAGTTTACAGTTCTAATGTTTGTATATTATATTCTTCTAAGTTAATTATACGGTATTCTACTTACTTTACTATGACTACCCTCCGATGATTTTGGAAATAATCTTTACATGTTTCGGTAACAGATTTTATAACTTACATTAAAAATATTTCAATCAATTATAAAATAACGAAAGTTAATCACTTCGGTGATATGATAAAACCTAACACCCTAATTACCATAATGCATCTAGTACCACTTGATGAATCAGTGAACTCTATATAGAATACATAAAGTATATTATCCAGCGGAAACACTATTCAATAACCCTTAAGTACATTCAGTAGTTATCTTTCCACTATAGTACACAAATAGGTCAGTTTTGTAACAAATTAACACTTATGCCGTCATCACTCTACCACTACAATAACTTATTGTTCTAACTATGGTAATTTTGTGCTACTATTGTGGAGGAACTGTGTTATGGTCATTCAGAATTGGAATTGACAAACAAGGAATAAATCCTTTGCGGTATTTTTTTAAATGAAAGAAGTCAAAAACATATTTAAAAAACTCAGTGGCAGATTCCAGCAAACTTCTTGGCACAATTTGGGAGTAGTGGGGAATGGTTTGCGAATACTGGCGAGATACATTAATGTACTCATAGAATCACGCTCGCCCCCGCTACGATCCCCGCACCCCAATACCAAAGAGACTTAAAATTTGGCTTCTGAGCATTTTACATTTTGTGCCGGTTACTGTATCTAGTGTCGTTGTTTCAAATCCTACATTAAGTAAGAAGCTTAATTGTAGCGAACGATCGTGAGAAAACCATATCGTGATGGCTTATACCCGCCTGGGTAGCTGCCACCCTCTTGTTGAAAATCTGTTGTTAAGCACCTATCGGTGTATCCTGGCTACACTTGAGAGCCTCTCTAGGCTTTATGTATTTAGTATCTTCGGCTACATCATCATCATTATCATCACCATATCCATTGCAAGCTTCTAAATTATATCGCTCCACATTTTAACAATTCTTAATTCTAACAATACATTTTGAAATTCTAAAACCCGCTAACTTCGCTAACTTGACAATATAAAGTCTAATTGCTGAACTTTTAATTCCGACGAACCAATCCATTGAAAGTTCGCAACTTGCTCTTGACCTGTTCATTACGAGTTCTAACTTGAAATGGTTAATTGTTAGAACTTCTAAACTTCACTTCGCTCTAATGAACGAACGAAATTAATTTCAAGTTATTTCAACTCGTTCCGAAATTTGTAGGAATGCGGTTACTGAAATTGAAGCAAGAGTGAAGTGCTCCTAATTTCATTTTCATAGTCTCTGACCACCGTGTGTACTGAAAATAGTACATCAAAATATCTATTTACAATCGTACGTGACAGTTGATAAACACATTGTCACCATATTTCCAGCATATTATTAACTTTCGGCTAACGATTCACGGCTAAGTAAATGTTGTCTAAATATTGACTAAAATTCTAACATCCAGTGAGAGTGTTTTTTTTGGTAATTTTGTCCTTAAAAAATTAAAAAAAATATTTCTGACATAATATAATAGTAACAATAAATTAATATTCATAACTTATATGGTATCATTAAGTAGAACAATTGTCTAAACATTAGTAGATATAGTAGATAAAAAGGCCTAGCTTGCAAACTCACCAAACTTGACAGCCCTATTAAGGATATCCGCAATACTAAATGACCCTATGCAGTATGTATCAATCACGGGAAGCGTGATGCTTACTGGCTCATCAGTGTATCAAGTGTTATTCCCCAAAGCACTTTCTTAGCCGTATTTCATAACCAATGCTTTTTTATCATTAGAACCATCAAAATTGTGGCATTAAAATAATTAATCTTCTAGCTAGGAAGCTGTCATGTTCAAGACTCCTTTTGAATTCACTATCTGATGTAACATCACAAAACAATGCTCTATGACTGGCGGATTTCTTTGTAAAAGATTAAAGATATAATTACTGACAGCTTTTTTGCATGATATATGGTACTGACATGTAAAAAAATGTTAGTGTGCGAATTAAATGTAATTGCCAAATCTGTGCTATTTGTTCCTTTCAATTGCAACTTTTGACATGGGAATTTATTGTGCCTTTTAAATGAGTGTTCTATTTATGTGTGAAATTAGTTGAATTTTAAATAATTCATTAAAAATTGCCCTGGCATTCATCAGGTGAAATAAATCAATCTCAAAAATTTATTACCTCTTCAAATAGTCGTAAGTCATCATAAGCAAATATAAAAACAGAATCAGTATCACATTAATCTAAAACTTACATTAACTGAGTATCAAATCTAATCCTCAACTTTATCGTCACAAAAAATCCAATACCAAACACCTTCACAATTGTATAAACGAAACTTTTTGCAGCACAAACACTAAAAAGTCACGAATCGCGTTCGTTCGTTTTCGTAAGTTGTCGGGTCCAACAGAAAGCCTTTGGCGGGCATATGCGACCGAAGCTCGGGAATGACTGCCGCCAGAAGCGCGCCTGTTTCTAATTTCTTTCTGGTAACGATATCTTCTGTGTCTAGACACTGTGTTTTATATGAATATGATACATTTATTTGTATTCAATTATTTCCTTCTGTTATATAGTTACGTCTTCACAATTTGATATTTGACATCCTTTCATCTATTTAGGCAGTGCTATATAAAATTATCGTTGCCGGTTGGTAACTTTATGAAGTTCTAAGAAGAATAAGAGATATAGAGCCAATTGCTATTGATGATGACGAAGACAGTATCTATGTATGCCTTTCAGAATTTAAACAAGAAAGATAGAATATATAAAATAGAATAGAATACATAGATACAAATGTATATACCACATCAGATTTAAGCAACTCATTACATAATCTAAACATCACTGTTGGACAAAAATCATCAGATCCTGATATCGAGAACTCGGTGCCAAGAAAAGTTTAACGTCTACAAAAAGTCAATGGAATATCAATTTCAGATTTGTATGTGACTCTGTGTGTGTAGTTGGAAAACGTAGTGTTAGTCTTGTTTTTGCCCCTGTTTCGCGCATGCGCCCGTGAAGCCGCACTTTGACTGCGGATGAAAAAGTAATTGAGTATGAAGTGATTTTGGTTGAAGATTTTGTAACACTTGATAATTATTTTAGGGTTTGTCTATTTTCACCCGTGCTCATAGATTTAAGTTAAGTATCTGTTTAATACTTTGTGGTACATACCAGTTATTTGTTAACACAAAGGTACTAAAATATCATCTTATTACTCTTATAAGCACCTATTTTTTTGCTACTCAAAAGTAGCTTCAGTGTAGCAGTTTTATTATGGTCGAAATTGTTCAAACAAGAATTGAGGTGAATGTCGAGTAACTACTTCTGCTTTATCTGTTCTATGAGTAGGCAGAAGAAATTGTAGAAAATACTTATAATCATTAAAAATACGCATTACAATTCATAAATGTTTGAACTTCTCAAAGTACCCAATAAACAATTTGCAGTCACTTGTCTTGAACTAAACACGGCGGCGCAACATTCTATATTTTACAACCATCGCAAGTACCATTTAAATCTAAACATAATTTCTCTGGAAACAAGACAGGTATCTTAAAGAAAATGTGTACAGAATAAACACTAGAATTGTACGTGAGATGTGAATAGACCTAACTGTGTGTCTTTGAGACTTAGAATTGCCATAGGTACATAATTTTGAAGCGTCAGACTCTATTTCACTTTATGTTGACAATCTTTTTTGTGTAAGTTTCAGAGATTTATCAATATAGGATAAGTTTTACTTATGCTCATTTTCACCAACAGAGATGCCTCACGCTTAGGAGATTTCTAATATAACATCAATTTAACATTTGTTATAAGTTTCCTAAGTTCTTATTTTAATTCGTATGTTTTGGTAGGTAGAAGTAGTTTTACTTTGTATAGCTGGGTCTATCGTAGACAATTTCTATATATAATCCAGATGGTATGTTGCACCCGGATAAAAAATACAGAGTTTATCTCAACTGCTAGATTTAACATGATCTGCCGGTGTTAAAAAAGTGCACGTTTTCAAAGTCGCCGTATTCCATCAAAGCATGAATGGATTGCTTTACAGCAGTTATTTAATGCTACGTCGCTTTCAAAAGAGTCTCAAACTCCTGTAGGATGCCATTTAGTTGCTAAAGTAGGGTTGGAGATATACCTATCTCTTTCATGCCCGCTGAACCTGAAAGTGAAGGGGATTTTTGCGAACAGCAAAATGCAAAGGTGAATAAAACCTATGGGGTTGAAATGAGGACTTAGAAATACGAAGTAATAAACGTTGGAGTTGACGAGTTTTTTTGTATAAAGCCATAAGAAGGTATAATGACACTTGTGTATAGCTTGTACGGTATTGAAGAAAGAAAGGCAAAAGAAATAGAAAATTACTCAGATAGGTAAATGAGGAGAGAGATTATTAAATGATGTTTGTTGTTTAGGACTACAATCTCACCATGGTCAGTGACGATTGATTCAAGATAGTAAACTCAAAGCCTAGAAGGAACTCGATCCTCAAATGCAGCTACGGGAATGCACTGGTATGGATTTTGTACTAGATAAACATCGATTTGGCATATAAATTATGCTTTAACCTTAAAACCATGTGCATTGTGCCAATCTATATTGAGCTGTGTGGTGATATACTTACCGCCAGTTTTTGAAAGCCAAATCAAAGTTAATCTCTTGTTGAAAGTATACCTGTCACTGTCAATGTCGTCTGATATGACAAAGACGGCAACAGTTTTGATTATAGATTAACTTTGATTTGGCTTTCAGAAACTGGCGGTTAGGGCCTTAATATTAGTTAGGGGCATCTCGCTTTCATAGATTGAGGACATTTTTTAAACGATTGATGACGATGGCTTAATTTATAATAAAATTGCATTTAAATACATGCTCATAATATTATATTCCAATGTCAAAGAAACTTTAAAATTCAATTTAAAATCATTGCATATTTATTAAAATAGCGAGAAATATCAAATACTCCCCTATCAACTTTTAGTTAACTATCAGAGTGTAAATATTTAGATATCGAAAGCGCAAGTTGGAATGGGTTGTTATAGTAGAAAACATGATTTCTGCATTATATTAAATCTGTTCAACGACATAGCTATATGAAGACGATTCTCAGATCCCTTGGATTTGATTCATAATAAAAATACAAAGATCCACGCGGTTTCATGTAAAATAAAAAATATTCAAGGCACACAGATATTTTATGATTATTTACTACCTTATACACTAGCTTTATTTTTCTTGTTATGTACTTCGCCAACACTTTGTGATATTTGTATTAACGAAACGTTATCATAAACCTTGCACCCAATTTCAAACCCAATAACGGTTTTTTACCAAATCTCGTTTATCGTATCACATTTTTATATCTTATGAAACTTTCTACAAAAAATTAAGGGCCTTAGATAAAGCCGAGCAAAAAATTGAGTAAAAAGTGCAAGTCCGTTTGGAAATCACGCTCTTGATACAAAAAAGTATTGTTATTAAAGTTTTTGCTTATAGATAGCTGACCGCAGGTAGACGGTAACCGAATGTTTATCTGAGTGAAATGAGAAGTTTGAATGGTGTTTTTATCACGAATGTAATAGATTAGAAAGCGGAAAATGAAAATTACTTGGTATATACTTGGGCGTGTAGAACCACAAATGGCGAGATCAATACAATGATTTGTAATAAAAATTCATTACATTATGGGAAACCACACATTTGGATTATATTTTTAAACTATAGCTGACCCCCGCGGTTTCACCCGCGAACTACTACTTGTAGTCTTGTCAAAATCAAAATGTGAGTGTTTATTTGTTACGTTTCACGCCTAAACCGCTGAACCGATCCCGATGAAATTTAGCATGCAAATAGCTTATGGTATGGAGAAGAACATAGGTTACTTTTTATCCCGAGAATGCAGGTGAAACTGCGGGGGACAGCTAGTATAATATAAAAAAAACAAATAATTATTAAGCCTTGAAGGAAACTGGTTCACAATTCCAAGATTACATGACATTTAGACGCCTCATTGCACTGATATTAATATGAGTAGACGTACTGCCTAGAAACGTATCAAAAGACAAATAGCTGGTCCGATTGTGATAGAAACGACTGGAGCAATCGTGATAAATCTCGATCAATATCCACTGACGTTCCAATTACATTGTACAGGTACGACTCGTAAAGTCGCTTGGACCATTGTTAGGGGCTTTGTACATTGAATCGCTTAGAATCGTTCCATATAGAGAGTTGACGAAAGAAGTATGTTATACGAAAAAAATTAAATTAAAATATATTATTTATATTTTGGTAGTTAAAAAAATACAATAAATTTTTTCGTACTTTAAATAGTTAAAATACATACTTTTGCTATTTTACAAGCTTTTATTTAACTTGCAATGTATGCAAGTATGTTTGTTCGGGTGCAATCTTGCAAGTCGAATTTCACCCACTTTAAGTGGTCGGATTGACTTGATATTTGGTATACATTAGTACCTATATTGGATGACAATGCAAGTACAGTCACACAAAAAAAGCTTGTATTAAAAATTAAATTTTTAACAAAGAACTTATTATTATACTAGCTTCTGCCCGCGGCTTCGCCCGCGTGGTCTACAGGAAACAAATAACATATTTTTCTTCTTAAACAAACATTATACGCGCTCTCACTCCCTCTCAATTGAATATACAAACTATCATTATCCCAAAGAAAGCAATAATGACGAAGTTCTCCGTAAAACTAAACTAATATCTGGGATGAGAGTACTCGAAGCGTGTGTGAAAAGACCTAAATAGGAGACAGCCAGAAGTGGATAATAAATAATTTATATTGATTACAACGAAACGCCTGTCAAATTCCGATGACAATACAATATTATGGTGACAGCGAGCTGAACCGATGATGGAGACGGAAGGTAAACAAAGTATCTTCTCAGTGACTAAACATAGAATGATGAAGTCTGGACTCATTTTAATACTTTTACAGTACCAATTACGTATTTTAACCGACTTCAAAAAAAGGAGGAGGTTTTCAATTCGTTTTTTTTATGTTTGTTATCTCATAACTCCGTCATTTAATAACCGATTTGGAAAATTATTTTTTTATTTGGAAGGGTACACTTCCCGTTTCGTCTCATTCAGATCAGATCAGATCAGGATTTGATTACTTCTTAGTGTAGGTACTTTGAAGTCGCTTTAATTTTTTTGTAAAACAGTTCAAATTATATAAAAGCTTTAAAGATATCTGTTTTACTGCGTGTAAAAAACCCGCACTTATTACACACGTGTTATAAAATAGTACCTATACGATACTCTTGACTTAAGCGCACACACTTTGCACGGCGTGAAAGAGACACTTACTAAAGTCACACTTATAACGTAATATACTTTTTGGAGTTCCGTACGTCAAAAGGTAAAAAAGGAACTCTTATAAGATCACTCTTCTGCCCGTCTGTCTGTCTGTCCGTGTGTCACCACCGATTTTCTCAGGAACGGCTGGACCTAGCAAGTTCAAATTTATACCAGATACTGAAGTCTATAGTCCCTATTAGGTGTACAAATCCACCACAGTGTGGTCCTGATTCAACACGATAAAAAGATATGGGCAAATTTAGATTTTCGCGAAAACTTGTAAGTACCCAAGTTTACCTTAATTTTAAACTTTTTTTTTATTTTTGAATTTTCCTTTTACTTGTGCTGTAAAACCTTGCTAAACCAAAATTGACGATTCCAGGTCAACCGGAAGTAGGTACCCTATAGGGTTTGGGTCGAAAACCTATATGGCTGTTCCCGTTGACCTAGAATCATGAAATTTGGCACGAAGCAAGGTCTTAGCACAAGTAAAGGGAAAATTCCGAAAAATGAAAAAGTTGAAAATTAAGGTAAATTTTGGTACTATTAAATTTTGCGCCTACGATTAGGTACTACTATGATTTTGCAATCAATCCAAAGGATACATACAATAAAACTAAAAAAAAAGAATACAAATCGATAAGTTTCGAAGAAATTTCAACCCCCGTTTCACACTTTTGTAGGAAAAATTTCGAAAAATCCTTTCTTAGTGGATACTTACACGTCACAATTTAAAGAACACACACCCTAAATTTAATGTCTCTAGGACCAGCAGTTTAGTCTGTGCATATGTCTATATATCAGCCAGTTAATGAGTTAGTCAGGACTTTGAATTTTGGGGATGATTTTGGAAAAACTGATACATGTGTCTCATAATTTTAATTGAAGAGTATGTGTACCAATTTTCGAGAATGAAAGTCAAAGTCAAAGCCATTTATTCAATTAAGGCCCTTGTAGGGCGCACTTATGAAGGTCAAAGCTACTCAAGCTACTACCAGTTCGTAAGTCGGCCTTCAATTTATAAGTTACATTTTTAAAAAAAAAATGGGGCTATATGATTGGCAATTTTTTTTTCAACATTTCGTTTTTATTTACACAATAAAGTATAATACACAATAACAAAACAACAACTTACAAACGTGATCAAACTAAATTCAAACCCGTTTTCACCCTCTTAGGGTTCGAATTTCGAAAAACCCTTTCTTATTGGATACCTACACTTCACAAAGAACACACCCTCCAAATTTCATGTCTCTAAGACCAGCGGCCGTGATATATCAGTCAGTGAGTTCCCATACCTAACTTCATCCCGCTTTTCATCTCTTCGAGGGTAGAATTATCTAAAACGCTGAGACACGTATAAATTAATTTTCAATCGTCAGCCTAAATACAAAATTTGAAGATTCTGACTTCGAAACTGACGGACTTTCATACAAACTTTCATCCCCTATTTTACCCCCTTAGGAGTGAAATTTCCAAAAATCCTTCTAAACACTCACTATATAATTATAAATTTAGTGATGTTTACGTTAACATTTAAGGACTTTTCATACACAACTTCATCCCCCTTTACACCCCTTCGGGGTCGGAATTATCCAAAATGCTGAGACACCTGTAAATTAATTTTCAATCGTCAGCCTAAACACAAAATTTGAAGATCCTAACTTCAAAACTGATGGACTTTCATACAAACTTTCATCCCCTATTTTACCCCCTTAGGGGTGAAATTTCCAAAAATCCTTCTAAAGTGTATGCCCTCACTGTACAATTATAAATTTAGTGATGTTTACTCTGACATTTAAGAACTTTTCATATACAACTTCATCCCCCTTTTCACCCCTTCGGGGTCGGAATTATCAAAAACGCTGAGACACCTATAAATTAATTTTAAATCGTTAGCCTAAATACAAAATTTGAAGATCCTAACTTCAAAACTGACGGACTTTCATACAAACTTTCATCCCCTATTTTACCCCCTTAGGGGTGGAATTTCCAAAAATCCTTTCTTAGCGGATGCCTACACCATTACAACTATCTGTATGCCAAATTTCAGCCCAATCCGTTCAGTGGTTTGAGCTATGCGTTGATAGATCAGTCAGTCACGGTTTCCTTTTATATATACAGAAGATAAAACTCACAACAAAGAGTTTGTTTCCGAAGTATTCCCATTTGCGCACCGACTTTTTGAGCACCGATCCTATTCCCTTTTCAGCACCGATTCATATTTTGGATCGGTGCTCAAATGGGAACAAAAATTTAATTCGAAATCATTCCGTTTTGAGCACCGACGGATTTGTAGCTTCTTGTTTGCGTGTAATAGAACTTTATTCGGGATTTCAACTTCCCGCAAAATAAAGTGACATATATTTTTAAACTACTTTTGTTCGAATCGTACTTATCTGTGTATATCTTACAGCTATACATTGAATAAGTAGGCATTATTTTAGTTTTGTAGCCAGCTTGATTAAATGTGAACAAACCCTAACGCAACATTCATTTAATTGTAACACGTACAGATTTACGATGCATTCGAAATCGGTTATCTTGTATCTGTCGTACAATGATTTGTTTTTGTTCAGTTTATAATATATGGGAGCGGTCGGTTCAGATCTGAGATATTGGTCGTGTCGTGTCGTGTATTATAATGTTATCGTGACTCGATTTAATAAACTGTAACGATTTGTATTTAGAATCTCGATTAATTTTGCTTTCTCATCTATTTTGTCGTCCGAAACTCCTGAATTGTTTGGTCGGATGAACGAAACCTCCAAATGAGATTTCGGTAAAGGAAAACATCGTGAGGAAACCATAGCACGGTGGTAGGGTACTTTGTAGTACCCACCTGACTGGCTCCCATCCCCAAATTGAAAGTCTATCGCCAAACACCTATCGGTATGTTCCGGCAGCTGCACTTTAGAGCCAGTTCTTTCTAGGCTTTGTTTGCCTCACTTACCATGATGAGCTGCGGTCAAAAACAGGCCTCTACAAATACATAGATACATTTCGGTCCGGAACACCAATTCATCAAATCAAATCGAATGAAACCGCAAACGCAACCTAGTCACGACATAAATTGAAATCAAATTACTTTACACACAATTTTAAATCGATCCATCACCAAGATTTCATGTAAATCATTCCCTTCAAATCGATCGCCCTTATTCTTACATTGTCATTTAAAAAAGCGAACAGAAGTCGATCAATCACTCGATTGTTGCGGGACATTCTCAGAACGCACAATAAATAGCTAGATAAAAGTTAAATAATAACATAAAAACATATAATAACGACATTGTGACAGTAATTGAGTGGCCATTATTGTGTTAATGATGCTGATAACCCGTGTAAAGGGCGCATTACGAATATGTTGATTGTCACATTATTTCCGCGTAGGGATATGGTGACAGGAATAAAGTTGTTGTTTTATACTAGCACTGGTTTAAACTTTTACCGTTCCTTACTGGGTGATGATAGAAATGCCTTGCTGAGATTAAACCGGAGTCTTTATTCTAAACCGATGATAGAGTAAACTGTAACAATGACAAGTACCAGGGTACAAACTAAATGTAAACAGGAATATATAGAATAAATTACTTCATCAAAATCAAAATTTTTGTTTTGCCGTTTGCCTGTTTGATCTGTGCGTGGATCTATCTGTCAGTTTCTCCCTTTCTGAAAAAATCGTTATTCGGACATAGTGTCAAGAGATATTAGCATAAGTATTATGTGACCAGACGTTCTACCAGCACATATATGTCCTTTTTATTACTAAGGTGGCAAACAAGCAAACGGGCCATCTCATGGTAAGCAGAAATATCTCTGCTTAAAGAAAATAAAGAAAGAAGAAGAATGTAATATCTAAAAGAAAAATATGGTTTTTGTTAAATAATTTCATTTTTAATACAAGCTTTTTTAGTGACTGTACTTTTTTTTATACCACTTTGGTGACGAACAAGCTTACGGCCGCCTGATGGTAAGCAGTTACCGTAGCCTATGGACGCTAGAAACACCAGGGTATCACTCGCGCGTAGCCGACCCTGATTATCTTCCATTAAACTAATGTACCTATACCAAATATCAAGTCAATCCGACCACTGGAAGTGGGTGAAATTCGACTTGCAAGATTTGACACTTGGTAAGTTAATAAAAATCTTGTAAAATTACAGGGCTTCTTAATTCAGTAATTCTTAATTCTTAAGACAGAGTCTTAATTCTGGCTTATCTATAATCGGACTACAAATAATTGGACTGTTTTACAAAAAACTTAAACCGACTTCAAAGTACACTAAGAAGTAATCAAATCCTGATCTGATGACAATGGGACCAAATGGGAAGTGTACACTTTCAAATAAAAAAAGAATTTTCCAAATCGGTTAATAAACGACGGAATTATTAGGTAACAAACATAAAAAAAAAAAAAAACATTCGAATTGAGAACCTCCTCCTTTTTTTGAAGTAGGTTAAAAAGTATGATCAAAAGGTACGTCTGATCTAAAAAGGGCAAAATAATATCTTTTTTTTCTCAACCCGCATAGGGGCATGCATCTAGCGTTATTACCATTGTCATCAACTATTAGCTCTCCGGACGGTAATTAACAAAATGTTAGTTCAATTTACTCCTCAGCGAGAGGGCGTGATGTATAGGATTTATGGTGGGAATGAATAAATTAAACGAGAGGATGAATTTTTTAGTATGGATCTTAAAGTGTTTATTAAAAAAATAATAAAAGGAGTAGCAGTGGATGGAAACATAGCAAAGATATGATTATTCTTTTTGTTTTATATTTTTTAAACTGCTGAATTGAGAACGTATTTCTATGGGACGTCGTTTCATCAGTTTAAAAAATAAAAAAACCTATTAGATGCTGAAACTAAAAAAATATAAATCATAAAAAAATATTGACTATATGAACTCTTACTAACAAACTTTTAATTACCATTAGCGGACATCAAAAGCCATTACCGAATAAAACAAAAAAATACTCTATTATTTAATCAACAAACCAAACAATCGAAGTAAATGAATTAACGACCTCATTGTATTCTAAATTCAAAAAAAAAACGAAATTCGAATAATCGTAAAGTTGACGCTTGTAATAGGTTTCCGTGAGCACGCGCCGGTTAGACATCAAACGCGCCGCTGTTCTGCATTGGCGGCAATAAGGCGACAGCAATGTAGAGTTGGTAAATGAGGCAGAAATGACATTGAGGCAAAGAATAAACACCTTTGAAATCTTTTTTGTTTGATTGTTTTTCTTGGTATGGACGTCATGCAAGATTATTTTAAATGTGTGTTCCTTTTATAAATCATTTTACGTACTACAAAGAATTTGAAACGTACGATGCTATATAATATATTTATGATTAAAAAACCAGTCCATGGAAATAAAAGCTTTGTAAATCACTTGGAACCGCTCGTGGTGTAGCATGATTAGCCGTTCTTAATCGATCGGCAAAGTTAAGCTACCAAAGTCATGGTCGGTACCTGGATGGGTGACCGCCTAGTGGTATTTCAAATCGAGCGTTTCCGTGCTTCGGAAGGCACGTAAAGCCGTTGGTCCCGGTTATCACTTAATTGTGATAGTCGTTAAGCTAGTTGGATGCCTCCTAGGCGGCTTGAAAAATTCTAACAGTAGGTTGACCACTAGCCTACCTCCACTGATCCGCAGTGGGCACGCGTGGTGGTATTGCCCATTCCCTTTCACCCTCACCCCATTTGTGAAAGGAGGCCTGTGCTCAGCAGTGGGATATTATAGGCTGATGATGATGATGATGATGAAATTACTTGAGTGGCATCTCTCGAAAAATTTGGTATGGGTCAGCCAGGTGAACGGGCTGCATTGATGTGAATAGCCTTCATCATAACACCTAGCCAAATTGTTGATATTATAACGTTTGACGGGGCGGCTGAACTACGTGAACGTTTAATCATTGAATTTAATAAAATTATGAAGTGTGGTTAACGTGCCAATGTGTCTAGTCAGTATGTAATAGTACGTTATGATACACGTGTGCAAAGTTTGTCTTTATGGACGAGGCGTGAGCCGACAAGCGAACGCGATAAGGAAGCCGAGAGTGGTGGTTCTTACTAGGCGTGAGCCGACAAGCGAATGCCATAAGGAAGCCGAGACTGGTGGTTCTTACTAGGCGCAGAGATAGTGAACGAGAACATTTTATAATAATATTAGCAAGTGACGTGAAAAGAAAATGGCCCGCCCTAATTGAGCGGTGACACGTTGGTTATGATTTTAATTTAATAAACTTGGAAGCTAAAATTTTATTTTATTTTTGAGTGATTTATTTTGAGCTGAAACTTTTATAGAGAGTCTAAAGAGAGTAATTTTAAAGATACCTGATGTATTCTTCACCCCTTTCGGATAGATAGGTATACCCTCCGTTACACGTTGTTTATAAATTCAAATCAGTGTCGCATCTACAAAGTATATTATTCTTTGCCAATGACCACCACGATCGTGATGCACCTACATACGTGACGGAAGTCGGCCTGTCATTCCATTGAAATGTGGCCGCTTTGTGGAAACTGTTAATAACTGAATACTATTACTGCTATTACATTCAAAACGTCTTTACATAAAGAGGAATTAGATGTTGTTTATTGATTTTGAATCATATTTCATTGAAGTAGGGTTGATAATTTGTTGTTTTAAGTATAGATAGTAGACTAGGTAAATGCAGTTTTGTATTACATTTTAGATTGTTATTATAATTTTAAGCCGATAAAATTACAACAAAATGACAAACTTGCGAAATAAAACAAAAAGAAGTATAACAAAGTTGTCAGACTCGTGCTATACGTGTGAAGTTGCTAAAAAATTAACGTTCCTATGCCATTACGTATTTCTATGAGAACTTATAATAAAAACGCAAACGCGATAGTTAAGTTAATTCTTTGCCGACTTTACACTCGGGGTACTGATAGAGAGGTTAGGCCGTTAAAAAATGTAAGGGTTTTAAAAATTTATGAATAAAAAAGAAAAAACTATAATATTTAAAAAACTTTATTCGACTAAACAGAGTGCACTTTTTTATACAATTAATTTCAACATAATTTAAAAATACCTAACTAAAATTGTTTAGTGGTATACAAAAATAAAAAGTTAAGTTCTGCATTCCGTGTTGACTATTGTGCATCTAGAGTTCTAGAGTTCTGCAATATTCGCTACTGATCGCACATCATACACTTTTTTACTTTCAAAGGCCCCACATAGCTTACAGTCAACGCGAAATGCAGAACTCGGAACGCGGAACTTTAGAACTCTTTTCTGTGGGATCGGCGCCTAATATTTTAAAAACTTTATTCGACAAAACAGAGTGCACTTTTTTATACAAGTAATTGCAACTAAAAGGTTTAGTCTCGACATAGAGTACAAAAAATAGGTCATGGATATACACGTAGATATCGAATATCACAAAAATTACCAACTACCACAAATCACCACATTTTGCAAGCACCTTCCTCGAAACCACAAACATACCTACATTACCCTACGGTTAAGATGGGTCCATAGATTAAATACGTTATGTTTACTCAGGACAGAACGGTCGGTAGGTAAATAGAGCTTTTGTCCCGAAACATCGGCGAATCACATCTTAATGTGTGTTTAATGTATTAATGAGTTAGGGACTGGTGAATTAATTGTATGGAACCTGTTATGTCACGGGTGCGTTTTCATACGAAGAAAGTATAACGGATTATAAAACTCGAGTAGATTGTATGTACATTGGCGATCGGTTGAAACAATAACTTATTAAAGACTAGATAATGGCTCGCGTTTTCAGCCGTTCTTCTGGGAAATAATAAAGCCTCTGTTCTCCCCATGCCATACTACTTACACGCCAAATGTAATCACGATTGGTTGATGCCATTGAAACTCACTTTTGCAATTATTAATAATAATAATAATAATGATATTTATTTCTCCCACAATAAGTTTACAGTAAAAACAATAAAAGAAATAGTAATAATGATAAATACTTAAATTGCGGGAG
This sequence comes from Polyploca ridens, assembly GCA_951394255.1. Taxonomy (NCBI): domain Eukaryota; kingdom Metazoa; phylum Arthropoda; class Insecta; order Lepidoptera; family Drepanidae; genus Polyploca; species Polyploca ridens. The sequence continues at coordinate 1,731,971 of OX596250.1, read as the reverse complement.
ACTGGTGCCTAAGCTAGGCAGAGCCTGTATTTCAGGACACCAGGTCTCCACCCTACGGTTAACGTAACATAAAATTTTCATACAATATTAGTAACAGCAAATAATACAGGTTAAAATATGGAGAATTAAATTTAAAGAATATAAGAAACTTCAAATAAAAATAAAAATAAATAACTGTGCATGTAGATGTGTGTGTGTGTGGGGGGTGAGTGTGTGTGTGGGGGGTGAGTGTGTGTGTGGGGGGGGGGTGTGTGTGTGTGTGTGTGTGAAGAGAATATGTGTGTGGAGGTATGTGCATGTGTGTGTCATCGCAAAACCACCAATAAATTTTCGGTGTCATCATAGTTCAGCCTTTGAAGCCAATCCTTTAGAACATGTTTACATTTATGGTTGTTAAGACTATAAATCGACAATATTTTATTGATTTTGTTGTAAAGGTAAAGGTATTATATTAATTAATAGGTTTTGAGATAGCAGGATTATTAATAGTTTTATCATATAATTTCTTTTTCACATTGTTGAAAAGATTAGGAAGAAAATTGCAGGTTCTTTTGAAAAACAATGAAACAACAAATTAGCATTTCAATGCACTTACAATTATGAGACAAATGTAAGTAAAAATGGAAAATACTCTAGATCAAAATTAAATAAGCCAGTGTTTGACCATAATTTTGCCCTGGTAATTCTTAATGTTGAAATGGTCAAAGTAGTGGACCGTAAGCCAAAACATACAATATCAAGTTATCATTTCATTCTACATCCATAGATAAAGCGGTATTATTTTACTTCACAGTCCTGAAATTTTGTATGAAAACGTAACACAGACCTACGTAAATTACCGTAAACTTGGATCGCACTTTGATGTTTGTATTAGACTTGTATGTAGTAATTATTCTAACTCAATATTGACAAGGGACTTCAATAAGTAGACAATTAGAAAAGGTTTTTTTATAACAGTAGCTTGCTAATTCTTTTTCGAGGTGGAAAACAAGCTTACGGCCCGCCTAAGGTAAGCGGTTACCGTAGCCTATAAATGATTGCAATGGTAGCACTCATGGATTGCCTACAAAAGTATCTTCACACCCATAAGAAAAGAGTCGCTGTGCCAGCAGTGGAAGGGAAAACGCGCAGTGTAGGATATGATCCTCTTTTGTATTCTTTCATACACTTCTGCTTTGAGGTGTCTTCCGTTTTGCGCCTTCTGTTCTTTTGATGCGCCATTCTGCAAAGGTATCAAAAAGAGACTCTTTAAATAATTAGATCCCTCAAAAAAATATCTTCACGACCTAGAAAGGGAACTCGCTCTCGAGTACAGCTATGGTACATTTCGATGGGCGTTTAGCGACAGATTTTCAACTTGAGGTAGCCAGGTACTCAAGCTCATTGTAGGATTCAATGTCAGTAGGTACCACAAGAGCATAGCGTTTATTCGCTCAAAGAGCAGCTCGACTGGGGAAGTACCTCCACCTTACAGAATACCGCAGCCAAATAACAATGTTGTGTTCCTGCGTGTGAGGAAGTTTACCAGAGCTCATTGGGTAGGAGGAAGGGTTGGTAACGCGTGAGTGATGCCCTGGGTATTGCAAGCGGTTCTTGTGATGCATGCACCAGGTGGGCCGTATGCTTTTTTGCCGACACATATTATTACTATATACCTATTAAAATCCTCTCTCAATCCTTAAATCCTAAGGCTATATCTCGACAGCAATGTACACATGTCCATTGTACTTGTGAGCAACCGGAAGGGCCACACACTGCTGTGTGCTAAGACTTACTGGTTCCGGGAGGTAAAATAGCTTCTTGGTGGTTTGTGATAAGAAATGCTAATAGAACGGACCACCGCACCGTAGTAATGCTAGATTTGTTTTCGTATGTTTTATATCAATGATTTGATTTTGTTATGTAGAGCGCGCTCTGAGGTTGAAGATAGGTTTGAGGTTTTATAGAAGGAAACACATGCTGTCCAGTTGATGGTCGTATATTAAGAGTGCGTACCAAGCCAGAAAAATATGGCAATGCCAGATGAAACAAACTTATGTCTAATCTTCGCGTGGAGATGAGATGGAGATAGCGTGTTTCGCGAAACAAAAATGAACTAAGCGCTTTTTATCTAAATAACTCGTTAAGTATAGAATATTTTAAAAAATCGTTAGTAGCAGACCTAGGTCATATGTTAGTGATATTATTTATCGAATTTTTATCTTAATTAGATACACCATGAACGAATAAAACCGAAAATTCATTATTATTAGAGGTAGCTTTGTAATTTTTTTTCTATCGAGGAAATTTCATTCCATTATGTTTTTGCTCAGATAGAACCCTCGCGTATATAATGAAAATACCCATATAAAAATATTTTTTCATTTAAATACTATTTACTTGGGTAAATTTCAATTCTAAGATTGTTATTTTGCTTTATACGCACTCTTAAGTGTATAAAACTTTAAATAAAATAATTACATTTAACATACTTACTAAGCATAATGCGCTGCACGCGTAACCTAAAAATACAAATATTGCAGTATTGCTCGATTGATGCAATACTACAGTTAGATGAACATGTTTGGGTGTAAATATCTGAAGTAAGTTTATAGAAAATTAGGATAAGTTGTTGGTTTTTGTATGTTTTTAAGGGTTGCGTATTGTAATTTGTACATATCTATTTGTTGTAAATAAAGATCATAATACAATATTATGTGCTTATATTATCATAGCCTAGCATTAAATAATTTCTCCCAAAAATTATGAATACATTTAACCACCCACAGTCCTTACAATACAATACAATAAAGGAAACAACTATAAGGGGCGTGATTCCCAAAAAAACCTTAAACTAACCGCATTTGCAACACTGCGTTTTTTTAATTGCTTAGGTCTGCGGGCCCTTTGAATTTGAAAAGAATTGGTGAAAAAGATAATTAGTAATTCTTTGTTCCAACCGAATGCTTTTTGGGCGTAACCGTAAATTATGATGCGTGTCAAATGTATTTCATAAGTTACAATGTGCGGTTAGAAAAATCTATTTTAAGGAGAGATATTTAAGGTATATTAAATGTAGAAGACGGAAGAAACTGTAGTGATAAGAGACAATACCTACATTGCTTGAAGATTCATGAAGAAGATAGGCATTCAAATGAAGATCACGTACACACGGCTACAGATCAAGCTACACATTTCCAGTATAAGCTGATCTCGCATTGTATAGGATTTCCGTACAATGGGAGGTCAGCTTATACTAGAAATGTATAGCTTGATCTGTAGCCGTGTGTACCAGATAACACCAAGAAGGACGGTTTCTCATCAGAAGAACTGAAGACCTAGTATTAGTTGCTAGGAGCTGCATGTAAACGGCTTTATATAAAATGCACGTTCAGCGCTGCATTTGATTTCCCTTCGCTTCTGAGCAGGATACTAACAAATAATAAATAAAAAAGAGAAAAAATATATAAATATGCTCAGATGCAACTACCGAAACACAACAGTAGATGCTTGGAAATCAAATGGCTACTTTCAACATAAGGCAGTTCCAAAGAGTATTTTTAAGCCTATTTAATGACCTATTCCCATTATAACCAAATTTAGTAAACATAAAACAAAATTAGTTTACAGTGAAAAATTACCTATATTTGAAGGTCCCAAGATTCGTGACCAGCGCGTTATAGAACCACTAAATATGCATGAGGGAATTAAAATATTACAAGGCAAAGGTGCCCGTGAAATATGGGTTAGCCGGGACCTACCGTTTGTCCGTATGTACGTTTATTAACATACAACATGTACAGTGCGGTGTTATAGATTATTTTTTCGTCCGTAACGATTTGTCGTTGCATGTAAATGTTGACCTTACTTCTAAGACATTTCCGTTCTGTTTGTTTATTTATTTTTTTATTCCATGTCAAAGGAAATGCGGTAAAATAAAGGTTGAACTACAGCTACAACTTTTTGTGTTTGTATTTCCTTTCAATTGTTTTTTTTTTATTTTATAAGCAGTTACTTTTTAACAATGTACCTATGTATTTCTTTACAAATGTTCTGATTGATGAAGCGCTGTGGTGTAGCATGATTAACCGTTTTTAATCGATCGGCAAAGTTAAGCTACGCCTGTCTTGGTCGGTACCTGGATGGGTGACCGCCTAGTGGTATTTCAAATCGAGCGTTTCCGTGCTTCGGAAGGCACGTAAAGCCGTTGGTCCCGGTTATCACTTAATTGTGATAGTCGTTAAGCTAGTTGGATGCCTCCTATGCCGCTTGAAAAATACCAACAGTAGGTTGACCACTAGCCTACCTCCACCGATCTACAGTGGGCACGCGTGGTGGAGGCCCATTCCCTTTGACCTTCATTTGTGAAAGGAGGCCTGTGCTCAGCAGTGGGACATTATGGGCTGATGATGATGATGATGATCTGATTGCATTACAAAACTTATTTTGCTGAGTTTTAATCATTGTAAATTCAAAATAAGTATAATTTTTAACCCATGGTAAACCGGTATCTACTGTTTACAAAATATCCCCAAATAATTTGCAATATACAAAATATCAGCAGCAGAGACACAAAAAGCAATTTATTACACGTGTCGGTACATTTGAGGCACCAAATGGCCATATCTGGCACAAAAGTGAGACAATCGATCATTCGGCGGTACCATTAAAGCAACTTTTAAGTACATTTAAAACAAAATCGGTGTGTTTCCATCAGGACTTGTTAATTAACATTGTCAATCAGCAAGACGAAGAAGTCACAGTACATTTAGTTTACTTTAAACTAAAGATTAAATAAATTAGACGTGACAATAGATGCGAGAGAAGACGCAAATAGATAGCTAATTAAGTATTTATAGATTTGTTTTTACTCGTTCGTATCAAGAGTGATCTTAATTAATATAGTCAAGATTGAACTTTTAACAAAAGCCAAATAAACAAAACGTTAGACGACGAAAAAAGTTATTTCTTTGAACCAAAAAAAATACATATTTTTAATAATTGAACTATTTTACAAAAAACTTAAATCGACTTCAAAGTACACTAAAATCCTGGAGGCCTACCACAAGCTCTTAAAACAAGTTTAAAATGACCTTATTGTCTTTTGTCCCGTTTTGACGTCGGATGTCAAAGAAAGACAAAAGTCAAATAAGGTTATTTTGATGACAATGGGACCAAACGGGAAGTGTACCCTTTCAGTTAAAAAAATGAATTTTTCAAATCTATATATATAAAATTCAAAGTCCTGACTGACTGACTGACTGATTGACTGATATATCAACGCACAGCCTAAACCGCTGGTCCTAGAGATATGAAATTTAGAGGGTATATTCTTTGTGAAGAGTAGGTATCCACTAAGAAAGGGTTTTTCGAAATTCCACCCCTAAGGGGGTAAAATAAGGGATGAAAGTTTGTATGAAAGTCCGTCAGTTTCGAAGTTAGGATCTTCAAATTTTGTGTTAAGGCTGAAGATTAAAAATTACTTTATACGTGTCTCAACGTTTTTAATAATTCCACCCTCGAAGCGGGATGAAAATGTTTTGTTTTCTTTTATTGTTGTAGTAAAATATGTCATTTGTTTCCTGTAGGCCACGCGGGCGAAGCCGCGAGCAGGTGCTAGTCGGTTAATAAATGATGGAGTTATGAGGTAACAAAAATAATTTAAAAAAATACAATTGAATTGAGAACCTCCTCCTTTTTTTGAAGTCGGTTAAAAAGTAAATTTTAATTGGCTTACTTTGGAACAAAAACACGTCGTGATGATAAAGTTAATATTAAACTTATTTATTCTAAACATACAATTTGACATCTACCAAATGATATAAATTACTCAATGTTCGTTAACTCTTAGTTAACGAGGTAATAAATAAATCGACAAATTAAAGGTCTGTTAAGTTCACTTCTCGATACCGAAGCTTTCTCGAAATTGTCGTTAATGAGACAAAAGCTTTACAGCTTTTTAGTTACTGTTATTGCAACACGTGCTTTCGAAGAGTTATATAAGTAATAATTATTAAAAGTATCATCAATAAACCAGGTTAAACGATTTTTCGAGTAACACGTTAACAGAAGTTGAGTTTGGATCGTAAAGGCATATTTAATAGTCTTTATAATGAGCTCAAATTTTCGGACTGACTCACCAATGAAGCATCAATTCTGAACAAAGAACTCTTCACGGAACATTTTAAATTTCATTTAATTCTTCTGTAATGGATTTTATATAATATTTATAACTTACTGAAAGCTATTCGAAGGGCTTCCTGTACGTTACAAGAAAAATTTAAAATCTACATTTATAATTTCATTTCCATTGCTAACAAAAAATCAAAGGATTATTCTTTTAGGTTCTTTCTGTCATCTCAATATCGCTCTGATTTTATAAAAATATGTTTTTGTTTACAAAAGTCCACTGACGCAAGAATGTAGGATCATAACTTGCTCCTTGTTTATGCTTCATAAATTTTAAACCAATGATAACGTACCTGGTGGCCTCCAGACTGTTGCGTAAATTGATATAGGCAAGCGACAAACTTTAATTTCAGAATTTATTACAACTATAAAATGTACAATGTAAAGCGAAGCTTTCCATGAAGTTGATAAATATCAGTTTAGTTATGCAATTTTGCCACCAGTTAAGTGAATCTATGACAGAAAGAAAAATTATTAATGTATTATCAATGAGATACCAAAATTAAATCGGCATAATGCTGAGATAACATTAAGTGCATAATTTAAACCTCAATTGGAAGTTGACGTTAAGGGACATATGGACATTTTAGAACTAAAACAGGTAAATTATATACATGTTGTGATGACAAACATATACATAACATTGTGGGTGATAGAATAAACAGATTCATTATAAAAATGATTGACAGAAACAAAAATAACAGCTGATAATTACGATGATTAAAAACTTAACTAAGACCTTCCAAAAAATCAAAATAAAGTAAACGAACAAAAACGAGAGCCGTAAGAGAAAAAAAGTTAACACCGCGAATAAAGATTGATGAAGAATCAATCGCGCCATGTCTTGCAGATAAAGCCAATGTCCGTACAATCAATTTTAATCTGGGAACCTTGCACGTGTGAAGCCCTCTCGCTCGCGCTTAAAAAGTAACTATTGTGGTAGAAGAGGATAGAGATAACAATAAGTGTATCGGTTTTGAAGGTGCCATTACTGCGATGACGCCGGCCTACTTACGGAATTAAAGGCTAAGGAAGATTGAGAAGGGGGCCTTATCTTTTAAGACAATGATGTAAGCGAAAAACACTGATGGATATTATAGGCTGTAAAAAAATAACTTACTTTAATGGAAATAGTTTTTTTTTGTTATTTTGCTCCAATTTTCTGTATCAAAGTAATATATTGCCTGAGAAATGAATGTGCTTTTCAGTTCATCATTTTATGGATGAAGTGTAAATAATATCGTCATTTGTAGCTTATCTAGGTGAGGATGGTCTTGTTTGATCAGGAGTTTAAACCATTGTTACACCTCAGTCAGCTTAGATTGCTATACATATAAATGCAATCTACAAGAATTTAGGTGCAGCATCTTAAAACGATTGGTACGTTTAAGCATCTACTATTAAATACCAAATCAATTCAAATAGTTTAATTTCGTCGGTGCGCTATAAATTACAAGCTTATAAATCTATAAGGATTAAAGTCGATTTGTTGCTGAGAACTGGTTACATTGAGTATTTGCTCTCAGTATTGATGTGCCAGGTTATATGATTGATGATATATTACCGCAATGGAGCGATAAACATGCTACAATGTCTATTATAAATGAAAATGAAAAGAGAACTCTAACAGACGAAGATAAAGATGAAAATGCGGTGGCAGTGGATTCTGTTTAAGTTAAACTGGTGGTATATTTTTTGCGACCTCGTCGTTGGTATTTTAGAGTATGTGGTTACGTTAAATATTATAATATGTATGTTATTATTTGAAGATTTGTTAGCCATTTAGTTTTAAGTGCTAGCATGCAAAGTTAAATTGCTTCATGTACTAAATCAAATTCTTGGGTATTATTTGAAACTAGTTTATGAGATTAACCTCACGTATATTGTAATTTATTGTTTATGTAGCTTTTAAGTTTTGTTTTGGGAGTTTTAGTTTATTACTTTTCTTGTCTGATTATTATCTTTGGACACATCGTTACTTCATTGCAGAGATTCTAATTGCAAGCCAGTATAAAATAAATTTAAAATGCGTAATAAGTATGATACACGACACTCTTTTATTATGCAAATCTTTGTTTAACGAAGAAATACAAGAGCAAGATGCAAGTCGCAGTCATAAGTAACAACAATATCTATTAAATGTATGTTTGTGTTGTTGTTGGCACTCGGGTAAAAGTTTCTGATCAAGTAAAAAAATATTAAAGATATTAGAAAGCATTCTACTATTTTATAAAACACATCGGTAAAATAACAACAGTCATTTCTGAAACTTAACATTTTGATTCACCTAGCAAAGGCAAGGGCGATTAATATTTCTATACATTATTTCGTACAAATTAAAGGCCTTTGGGCATTTTCCTGGCTTGGTGTATACAGTCTACAACTGCAGTTTTACTATTTCGTTTACTCGACCGACCCCTGGGAACGAACAGATGGTTCTGTTGTTTGTCTTGATCTATGTGGATAAGTGAGCGCTGAGTGTGGATGTGGTAATACTCAAGAAAGAGAAAGAACGATCATATACGCATTTAGGCGATGTTAGCTCAGTGGTAGTGACGTCGGATACCGAGACGAAGGTCCCGGATTCGAATCCTACAATGAGCTTGAGCTTTCGGTGAAGGAAAACATCGTGAGGAAACCATAGCACGGTGGTAAGGTACTTTGTAGTGCCCGCCTGGCCGGCTACTACCCTCAAGTTGAAAATCTGTCGCTAAGCACCTTTCGGTGTGTTCCGACAGCTGCACTTGAGAGCCAGCTCCTTCTAGGCTCTGTGTGCTTACCACCTCGGCCGCATCATCAATTGCCATGGTGAGATTGCGGTCAAAAACAAGCCTATAAACAGTAAAAAAAAACTTATTTTGTTAGAACCTCTATTCAAAATTTTACTTTGGTGAACTATAATTTTTTTTAAAGTTATGTTGGAGAAAAAAAAAGAATACTGAAAGAAACTGTAATTCCCCAGCAGGCTGGCAGCGTTTCCTCTCTGGATAGCCAAGCTAATGCGTTAGCAGAAAATGCTCCCCGTCCGCTGGTCTCCGGAGGCCTCGAACAATTTCTATGACAAAGTGCGAGCAAATCAACGATCGCAACTGGCATAAAAATATTGGTCCAATCGATGCGTATTTCTTGAATTTTCATTTTCATTTTTGAAAATAGCAAAGAAGCTTCAATCACAAATTCTTCTTTGTAGACTTCTAAATTAAGTAAAAAAAAAATTAAGTCAATTTATAGGTAATTTTTCCAATCCTTACTAAAACGCGAAAGTTTTTTGGAGTTTTGTTACTCTTTCACGCAAAAACTACTGAACGGATTTGGATGAAATTTGATAGAATATGTAATGGATTAACACATATGATACTTATTATCCCGGAAAAACATACTATCCCTCGGGAATGCGGGTGAAACCGCGCGGAACAGCTAGTATTTTATAATATTGCACGCCTCATCCAAATTTTTCTACTTCTCCGTATACCATGATGTCTATGGACGTTTATTAGTCTTTTCCCTACCAAGGTGGTGTTTTTCTTAGGGGGCACGGCACCCTACACTATAAAAAATTCATGCTTCTCAAAGTAGCCTCTGGTTAGCTTTGGTTTTTCTTTCCCTGTCCATTGTTGCTACAGAGATCGAGTTTTGAATTTTTAAATGGATTTCGAAATTCGAATTTTCTTTACAACCAAGTTTTTAAGCTTATTGAAATTTGGGTCAATTTAAATTGCCGCGGAATTGAACGGAAGCAATGAAATTGTACATAGCATAACTTTATGTCAATTGTATAACATACAAACTAAAATATAAGAGCCAAAAAGCGAGGAATTCTCGAGAATGCGCGAGGATTCCCCGGAAGACGCGCGATCTCTTTTTTGGCAATAATTCGCTTCCACTTCATTCCGTGGCAATGTAAATTGAGAATTTTAAATTTGGAACTGGTTTTCTAAAAGTAGTTTAAAATTTTCATTTTTTTTAAAAATCTGTTTCTTAGATAATAATATGATTTACGTACGATAACAACAAGGCCCATTGTTAAACAAACGTAGCTTACTTAACCTGGTGAGATTGTCAAAGAGAAACCAATCCTTAGAAAAACCTACATACAAACTTACTTCATTATAAACTAACTTTAAATACCTTACATCCATAATAAGAAGCCCTTTTTAGGAGATACCTATCAGCAAAACATCAAAGTTAAATGACCTACACCCAAATAAGTTATCGTACATCGCTTGTCATCAAATCACATAATGGCTTACTTCTAGAAAGGCATTATGCAAGAACCACCTACGTAGCATCAGATAGTATGCGTAACTGAACAAGTAAGTAGCCACTTAGATTATACGTTAAGGATAGTATTTCACTGGGTAGGCTTTTTAACCGACTTCAAAAAAAGGAGGAGGTTCTCAATTCGAATGTATTTTTTTTTTTTTTTTTATGTTTGTTACCTCATAACTCCGTCATTTATTAACCGATTTGGAAAATTCTTTTTTTATTTGGAAGGGTACGCTTCCCGTTTGGTCCCATTGACACCAGATCAGGATTTGATTACTTCTTAGTATACTTTGAAGTCGGTTTAAGGTTTTTGTAAAACAGTCCAATTATTTCACACACGATCCGAAACTAGGCAGAGCTTGTACTATGAAATTCAGATAAGAACCAGAGATAACCTGACTTTCATATGTAATCATTATATTCTTAGATTGATATTTACGGCTCGTATGTGTCTATGCTTAGGTATATTATTTTCGTAATATATTTAAAAGAAAGCCAATAATAGTCAGATTATCCAAAGAATATTAAAAAAAATTAATCTTGCTGAGTTTCTTGCCGGATTCTTCTCTGTTGAAGGCCGAGTTCCGAACCGGTGGTAACTTCAGTAAATGTAACCTTCATAAGTGCCCTTCTGGGGCCTAAATTGAATAAATGGCTTTGACTTTGACTTTGACGGCCAGACTCGGGATCAGCAGATCCCGAATCCAAAATCGGTCCAAATCACGGAAACGGCAAATCTCACTATGATGGGACTTTCTCTAAGTTATGCCTAAGAAAATACTAAACCTTCCTGTGAAAAAGGATTCCGTTTTTGAGAATAGCCCAATATTTACAGGTATCAGTTATTCATTCTTTCGGAGGCCGTACTGTACGTGGAAATTGACTGTGGGGTAAGGTATTTGACTTATGGCCGATTCCTATAATTTACGCACCGTTATCAGTTAAAATTAAGACTCTTATATCTTTACTAATAATGAAGCAAAGACCTCAATATGGAAGTAGCTATCACAGGTAAAATTTGCTTACGAAATCTATATGCCCAGTTTGGCAATAAAAAAACCTACCATTGGTAAGCAAAACGATTCGTTATTGTTTATAGAATCCGGGCATTAGTTACCAACCACACCAACCGACCGTCAAATAAAATAGAACCTTGATTGTGTCCAAATGTTGGTGAAGGTATAGTTTCTTAAATTAGTACTAATTAATTGACACTTAATTAACCTAGATTGTTGATGCACCACTATAGTGTCCCAGTAAAATACCACCCATAGATTATAGTGTAGGAGATTAATCTTGCGTTGTGACAAAACAGGATGCCGTTTTATCTGCGTTATCTAAACTCTGTGATGTAAGGCGACGCGGTGGTTATGATGAGTGACGAGTTGACAACGATATAATCGGCAGCGGTGGCGGTATGTAAATATGTCGATGGATTTATTAACGACTTATAATTTTACTGATAAAGGTATCCTGAGTAAAATTATGGGGAAGAAAGGTTCAGAGTGGCGACCACGTATTGGAAAGCGCCGAGCGGGACGACCTCCCACCAGGTGGAGCGACGACCTGGTCAGAGTCGCTGGGCGCCGCTGGATGCAAGCGGCACAGAACCGTTCGAAGTGGAAATCAATGGGGGAGGCCTATGTTCAGCAGTGGACATCCATGGGCTGATATGATGATGATGATGAGTAAAACTATGTCTATGATTATGAATAAACATTTGGTTTTCATTTGAATAGCAGTTTTGTTTTTTTTTTGTTCGTATGTATAGTTATGATGGGTCGCTCGTTCCATCCGTTAGCAAACGGGCTAGTAAGATCTATGGTCACAAAGAATGTCTTAAAATATTGTTAGTAGATAGTTACACTTAAACAATTTATACATGTCACAGATTTGCGTTTTTATCTGTCACTTTTCGCGTCTATTTCTTGTCAATTACATTAAAAACATTCTCACATAAAGCCATTATAATAGCATTTTTACTTCGACATAGTCTGGTCCTAAAGGAATAAATGCTCTTCCTCATTTAGAGCATAGCGTTTATTCCCTCAAAGAGCAGCTCGACTGGGGAAGTACCTCCACCTTACAGAATACCGCAGACAAATAACTTTATGTTATGTTCCTGCGCGTGAATAAGGTCGCCAGAGCTCATTAGGGAAGGGGAAGGATCGGTAACGCGTGAGTGATGCCGCGTGTGTTGTAAGCGCCAATATGGCTATAACCGCTTAACATCAGGCGGGTATGCTTGTTTATCGACGTTGTCGTATATAAAAAAACTATCATGGCAAGTGATGATATCGCTGAAGGTGAGCATATAACGTCTAGACAACTGGTTTGCAAGTGGAGGTGAGGACGGAGCCAGCCAGATGAATACTACAAAGTATCGTGCTATGGTTTACAATACGATGTTTTTCTTCACTGAGAGCTCCAGTTAATTGTAGGTTTCGAACTCTTCGCGATAGCATTTGACGTAAGACTTATAACCTTTTTAAGTCTAATATTAGTAATTTTTATGTCCATATTTCGTTTTGTACACGGAAGAGCAAGGTTGATAGTGCTACATGACTCATTTACTTCATATTATATTTGACGGGCCAGTTGGCGCAGTTGGTTAAGGTTCACCTTACGCGCCGCAGGTCGTGGGTTCGATTCCCACACAGGACATGCATTTGTGTGCATGAACATGTCTGTATGTCCTGAGTCTGGGTGTAATTATGTATATTAAGTATGTATTTACAAACAAAAAGTAGTATATGTAATTATATCAGTTATCTGGTTTCCATAGTACAAGCTCTGCTTAGTTTGGGATCAGATGACCGTGTGTGAGGAATGTCCCAGGATATTTATTTATTTATATAGGTATTATTGAATATTGATTGAAGGCTGACCTTCAGTCATCATCATCATCAGCCTATAATGTTTCACTGCTGAGCACAAGCCTCCTTTCACAAATGAAGGTGAAAGAGAATGGGCAATACTCCACCACGCGTGCCCACTGCGGATCGGTGGAGGTAGGCTAGTGGTCAACCTACTGTTGGGATTTTTCAAGCCGCCTAGGAGGCAACCAACTAGCTTAATGACTATCACAATTAAGTGATAACTGGGACCAACGGCTTTACGTGCCTTCCAAAGCGCGGAAATGCTCGATTTGAAATACCACTAGGCGGTCACCCATCCAGGTACCGACCACGACAGGCGTAGCTTAACTTTACCGATCGATTAAGAACGGCTAATCATGCTACACCACGAGCGCTTCAGTACCGGTGGTAAATCCAGTAGCTTTGACCTTCGTAAGTGCCCTGAGACATTCATGATTTTGATAGCTTAGAATTTATCAATAGCATATTAATTTATTATTTTGTAAGCAAAGTTGTGCGAAGTAAACTTATGATTTAGTCAAGTCAAGTCTCAAGATTACCATATTTATTGAGATTTACGTTAAAGAACCAGGATTATATTTATGAGTGGAAGCAAATTCAGATTTGCTATCTTTACTGACACCGCTAACATGTCAAGCAGTCGCAAATACAAAATCAATTTATTTATAACAAATTTATTCAATCTTCCCATCTCACACATAAAACTTAATTGCCAGTTATCACTAATTCACTTAGCGGTCGCGCTATCGTAAAATTACAAATCGTTTTAATTACGTTTGCGTGAATAGCGCCCCCTTATGTTATATCGTTATAATAACGACATAATCACGGTAATTAACGAGCTTCTAGTATCTTGTTACGACATTAGTAGCAATTTGTAGCCCACCTATTGAAAATTGAGTTACTTAGTTACTGTATTTTCTGGGAACATTATTTTTATCATACGGCCATTATTATTTTCAGTCCCGTTGTTGCTGAAATCTCACTTTTAAAAACAAATTGTTTTTGTTTGATATATTTCATGGTTAAACCTTTCATATCAATATTGGCCCTGATTCTGTTGTGCACAACTAAACTAATTTTAATGTCACTATGTCTCTTTCTAACAAATAACATAAGAAAAGGATGTAAGAAATTTAGTCCAATGCTTGTTTTCAATATAAATTTAGTCGCCATCTATCGCGGTAACGCCTAAATACACGCAAAATAAGACGGCAAAGATTAATTTGACAACTTAAAATATGTTCTATCCTTTTTCAATAATGTTCGTAAGAAAGAGATGAGATGTGACTAAAATTAGTTTAGTGCGATTTACAATAGAATCGGCACCATTGTCCAATCTACCGTGTTTTTAATCGACTTAAAAAAAGGAGATTATCAATTCGACACGTATGTATGTAATATTATTGGAACTGCAATATATTCACATAAGATGATCTATTAGGGCTTCCAAATAAATATACACAATTTCATAGGTGTATGTATGTATGTTTGTCCACGCATATCACTGAAAATATTAATCGGATTGTAACCATTTTTTTTATTGATTTACATTTACTTCAACTTAGGGAACAGTGAAGTTTAATCGAAATCTGTTCAGTAATTTTCTAGATAATGAATAAATATGTGTGACGGCCTGACTTAATTATACGAGCTATGGGTGTGGTGTCAAAAAAAACATCTGAAAACCTTGGTGAAATTTTAGTGCATTTAAGAATAACTTTTAAGAACTTTTGAGAGAGGTAGAGCATGCCGTGGTTTTCCCAATGGAGTACAGCATGGGGTTCTTCAAAAAGGGTCTGAAGAGATTTCTGCAGGGTCGGCAACGCGTGAGTGACACCCCTGGTGTTGCAAGCGTCCATAGGCTGCGGTAGCCGCTTACCATCAGGCGGGCCGTATGCTTGTTTGCTACCTAAGCAGTATAAAAAAAAAAAAAAAAGAGCGTAGCGTTTATTCGCTCTAAGAGCAGCTCGACTGGGGAAGTACCTCCACCTCAAATAACTTCATGTTGTGTTCCTGCGCGTGAGTAAGGTCGCCAGAGCTCTTCGGAGACAGGGTCAGCAACGCGTGAGTTACGCCCCGACTGTTGCACGCGTCTATATGGCTACGGTAACCGCTTACCATCAGGCGGGCCGTACGCTAGTTTACCTCACATGTGTGTGGGACTAAAACGTAGTTAATTAAGCTCGCTTGTATAAAGCGCCCAGGGTCATAGTACCACCACAGGTTTCAAAAAGTAGGCCACAAACAATAGCACAAAACACGCGACCGCTCATAAATTGTATCCAATTCCAATTATTACGTCCTATTGATAATTTAAGTTGGCAGCCAGAATATCGACTGTAACACCCAACCGGTGTTATTTGCAAATTGATTAACCATTTATCGCTCGATACAACGGTAGCGGGAATGTGGTTGCAGCATTATTTTTTATTATCTCCTGATAAAATAACTTGAATTTTACAAACAATATTATGCGTTTCAAGAATGCTGGCTTCACCTGCGTGCAATTATGTGACATAGTACGCAGATATGGCCGAATGTTAGCGCGCTAATTTGTTAATGGCATTATTAATGTCGTTGGACGTTAGGTGATAGCTCAAATCAAATGATAGTGTGGTCACCCACTTAGTGCATAGTTTAGTGTATCATTTATTGCACGTTAATTGTTCCGATAATTGGACTTAATGCGACACGCAGGTGAAGCCTTAAGCAAAGCTACTATTAAGGCTGCGTATAAAGCAAAATAACAATCTTAGAATTGAAATTTACCCAAGTAAATAGTATTTAAATGAAAAAATATTTTTATATGGGTATTTTCATTATATACGCGAGGGTTCTGCCTGAGCAAAAACATAATGGAATGAAATTTCCTCGATAGAAAAAAATCACAAAGCTACCTCTAATAATAATGAATTTTCGGTTTTATTCGTTCATGGTGTATCTAATTAAGACAAAAATTCGATAAATAATATCACTAACATATGACCTAGGGCTGCTACTAACGATTTTTTAAAATATTCTATACTTTACGAGTTATTTAGATAAGAAGCGCTTCGTTCATTTTTGTGCCGCGAAACACGCTATCTCCATCTCATCTCCACGCGAAGATTAGACATAAGTTTGTTTCATCTGACATTGCTATATTTTTCTGGCTTGGTACGCACTCTTAAGAAAAGTTTTGAAAATGGCGGCTTGTTGTACTTGTATTGATTGGATTTTATTCTTTCGCGTCATCTATTAGATCTATATCTGTGTTACAAACTGTCAATACACTTCATTTCAGTCTGACTTCTGCGTTTGTACGTTTACAGACAAATTAAGGACACATACCGAGACGAAGGTTCCGGGTTCGATTCCTACAATGAGCTTGAGCTTTCGGTGAAGGAAAACATCGTTAGGAAACCATAGCACGGTGGTAGGGTACTTTGTAGTACTCACCTGGCTGGCTACCACCCTCAAGTTGAAAATCTGTCGCCAAGCACCTTTCGGTGTGTTCCGACAGCTGCACTTGAGAGCCAGTTCCTTCTAGGCTTTGTGTGCTTACCACCTTCGGCCGCATCATGACTTACCATGGTGAGATTGCGGTCAAACACAGGCCTATAAACAGTAAAAAAAAAAAAAAAAAAAACATACCTTTGACAACATCTTACCTTGTCGGATGTCTTTACACCTGGATATTTCTGGTATGATATTTTTTCCTCGATAATAATATAGGCCTATGTTTTGACCAAAATATTTATAGTAGCATAACTCCATAACTTAAGTCTTTATTTAACAAAAAAACTATAAGTACTTGTTTACAATAGGATTGGACCCAATTATATTTTTATGCCTTTTGCGGTCGAGACCGGAAGGACGACGGAAGGGACCGTGGGGGTCCAAAGCTCGCCGTTTTGCTCGCACCTTGTCATCAAAATTGATCGAGACCTCCGGAAACCAGCGGGCGGGGAGCTTTTTCCGCCAACGCGTCAGCTTGGCTATCCAAAGAGGAAACGCTGCCAGCTTTCTGGGAACCTTGCCGTTAATCGGAAGCAGCGGCAGATATGACGAAATATTCTATATAGGTATATAGATTGTATTGTGTACATATTTATTGTAAATAAGTAGCATAAACTAATTTAAAAGCTTTAAATATTTACCATCCCTTTTCAATATTATTCGCAAGATAGAGATATGAGTATATTTTAGTGCGATTTCTGTCAGAAACAGCACAATATTCAAATAGAAAAGCTAACAAAGTATCGCAATATTCATCTTTATGTATCTTCTTTGAATTGAACATAATATAAAGAGACAACGTTTTGCGTAGCTGTTATTATTCATTGTATAAAATCGAAATCGCAAAATTTATCAACTATTGGTGCTATTGGCAAATAACAATCTATATCGCAATTGTAAACTTCAAATCGCCTCTATTAAAGTATTAAATTGAGTCAATACTCTAAAATATGATCGGGTTAGCTCAGGATGATCACATTCTGATGTTACATCGTGAAATTGTAATCCATTTAGAGAGTAAATGGAAGGTACATCAGAAATCAAAACCTTATGGTGCGTTCACGCTACGCGAACCGAGCACGTGGGCGGACCTACGAGTGTTCGGCTAGCGCTCAACTGCGCTCCGAGAATTGTCAGTTTTGACGAACACAGGGATTCGCAACGCGCTCGTTGTAAGCTCGTTGTACGTCCATACATGATATTACGAGCAACTAACGAATAGAGGCTCAGCTCGTGCTCGGTTCGCGTAGCATATACGCACCATTACACTTCTACTTTATATGAGAGACTAAAAAAATGAATGCTGTCACTCAGCAATTAGTTATTGGGACTCGTCATTTATATCACCCTTAAATGTATGACTCTAGGCTTAAATAACAGTTTTTTTTTTTAAATTAGTCTCAGTGAATTTTATAACGCGTTCACACTATTCACAGATATGAAATGAAACAAACATCACACTATCTATCGATGGGACCTCCGTGTGTTGTCATACCGTAATCGTTTATATTGTTTAGGCTATATATTTCTCGTAAATATTGAATATTTGTTGTGTGAGATAAATATTCAGTTATACTTGCGTAAAAGTAGGAAATAGAGCCCTTACTTTATGGCCTACGGACGCAATCTTGTTGTTAACTTGGACAAAAATTAAGGGCTTACGACATAGTAGCTAGGTCGCCATAGGTTATCATAAACTGGTCTACCATAATATTATATCTGGGGTCCAAGTCTGCTATTACAATGAGGATCATTCACATAAAACCAAAAGTTTACTTTTTGATTACTACAGAGGAAGCTCATAACATTTCTGAGCATAATGTTCTTTGCCCCGATTGCCAGCTTAAGAGTGCGTACCAAGCCAGAAAAATATGGCAATGTCAGATGAAACAAACTTATGTCTAATCTTCGCGTGGAGATGAGATGGAGATAGCGCGTTTCGCGGAACAAAAATGAACGAAGCGCTTCTTATCTAAATAACTCGTAAAGTATAGAATATTTTAAAAAATCGTTACTAGCAGCCCTAGGTCATATGTTAGTGATATTATTTATAGAATTTTTGTCTTAATTAGATACACAATGAACAAATAAAACCGAAAATTCATTATTATTAGAGGTAGCTTTGTGATTTTTTTCTATCGAGGAAATGTCATTCCATTATGTTTTTGCTCAGATAGAACTCTCGCGTATATAATGAAAATACCCATATAAAAATATTTTTTCATTTAAATACTATTTACTTGGGTAAATTTCAATTCTAAGATGGTTATTTTGCTTTATACGCACCCTTAACCTTGTCTTCCAAGTGACTTCGGAACAAAACGTCGCTAGAAATGTCAACGTCAAGGATCCCGATGCTTTAACTGAAGTACAAGTTTGGAAGTATGTTTTCAACTTAGAAGAACCAAGATGATTCAGCGAGGTTACATTGTTTGGAAAATTTGAATATATTCCATGTTTTGTCTGTCCACCTTATGGAAAACTGTTCTACTAATCTTATTCCTGTGGTAACCTTCCAAGTAACATAGAATAGATACAACAGTAAAATGAGAGTTCAAGATACAAGATGTATTCAGCAAGATAGCCCAGCAATTACGCAGCACGCAAATTGCAAAGATAAATCCATTCCTTGACAAATCCATTAGGAGAAACACTTGTATCTGAATAAAAGCAACAAGAAATGATTAATCAAGTCCTGTAGTTAAAGATACTCATGTAGTATCTGATTTATTATATGACTTGTTAAAGTGGTCAACGATGGAAACTTATTCACGCCCAGTTCCTGAGTATAGTGTCCTGTGGTGGTAATCGTAACGAACACCATTAATTATTTCATCCAATGACGCGCACGCGGTACGACGCGACGATGACCATTCGCGGACCCTGATTGGATGAAATTTATTAATGGTGTTCGTTACGATTACCACCAAAGTTACGCGGTAGAGCCCCTGTATAGTGTCTTTAGTCAGGGTATATAGGGTGACTGGTAATTAGTAAACGATACTTAGACACATGATTGTACTCAGGATAACAAACAACTTTCCCAAAGAAACAAATAGGGATAAATAAATAAAAGCTTATGGTGTATATATTCTTACTAATATTTAGTACCTAACATACTAAATATTATGGGCCATGTGCTAAGTAAATTAGAAAAAAATCTTTGGGAAAGTGGTTTGTTATCATGAGTACAATCATGTGTCTAAGTATCGTTTACTAATTACCAGTCACCCTACATAATGCGTGCCACTAAAGATGAGACTTGACTCGATCACCACGTAGTTGATGTCTTACGTCGTTGATAATGACTTTTTTTTGCGGTTGGAGGTCTGAGGCGGGAAGGGACCGGTTGTCATTATAATAAAATAGATACCGCTAAAGAGAAGTCATCATCAACGACGTCAGACGACAGTCACGTGGTGTCTCAAGTCTCATATTTAATGGCACGTATTATAATTATGCATTATTTATGAAGCGCTCGTGGTGTAGCATGATTAGCCGTTCTTAATCGATCGGCAAAGTTAAGCTACGCCTGTCGTGGTCGGTACCTGGATGGGTGACCGCCTAGTGGTATTTCAAATCGAGCGTTTCCGTGCTTCGGAAGGCACGTAAAGCCGTTGGTCCCGGTTATCACTTAATTGTGATAGTCGTTAAGCTAGTTGGATGCCTCCTAGGTGGCTTGAAAAATTCCAACAGTAGGTTGACCACTAGCCTACCTCCACCGATCCGCAGTGGGCACGCGTGGTGGAGTATTGGCCATTCCCTTTCACCTTCATTTGTGAAAGGAGGCCTGTGCTCAGCAGTGGGACATTATAGGCTGATGATGATGATGATTATAATTATGTATATATAGAATGTAGTATATCAGTTATCTGGGGGCCAACCACCATCTCTTAATTTTTTTTTATTATTACGTTATTTGTCTTTTGTATCCTGTTTTGTCAAAGAAGGACGTAACGTAAGTAAGGTTATAATAATATTTTTGATGTAGAATGTACCAGAACATTTATTGATTTAGTAAACATTTGCATTTATAATATTAGTTAGGATAGTGCATATAAGTCTAAATTAATAAAAGACCTAAAGGGCAACATACTAAAAACATAGACATGATTTACATATGCAACCTATAATTAAAGATAAATAATATAAATAACTTACGGTATAAAAAGATAATAACCGTTGTTCGCTTAAAATTAAAATAACAGGCCTGACCATGTAAGTGAAGCTATTCTTGATAGAAATATATAGGGTGTTGTTTTGGTCGGCGACAAGCGACCCAGGAGCGGTAGTACAAAATATATATTCCCCAAAAATGGACTTAATTTAATGAAATACTCTAAATATGTTGAGAAATACCTTATTCAATTTGAAATAAAATTACCGCAAAGTATGGTTACTAAGCACATTCTAGGGCAAGCCGCCATCGCCCCACCCCTTTACTCCCTCTTACTCCCGTTGAGTATTATGTCTACATTTTAGCTTATTACATGATTTTCAAAAAAAAAAAAATTATTTTTATTATTTAAAAAAAAAAGTATTTTTTTAATATTTTTTTTAGCACCAGTATCATTTGTATTATCGACCCTGAGTCGCTCGTCGCTGACCAAAACAACGACCTGTATATTTTTTTATTTACAATCTTGCTGAGTTATTAATATTTACGTTTTCAGACAGCGATTATTAAATTCTGGAACGAATAATTGGAATGTAATTTATGAGCGGTCGCGTGTTTTGTGCTATTTTTGTGGCCTACTTTTTGAAACCCTATGGTGGTACCATGACCCTGGGTGCTTTATACAAGCGAGCTTAACTACGTTTTAGTCCCACACACATGTGAGGTAAACTAGCGAACGGCCCGCCTGATGGTAAGCGGTTACCATAGCCATATAGACCCGTGCAACATACGGGGTATCCAATTGAATTTAATATTATAATCCAAATAAGTTTTTAGAAGAATATTTTATCCAGGAAAATCTAGATCCATTTCACCATAAATGTTTAAGTAGTGCAAGGGTGTAAAAGTCAGCTGAGGCTAATGATGAGATAATATCTTACAGTATAAGAAGAAGAAGACAGTATACGGAGTGGATACGACAATAAAACCACGTAAAGTACCTACAGATAAATACGATCAACTTTTACTATGGGACCAACTTCGAAATCATAAAAAAAATATTACAGCTTTTCATACAAAAGGCTTCTCGGCTTTTTGAAAAGCTTTTATTTTGTTTCGCGCTACTTAATCTTCATCATCATATCAGCACATGGATTTCCACTGCTGAACTTAGGCCTCCCCCATTGATTTCCACTTCGAACGGCTCTGGGCTGCTTGCCTCTGCTTGATTCAGCCTGTATAATGAAACTAAAAATTCAAAAATAAATTAACTTTTTAACAAAAAAAAAAAGTTAATTTATCGTTCTCCTACGAATGTCCTCATTTCGCTACTTAATCATTTATCGTGAAATGGATAAATTCCCTGGATAAAATGTGCTAAGATAACCTATAAATTGGAGTAAAGAAATAAATCAATTGGTTGACCATAACACAACAATGTGGCAGTATTAAACGATCCTTTATCGAGAAAGGTTAACTTTGTAGTAGTTAAGTCAGAGCAATAAACGTCAGTGTTGCTTTGCGATTGCTAAGTGCCGCTTTTAAAACTACAAATCGCATTAATGCACGGTTCAAGTTAATGGATGAAGCGATTGATGACGATTTTAAATTCTTATAAAGAAGTTATCGGAAAGAGATTATACATGAAAGTGAGTATACATAAGTTGTAATTCATAGGAAAGAGTATCTGAAAGTGAGTATACGTTGTAGGACTTATATTGAGATATATGTATCGTTTTATTTTAATCCTACTAATATTTAGTGGATAATTTCCCTTAAGGCGGACTAGGACCTACGGCGCGGCGTCAAGATATTAGGGGCGGCTAATCGTGGCAAAAATATCCTAATGCGAACATTTAACAATACTAAATAACAGTGACTCCAGGCATGAAAATAAAACTTAAACCGACTTCAAAGTACACTAAGAAGTAATCAAATCCTGATCTGATGACAATGGGACCAAACAGGAAGTGTACCCTTTCAAATAAAAAAATAATTTTCCAAATCGATTAATAAATGACGGAGTTATGGGGTAACAAACAAAAAAAAAACATTCGAATTGAGAACCTCCTCCTTTTTTTGAAGTCGGTAAAAAATACTGTCAATCGAGCGGAGCGCAGTCGATCGCGAGACGAATGCCCGTTCGAGTCTCGCAAGTCCGTCAACGGTACGCGAACAACGAACGAATCCTGTTCGTTCATGGCTCGACTCGTGCTCGCTTCGCGTAGCATGGATGCACCATTAGACAGTATCCATTAACCCTATGAGTACCTGATAAAAGTACAGCGCTTAATCGCTTATGCTTTTAACTTAGCCTAAAGTTTTTCTGTTTATCCTTCGACTTAATAAAGTAAGCTTTTGCATTGCCGTGGATTTTATTGTAAATGTTTTAATTCATCGTGATCGTCTTTTTAAAAAAAGGTCCAGTTTTATTATAGGAAAGTTAGTTTAGACTCCTGTAATGATAGTAAGAAAGTATTTAAAATACCTAATTAATCATCAGCTTTCAATATCCCACTGCACAGGCCTTTTTTCACATATGAACCCGAAAGGCAATGGGCAGATGCTCCACCACGCATGCCCACTGCGTATTGGTGGGTAGGCTAGTGGTCAACCTACTGTTGGAGTTTTCAAGCCGCCTAGGAGGCCTCCGTGGTTTACATGCGTTCCGAAGCACGTAAAACGCACGACTTGAAATATCACTAGGCGGTCACCCATCTATTTGTTCAACCTAATTCCACCATCCTCATTCTTACACCGAACCACAAGACGCCGGGAAAAGTTTCACCCGTACGTTGTTGAAATACCGAAAATACGGACACAGCGTTTTGCATCTTCATTCATAATGCGGACAGCAAGGGAGCGGAACTTGCTTCCGGAGTCTGTGTTTCCTGACTCATACAATCTAGGGAGGGAGAGTGAATAGGTTCCTTCTGGGTACGCGTGTTCCATCCTAGGCGTCGTCTTCGTCTCTTATGGGCGGGTCAGAGGCCAAAACACCTTTTAATAAAAAAAAACTTTGCCGATCGATTATCGATCGATACGAGCTCTGGCGGCCTTACTCACGCGCAGAATTAGAAGAATAACTTTTAAAAGGTGTCAGAAACACATTCTCTCAGCGGCCGCACTGTAAATAGTGTAGATATCTCAGAAACGCGTATGATACCAATTACACTTTTTAATATATACCGACTGTGCACATTTATATTATAAATAGAATATTTCATACCATAAATTCTAATAGGCAAGACTTTATTCTGATACTACATTGCAGATTCTTACGACACTAACATACTCAACAGTAAGTTACCACAGTATATAAAAGCGCCCGTAACCTAAATCTGATAATAAATACAGGGTAACACCATCCTACGCACTTGCGAACCAAAGACTAAATAGAACAAAACGCAGACGGTCAATAAAAGGGTATAGAATGAGTATAGGTATCTATCTCGTGCGTTAAAGAAGACATTTTGCGCAGCTGCCTGCGTGGCTTGTTTGTGGGCGGCCTTAATGATCCGATAGGGATGGTGTGAATGAGAAACTGAAGCGGGGATCTTTGATAGTTCGGTACAGGCTAAGCAGTAAGTATATAATTAACTTAAAATATCATTTATATTTAAGGCGCCAATCCCATAGAGAGTTCTAGAGTTCTGAGTTCACTGTAATCTATGCGGTGCCTTGGATCATTGCACACAGAGAACGCGGCGGTCACGAGAACGCGAGTTCTGTCTGAGTTCCATTCTCTAAAGCTGGCAGTTGAGGATACGTCTATCACTGTCTAATTTACTGAGTGACACAAGGAAGAAATGACAATGGGCATTCTAGCACATGAGCGGAACTGTAGAACTCTCTGTGGGATCAGTGCCTAAACTGTCAAAGTAAGAAAAGTTAAAATAATATTATAATATTTTTTCATAAACAGTGGGTGAAATTTAAAGATCATGACGATCGATACGCGAAGTTTGTCATGCCTAATGGCGAATTTTTTTTTTATAACGTAACAAAAAACAAAGATACATTATAAAATTCCTCGGAATGAACCGCGGAGCAGACGCTCCTTTATATGATACTTGCAAAAACCTAAATTAGGTATGTGTAATAGGTATATAGTATTTCTTAGTGATTCTGATCGCCATGAGCTTATCACTTGTACCAAAAGCCAATGCGTAGATTAAGTTGTACAAGTTAGAATCGTTTCTTTAAGATCAGATTTTTATGTTTATGTCCGCCAATAGCATTAAGAATCATAAAACTTTAATATATTCACAGTAAATAGGAATTTTAAAGACTATTTCATTAGAATAGGAAACGAATTACCTACCTAAGTTGATTTTAAATCGCGCATTATTTTGGCGTAAAACAGAAAAATTATCCATTACTTTACTATATTAAACTAGTTACTCCGGTGGTTTCAACGCCACTTAGGGGTCTACTGTTTTTTCGGGATAAAAATACACTGTATTTTAATCAAGAATATATTCTGTGGGTCAAATTTCATTGAAATCCGTCCAGCCGTTAGTGCGTGATTGAGACACACATTCATACTATTTCATCACATTTATAATTTTAGTGGGAGTGCAATACCAAATAAGATATCAATACTCTAGGTTAGCAACATAACTTACCATGCTAAGATTGTGGTCAACAAACACAATATTTACCATATCAAACCAAAAAAAAAACACAAAAGTTCAAAAGTTACTAGACTAACAAGCATATGATACTACCCGATGACATGGCAATATATATTAGCAAAGTGTAATCCCTCAAAAGAAAACTGCAAAAATGTATTTCTATATTATGTATACAAATTCCTCTCATTTGTATGCTACAATAACTTGCAATAATAATAGTCGCATAAAAAGTAAAATGGCGTTGCACGACTCTATAAAAACATATGGTCTTAAATTATGGTATTTTATCTTCTTCTAGATTTTCTATTAGGTTGGTTATGGAATAGGCATAATTATATTAGAAACCAGATTGAGGAGGATGAAGGATGATGGAGGATTTTGTTAATGTGGTGGAAAAGTTATGAAAAGCAGATATTTTATACAAATATAATCTTTATTGTAAATATCTGAGAGCTCGTGATTGCTTGTAAATGTAAAATGGCTGTCCAAAAGGCAGTTTCGAATCTAGCAAAGAAATTCAAAGAAAACGTATAAATAACCTTAGAACAAAAGCTTGGTATAAAAACAATAAGAAAATTCTAACAATCACAACGAGTTTAATTTTCTCAATGAGAGGAATTAATAAATTGTTAGCGTTTTACATTTCTAGAACGAAAAATATAAAATATTATAGTACTATAGACCCTAGTCCTCTCCCAGGATATAAAGCACAAAGCTCCTAGTGTCAAGTCACTTACAATGTTACAATGCACCACTGTAACAACAAATTACTGGCCCGAAACGGTAATGTTTAGCGCATGCAGTAGACCGCGTTAATGAGACAGCTTCGGTGACATACGTTCACAGGCTGAGTGCTAACCAGCCTCTGAATGGTGACTGTTTATGAAACAAAGGGTAGGTGCTAATAGGGCGGAAATGAAACATGTTACATCGTCAAAAAGGTTTTTAATAAGGATGTTGAGATACTCTTTAGAAATATGTGGAGGTTTTTAGTTGTACATAGAAAATGCGTTTCTAACACCTGTTAATTATGGCCAAATCACGGAAACGGCTAATTTGATTATTTTTTTATTGTCTGTGTTTGACCGCAATTTCACCATGGTAAGTGATGATGCGGCCGAAGGTGGTAAGCACACAAAGCCTAGAAGGAACTGGCTATCAAGTGCAGCTATCGGAACACACCGATTTTCAACTTGAGGGTGATAGCCAGCCAGGCGGGTACTACAAAGTACCCTACCACCGTGCTATGGTTTCCTCACGATGTTTTCCTTCACCGAAAGCTCAAGCTCATTGTAGGATTCGAACCCGGGATCTTCATCTCGATATCCGACGTCACTACCACTGAGCTATCATCGCCTTAAATATATGGGACATTCACTAAATTATGCCTAAGAAAACACTGAACAATCGCGTGAAATTCCAATCGCATATTGAGTATTTTTTATTACGATGGGTATGCTAATGTTTGAACATAATGTCACCATGTTATGTCATGAAGCGCTCGTGTAGCATGATTAGCCATTCTTAATCGATTGGCAAAGTTATGCTACCACCGTCGTGGTCGATACCTGTATGGATGACCGCCTAGTGGCATTTCAAATCGAGCGTTTCTGTGCTTCGGAAGACACGTAAAGCCGTTGGTCTCGGTTATCACTTACTTGTGATAGTCGTTTACCGAGTTGGTCTCCTAGGCGGCTTGAAAACTCCAACAGTAGGTTGACCACTAGCCTACCTCCACCGATCTGCAGTGGCGACGCGTGGTGGAGTTCCTGCCCATTCCCTTTGACTCTGATTTGTGAAAGGAGGCCTGTGCTCAGCAGTGGGACATTATAGGCTGACGATGATGTTATGATGTCGTGGTCGAAGGTCATAACACAAAAACAGAAGACACTACCGAAATACACTGATAGATACCGATTTTCAACTTCTTTGGCGGATGCCCTGGCACTGGCAAGAGTAGGTACAACCGTGCTACTTTCTCACGATTTTTCGGTTACCAAAATCTTGATATTTACAGATGAGCAAAGGTGAGCTCATGGTTGCATATTTGAATTCACGACGATTATCATGGCTTGACATCCCCATATCACTAAACAAGAATTATCAAAGTGTGTTTTATTGGAAATAGAAATTGTTGAGCTTTTGCAAACCGGAATTTTAGTCAAATATTTTATCGGTGCTCTTGGCCTTTTTGAATTAAAAATAGATTTTCATATTAACAAATAAATACATAAATATAAAACAAAATTAAATAAACTATGCAAGACGATTTAAGATACTTTTATATTTTCATAATCCTGCTCTCCAAGTACTATAATGGCTGTCCGTAAAAACAATTTCTCCTCTGCAGAATTTTTCCATTTCACTACGATCTAGACAAAATAAATAAAGCAACAAACATAATCACAGAGTACGGACACCGCAATCAAGTCTTCAAATACTAAAGAAGGGTATGGCAGACTATCGATTGTATTCGCCATTTTCTATTGAATATTTCATGATATAGATGGCCGACGGTATCATTATGGTAACTTGAAAGACACGAGGGATTTGTATTATGATTATGACAGTTTTTGTACTGCTTTTTTAATTTGTTAAGGCTATTTCATAGTGATCTATCTATCTATAAATATAAAATTCAAAGTCCTGACTGACTAACTGACTGATATATATCAACGCACAGCCTAAACCACTGGTCCTAGAGACATGAAATTTAGAGGGTATATTCTTTGTGAAGAGTAGGTATCCACTAAGAAAGAGTTTTTCGAAATTCCACCCTTAAGGGGGTAAAATAGGGTATGTGTTTAGGCCAAAATACCTATAATAATATTTATAGTAAAAACCTACTCATATTGAGTATCAATGACGAGCCTCTACTTCCCGATTCCTCTCCTTTTCCCACATCATATGTGAAAGCGAGAAAAGAGCTTCGGGAATCTTCTACATACTTCGGCGACGCATCGTCAAACGCGTGTGTGCGAGAGAAACGAAACGCGCGCGCCCCGCACCATTCAGTACGAAAGACGCTACAGACAGAGAAGCAGTGAACTTTGTGATTGGTGAATTGATATGAAAAAAAAATAGTGCTTATCACTGTGCTGGATTACAATAGGAGTTCCTGGAGTTCCTGGTAAGTCCTTACCTTTATCCTAGGAGGCTCCTCGTTTTCCATATTAATATTTTTACGCAAAAACCCATCATTTTTCTGGTACGCCTTCGAGCGGATTCATTTTGAGTCAGCCATTACAGCAATTTAATTTCATATCAAATCACGTATAATTTCCCGCTTTCTATAGGTTTTATGCCTCTAAATAGGTATATACCTCATAATACGCAAGTCTTATACCTCATAAATAGGTTTTAGACTATATAAATACGATATTTCGTACTCCCGCCATTTTTACCACGCCAATCGTGATAAAAAGTAGTTAGGTATTCAATACCGCCGCCGCTCCTCCATATTTTTAGGACTTAGATTTTATAGGTACCGATTCGTATCTTATTATACGAAATCATATGGTGTACTAATAACCGCAATACGTACTTACTATTTGTACTATTACTACGCATATAATTGCATTCTATGAGCCTTGTCTGTCGACTTGAAATAAACTTTCATGCCTATAGGTAGGTGCCTAAACTGTTGGATATACCTACTTACCTACAACATTTTACTTTAATTAGGTAATTTTGCAATTTATTATTACGCAATCTTTCACAATGGAAGCTATTGAAACTAAAATTAAAATATTGGAAGCTAAAAATGAAGCTATTTTTGAACAATTATCGTTCTTATATGATTCTTCTAAGAATGTTTCCACATCCGCGAGTGCAGACCTTCGTTTCTCAGAGACATTCATGGCGGACACTGAAATTATAAGTACAATTCGTCATGAATTTAGTGCCAATTTAGATACAATTAACGCGTTAAATATGCAACTTGATCCAGAATATAAGATTGATTATAAAAAAATGATTTCCTTTGATACAGTGTACACCCAAATAGAAAGGGTTCGTTCTCTTATCGTCAATAAGACAAATACTACGTCGAATGTGTCTGCGCAGAATACTATTCCGTCCCAATATAAAGGTCGTATCAAACTACCACCAATTCAAATTCCGTCATTTGATGGAAAAATAGAAAATTGGCCCGTCTTCTTTGAATCTTTTAAATTAACAGGAAATGCTTTAAAAATCACGGCAGGTATTATACCGTCCGGTGATAATTATAATTCTATTTGGGACAGCTTAGTTCAAAAATATCAAGATAAAAGAGCATTAGGCTCACACTACATGTCTAATTTATTCAATATTAAACCCGCATTAAATAATTCCGCGTCTTTAAATACGTTCATTGAAACTTTCCACGCTTCTGTATCTGCTTTGGAACAGTTAGGTATTGAAGATATGAAAGATTTTATCTTACTTTCTTTAGCTTTAAAGAAGTTAGATCCCGCAACCGCTAATTCCTTTGAAATGTTTATGAGGAATAAAGAAATTCCTTCTTATAAGGATTTTGTTGATTTTATTAAATCGCAAGTAAAAATATTAGACCGCACTTCTACGCCAATTGCTGGCTCCGCGCGAACCGCCCCAGTCGGTAGCAACCTTAATAATCCGCCCGCTTCTCGGTCTCAACCGCGTAATTCAAACACAGTCCACCATGCTTTCCTTGCACGCGATAATAATAATAAAAGCACTTGCTTATTTTGTAATAAATCTGATCACTATCAGATTTTTTATTGTTCCTCTTTTAAAGCACTTAATACTAAAGATCGTTTAGATTTTGTTAAATCTAAAGAGGCTGTGTAAACTGCCTCAGCCTTACGCATACTGCTTCTCAGTGTAAGTCGTCGTATAGTTGTAAAACTTGTAATAAACACCATCATTCTCTTTTGCATTTGGATAGCAATTCGCAATCGCAACAAATAGTTTCTGACACGCGTCCCTCTCACTCGGCGCGTCTTGATAAGAGCGATAACCGCATCGCGCCGTCTCCACACGCGCAGGACGCGCAGCTTTGCGCGCAGCCGTCCGCCGCCGCCCGCGCCGCGCCGCGACCGCTCCCGTGCGCAGCCTCGCCCGCGCATCCGACAGCGTCTCCTTCTAACGCTACGGACGCTCCTCAACCGGTGTCGCTATGCACCCGAGCGCGAGTTGATAAGAATAATGATAACGAACGCGATTCTTTTAATAAATTAAATCCTTCCCATACTACTGTACTTTTATCAACCGCTCAAGTTTATGCGTCTAATAAGGACAATAAATATATTTCAGTTAGATGTTTAATAGATAACGCGTCTCAAAACAACATAATTACAACTGCTTGTTGTAAACAACTAAATTTAAATATAATACCGCTTAGCAATTCTTTTATAAAGGGTGTAGGATCCACTTCGCGTCCTATTCACGGCTACGTTCAACTTAAAATAACCGCGAAAAATAAAAAATATTTTTATAATATTACCGCTCTTGTCGTTGATTGCATTACTGACAGGTTACCGACTGAATATGTTGAGACTTCTATAGTGCAACATTTAGGTAACTTACCGCTCGCTGACCCTCTGTGGCACATCCCCGGAGAGGTCGAAGTAGTTCTCGGGGCACAATTGTTCCCATTTTTATTATTAGGTCAAAAAATTATTGCACCTCCCACTCCTTCTGCCCTTGAAACCGTGTTCGGTTATATTCTTATGGGCGACGTTCCCGCTAACTCTAATATTAATAAAAATGCATCCACTTATTTTAATACCGCGACTTTTTTCATTTCTGGTCCCAATGACCTTACTATTTCTTTAGATGATTCCCTACTTAAGTTTTGGGAGCTCGAAGAAATTCCCGCGCAAAAATTTATGAGCTCGGCCGAAAAGGAGTGTGAACAGCTGTTCTCTCGTAACTTCTCACGGGACTCCGCAGGCAGATATTGCACCGCGTTACCTTTTCGTGAGGATCCTGACGTGTTAGGTGATTCCCGTTCCGTTGCTCACCGCCGTTTACTTGCTTTGGAGCGTACCAAGCTACGCGATCCACAGCTACGCGCTAGTTATAATGAGACTTATAGTGCTCGAACCGCTATTGATAATATATTCGCATTCTCCGATTCTAAAATTACTCTGTCATGGATACATTCATCTCCACATAGATGGAATGTTTTCGTTAGTAACCGCATTGCTAAATGTCAAGAAAATCTTGACCCAAAACATTTCTACCACGTTAGTGGTATAGAAAATCCTAGCGACTGTCTCTCTAGAGGTATTTTACCTGAGCAGCTAGTGTCACATCACTTATGGTGGCACG
Source organism: Polyploca ridens (assembly GCA_951394255.1). NCBI lineage: Eukaryota > Metazoa > Arthropoda > Insecta > Lepidoptera > Drepanidae > Polyploca > Polyploca ridens. The sequence goes on along the minus strand of OX596250.1, from coordinate 1,700,106 downwards.
GCCCGAAATGGTTAAAAGATCCAGTTTCAGAATGGCCTATCACTCCATTTAGTCCCGAATGCTGTGAGGACCTACCTGAATTTAATAGTAAAACGCTTGTTACTTGTACCGCGTCCGCTTCTGTTGAGCCTAATTTAATTTACGAGCTTGCTCTGAAATACTCATCATGGAATAAAATATTACGCATAATAGTATACATACTTAGATTTTCTCGCATAATTTCTCGTGATCAAGGTCACAGCCGCATCACAGCTTCTGAGCTAAATAAAGCTGAAGTATATTTAATACGCTCTGTACAACAAGTTCATTTTCAAAATTTATTTAATAATATTCAAAAGGTTAAATTATCTTCCCCTCTTAAAAAACTTGACCTCTTTATAGATCAAGATAAAATTATTAGAATTGGAGGTAGACTTTCAAATGCAAATCTTCCGTATGAAGCTCAGCATCCCGCTCTTTTACCTAAACATGACCACGTTACTCATCTTATTATAGACTATTTTCACCGTGCTCATTGCCATACTGGTGCCAATCTTCTGAGCTCACTGTTGCGCCAGAAATATTGGATACTGTCCGCTAGAAGTGTCATTAGACACAGAGTACATTCATGTAACTTTTGTTTTAAAAATTCCCCTTCATTTCTCAGCCCAAAAATGGCTGATTTACCCTCTTGCCGCGTTCAGGAGACCAAAGCGTTTGTGCATACGGGTGTTGACTATGCTGGACCCATTAAAGTAACATTATGTAGACGCAGAGGTCAAAAGAGCCAAAAGGCATATATTTGTTTGTTTATATGCTTAGTAACCAAAGCTGTACACATCGAATTGGCAACTGATGTGTCATCAGATACTTTTATTTCCGCTTTTAAGCGATTCATTTCCCGTCGAGGACCTGTTTCTTTTCTTTACTCCGATAACGGAACTAACTTTGTCGGAGCTAAAGCTCAATTACAAGAACTACTTACCGATCAGTACCGCATTGAATGGAAAATGATTCCACCCCGCGCCCCACATTTCGGAGGATTGTGGGATTCTAATATAAAATCGATTAAAACTCATTTATACCGTGTTATCGGTTCGCAGCTCCTCACATATGAAGAGCTCCTCACTGTTCTTACCCAAATTGAAACAGTCTTAAATTCTAGACCGCTTTGCATTTTATCTGAGGATCCCTACCCGGAGCCTCTTACTCCCGCTCACTTTATAATGGCTTCACCATTGACTTCATTGCCGCTTCAGAATGTGTCCGAGGAAACCATATCTTTACGTTGTCGGAAACAATTATTAGATCAGATGGTGTGTAGCTATTGGAAAAGATGGCGTATAGAATATTTACATAATCTTCAAGTTAGACAGAAATGGCTCATTGATAAAGATAACATTAAGATTGGTACTGTGGTTCTTATACACCAAGATGATATTCCCCCTTTACGTTGGCCGTTGGGCATAATATCACAAGTTTATCCTGGCAAGGATGGAAATATCCGCGTCGCTTTAGTAAAAACTTCAAATGGATCATTCAAAAGACCCATTGTCAAGTTATGTCCATTACCCTCACAATAAAAATTAATCATACCGCATCTTATATTCAGTACTTTAGTAATTATTATAATCTGTAATTATTTCTTATAATTAATTATTTTTTTTCTTTCTTTTGAGAACACTACGTATTCTCAAGGCGGCGGAGGATGTTTAGGCCAAAATACCTATACTAATATTTATAGTAAAAACCTACTCATATTGAGTATCAATGACGAGCCTCTACTTCCCGATTCCTCTCCTTTTCCCACATCATATGTGAAAGCGAGAAAAGAGCTTCGGGAATCTTCTACATACTTCGGCGACGCATCGTCAAACGCGTGTGTGCGAGTGAAACGAAACGCGCGCGCCCCGCAACATTCAGTACGAAAGACGCTACAGACAGAGAAGCAGTGAACTTTGTGATTTGTGAATTGATATGAAGAAAAATAGTGCTTATCACTGTGCTGGATTACAATAGGAGTTCCTGGAGTTCCTGGTAAGTCCTTACCTTTATCCTAGGAGGCTCCTCGTTTTCCATATTAATATTTTACGCAAAAACCCAGCAGTATGAAAGTTTGTATAACAGTCCGTCAGTTTCAAATTTAGGATCTTCAAATTTTGTGTATAGGCTGAAGATTGAAAATTATTTTATAGGTGTCTCAGTGTTTTTAATAATTTCACCCTCGAAGCGGGATGAAGTTGTTTTGTTTTGTTTCATTGTCGTAGAAAAATATGTCATTTGTTTCCTGTAGGCCACACGGGCGAAGCCGCGAGCAGAAGCTAGTAGATACCTAATATGGCCATAGTTAATGAGCACACAACACCTAATGGTGAAATTTTTCCAAAGTGCATCTGTCACGGTACATCGCCGCGGAGACAGATTTTGTCAACTATGATGCTGTACGAATTTTCAATCAAGGCAGTGATACACCAAAAGTAAAGATTGACAATACAAAAAAATAGGTAGTGTGTTCCGATAAAGTATATTTGTACTAAGAAAATACTATCGCAGACAATATTAATTTAACAGATGTGAATTTTCGCATAATCTATAAGGTGTAACGGAAAGGGTATATACATCCGAAGGGGGTGAAGACTACATCAGGTACAGACTCTCTATAAAAAGTTTCAGCTCAAAATACATTACAAAAAAATTCAAACAAATTTTTTTAATTCAAGTTTTTTGAATTAAAATCATAACCAACATGTCACCGGTCAATGAGGGTCATTGTCATTTTGCGTCCCTTACTAATATTAATATAAAATTTTATCTTCCGCGATCTGTGCGCCTCGTACCAAAAAAGTGGATTACTGTAATGTATATACAGTTTCCGTTACACCCTGTATAATTCATGCAGTTTGTAGACGCCTGTCGATTGACTTTAATTTCCTTTATAATTAGACTTTACAGTGCAATAACCGGAAGTCTTTCTTAGTTCACTTATTAAAAGTTAAATGTTTTTACGATAATATTAAATATTCTAATATTATACACGAGCTTCCGTCCAGTGTTTTAACTACCATTTCCTAGTGGTGCATTGTTTTTCCGGTACAAATGTGTTGTGGTTAGGTCTTATCTGTTATGTGCCTAATTTCTTTAAAATCCGTTCAGTTGTTACGGAGCAATGGAATAACAAAGATTAAAACAAACTATGATCCGAAAATCTAGACGTTTCAGAATCAAAGTCGTTAATTTTAAAGAACTATCTGATCCTTCGGTTTACGATAGTTACCCATCATTAGAGAATGTATAATATAAATAGTTTGATATTATTAACTATATATACAAATAAACTATAATGTTCTATATAAAATTAAAAATAACTAAAAACTAAATTAATAATAACTATCTAAACTATTTAAATAACGTCTAAAAACGCCCTCGTGGCATTTTCCCAAAGATGCTGGCAGCATTTCCTCGCTGAATAGCGATACTAATACGCTGGACGAGAAAGCTGTCAGCCCTTTGGTCAGTTTGATGATTAATCATTTTATTCATACATAATGGTGTGAGTCAGCAAACTTAACCTTGCTGAGTTTCATGTCTTTAATCAGTTTAGGAACGGTACTAACTTCAGTTATTTTGATATCGGTTTTGTAATTTTTGGGCCTACATTGAATTTTGACTAAACATCGAAAGAAATTTCTAAAATATATTTTACATCCGTTTATCCGTACCTAGTAATACAATCTGACTGTTTATATTACTTTAGAACAACAACTAAGATATATCTGATGGAACCCACGCATAAACGTCGACTTGCGCTTGGATATCCGCAAATATTGTTTCTGATGTCTCTCTGGCAAACAAACAGACACGCAATTTCTGTCATGGCAGAATAGGGTTGTAGTTCAAGAACAATTATTTTGGTATCTATTATATTTTTGAAAGATCCTTGGAGAATGTTCATGTTCAATAAATTAACTTAGTAGGTTCTAATCTACTTGTCTTGTGTAAACTTTATTTTATTTATACCGAGTTATATAAAGTGTAATGTCATCATCATCATCATCATATTTAGGCTTAGCCCAAAACTATTCACTGCTGAATATAAACATCACAACAAACAGTTCTGAGGTACTCGGTAATAGTCATGCATCTATCTCTCTCAGACTACTCGTATCTAAGACTGAAGACTTTTAAAAGGTAAGAGTATTTGATGTAAATGCAGATCACTATTTCCATAACAAATTGTAGAAACCATCCATTAACCAACTATTCCGAAGCAAAGACGCCGCAGCAGTCCAAGTTTCTCATACGTACGATGTCAAACACAGTTAAAATTTTCAAACAATCTCCAATGACATTACACGGCCATACGTCTGAGGAGCATAAGCAAATATTGAATCGTCTCGAGTGTTCTGCAAACTTATCTTAGACGCCATCTACACAGTATATTGACACGCAGTAGTGAGCTACGAACTAACCGTAGAGAGGCGTGGCTATAAACGATGTCAAGAATTCAGAATTCAGATCCTGATTTATAATTAAAAAAGGCCAAGTGTGAATCAGAGTCGCAAACGGAAGGTTCCGTATTAACAAAACTTTGCTATGAAAAAAAAACGTTTCTTGTATCGGGCCCCCTTACATTTTGGATTTTATTTAATTTTTCAGGTTCCCTACTCTCAAAAGAAAAGAAAACGGAACCCTTATATGATCACTTTGTTGTCCTTCTGCCAGTCTGTCTGTCCGTCTGTCAAGACCCTTTTTCTCAGGAACGCGTGGAGGTAACATTCTAAAATCAAAATCAAAAAATCAAAAAGTCATTTATTCAGTTTAGGCCCTAGTAAGGCACTTATGAACGTTATGTACATACAGTTGAATTTACCACCGGTTCGGAATACACTTAAACTGAGAAGACTCCGGCAAGAAACTCAGCAAGGTTTTTTTTTTTTTTTTTTTTTGTGGAAGATCTTTTAATATTACAGCTTTTTTTTCCAAATACTTATACAATATATACATTATTATTTTATGCTTATTCGTACAATTGTCACTTAGCCAGGGGGATGCAAGTGCAGAGAGAAGCTACTACAACCATATATTCTTGTCTTCCACGTAATGAGCCACCTTATAGTAGGCTTTGTCAATTAACCTCTGCTTTATGAAATCTTTGAATTTATCATAAGACATTTTAGTTACTTCGAGTGGGATTTTATTATAGAATCGAACGCAATTTCCGAGAAAAGACTTATTAGCTCTAGATAACCTGAATCTAGGTGTCACAATTTTATCTTTATTTCTTGTATTGAAGTTATGGCGGCTACTATTAATTTCAAATAAATTTAAGTTTTTACGGACAAACATAATATTTTCATAAATGTACTGTGACGGTAACGTTAAAATTTTAAATTCCTTGAATTGACTTCGTAGTGATTCGCGAGGACCCAAACAATAGATTGCGCGAATTGCACTTTTCTGCAGAATAAATATAGTTTCAAAGTCTGCAGCTGAGCCCCACAGCAGAAGACTGTAGGACATTAAACTATGGAAATAAGCAAAGTAAACCAACCTGGCTGTAGCCACATCTGTTATTTGTCTAATTTTTCTAACTGCGAAGGCGGCGGAACTCAGTTTACTAGCTAATCTTTCTATATGAGGACCCCATTGTATTTTACTGTCTAATGTAACGCCGAGAAAAACTGCCTTATCCACTAGTGCAAGTCTTTTACCATCGACAAAGATATGAGTGTCACTCTTAACAACATTAGGGAGAGAAAACCTTATACATTTAGTTTTACAGGAATTAAGCATAAGATTATTGGCGGCAAACCATTTTGATACAGCTGATAATGTGTCATTGAGCTGCGTAAGGTCTGTATCTTTCCTATTGACCTTAAAAATTAGAGAAGTGTCATCAGCAAATAAAACTATATCCGACAATTCATTTACCATATAGGGCAGATCATTAATATATGCCAGAAACAAAAAAGGGCCTAAAATTGATCCTTGATGATCATGTAAAATCTGATTTTTGGTGAAATGAGTTAACAATTGATTTAGTATAACTTTCTCAAAGATTTTGCTTAACGCTGGAAGTATAGAGATGGGTCTATAATCAGAAGGATTATTTTTGCACCCAGATTTAAATATAGGAATGATCTTACTGTGTTTCATCAAATCGGGGAAAGAACCCTGAACAATACATTGATTAAAAATAGCTGCTAAAATAGGTGCTATACTAGTTATAACTGAGTGGATTACTTTAACTGATAAGCCCCATAAGTCTTCTGTATTTTTTATATTCAAAGACTTGAAAGCTCCTAATATTTCACTAGCATCAATAAACTTAAATAAAAAATTGGGAATATGTTTTGGGAAATTGTCTTTAAGGAGACACTCGGCTTTCTTAGGTGAAGATGCAAGATACTTAGTAGCTTCAGTAGGTATTGTTGAAAAAAAAGATTCGAAAGCACTCGCTACTTCAAATTTATCGGAGATAAGCTTATCATTAATTTTAAGGTTAATTGTGTCTTCTTCCTTTTTATTTTTACCAGTCTCCGTGTTTATAATTTTCCACACCGTTTTAATTTTATTAGTCGAATCACTAACTTTTTTGGCAATGAAAATGGCTTTTGCTCTATTACAAACTAATTTAAATATTTTTGAATAATTCCTAACATATGTATGAAACTCTTCGTTAGTTGTGTTTGATTTTTTACGATAGAGTTCATACATGTTTTCTCTACTCAATCTTATTCCTTTAGTGGCCCAGTCACAGAATTTTAGTTTATCAGTTACCTTAGTAGATTTAATCGGGCAATATTTATTAAATCCTTTACAAATCTCAGTAAACAATGTTTCATAGTTATGATTAGGATTATCAGATTCGAAATAGGTATTAGCAAGACTCAATTCTAAATGACTATTAAATTTCTCTAACTTGTACTTTGTGATTGGTCTAAATTCCCTACTTACTTCATATAATATTTGGCTTTGAGAGGGCAATCTAACAACTTGAGCCAAATGATCCGAGCGAACACCAGGAATTAAGAACTTATCCAAAGTACTCCCATTTGTAATAATGTTGTCAATGCATGTTGAAGATGTGGCTGTTACCCGTGTCGGTTCACAAAACAAAAGATCCATATTAAATGATTTGAATAAAGAAATAAAATAATATCAAATCTTGAGTATTTGCAATTCTTCAATCTCTTGAAGCAGTGAAAAAATCAACCTTCTGTGACAATTTCCGCTGTCTATCTACTATGGTTTATCAGCCCATGGACGGACGGACGGATGGTCAGCAGAGGCTTAGTAATAGAGTCCCGTTGGGCACTCTTGAGATATGGAACCCTAAAAGATGATTGTAGAGAGACGACCTCAAAAGAATTGAAAATGATAAGTTGAAAGATAGTCCGATATGTGATTAAAATGCTGATTTGCTTTCAGTAATTAATATAAATAGCTTAATAGAAAGCAAGATTTCACTGCGTCTTAAAAAGCTATTAAAAATTTATTGCAATACTACACTACTGTATCTAAAGTGACTGTAAACGATAAGTTCTGTATATGAACAGAAATATAAACACATTATGTAGTGTCCTTATAGTAATGTCCGAAGTTACTTATTGAATTATTAATATTATTATATACCATTATGTAATAACTAAAATAGCAGATGAGGCAGACCATAAAAGATAGCATGATGACATACGAGTATATGTGTGCTTGCAGGGAAACAATGGATAAGATTATAAGGCATGTAGAGAAGCAGAAACGCATGGAGGAGGCTTGTATAGCTAGCGACGGTCTTAACACTGACAACAAAACAAAAATATGACATACATTACCAAAATTTGTTCATTCTACTTCTTTACATGTATAAGGAATGAAGTAGTATATGCTTTGGCATTTTTTTTATAGCCAGTTTCATTCACGGATAGGAACTTACCCCTATTGCTTATAATTATTATCATCTGCTATCCAAAATACTTGAAAAATAGATCAACAGAAGCTTCAGTAACATAATTTAAGCATCTATCTAACAGAGTGGTAAATTCAGTGCCACAATTTCCCGTGTTCAAGCCATTGCAGTAACTGGTGTATTTCGGTCACGACCACTTTACTATGCAGACAACCCCAGCGGGACAATGGCCGCAATTAGTGGACGTGTTACACCCACAAGACCAAGTGCATTTAAATTATAATTTATTTTCTTTGTGTGTTTGTCATTTTGATTTTGTTATTGGTCATCGGGGTTACATTGTCTATTGGTTGCAGTTTTAAATGCTGTTATAAATACTTTTTGACATTGTTTCGATACTAGATTTATTTCCTGAGGATATCTAATACTGAATAATATGACACCCAAAAAGCTTTCTACAATTATCCATATAAAATACCTGATTAGAATTATTTGGTAATACTCCATCCTCCATAAAAATATCGGAGTTTATTCAATTAATATCTTAGTTCATTATAGTATCTAATGTGTAATCGCTTTCTGTATTTGATGTGTTTATTTGCTTGTACAGTTAAATTAAATCTTTTTATTCAATATTGTGAAAAATAAATGCAAGATATACTGTAAGAATATTTGATTTTCTATTCTAGATTATAATTTATGGAGGTGTTTCAACAGAAAAATATTATAAATCAAAATTAGTATTCTATCGCCAAACCCAACTGAACATCAAGATGCAAAGCTTGGCCAACAATAGCTGTCCATCCAATTTACTTATAACAAAACGGCCCAAGACAATCTTGCACCAAAAGGATTAATTAGAATTGTAAATGATCCAGCCGTAAGACCTCCCGATCCTTCCAGTTAACTTCGAATCAAAATGTTTACTGCAAACAATCCTTTTGAAGATTAACTTGAAATTGAAACGCACCCAGAATATTTATAAGGGTTAATATTTATAAGAATATTTCGCGAGGGACCTCCGTTTGATTTAATGTTTTATCAGCGAGAAAATTATCTTGGAATTTTTGTGAGAATCTTCGGATCGCATCTGTTTATTGTTTCACAGTGTAGCTTTCGGCAATGATTTGGGTTCAGCGATTTGAGAAATTTCTTTACTTTGGCAACTTTTAAATTAATCTTATTGATTTTTTTTGAAGAATCCTGTTTCTCTTTGTACCCTTTACTGGACGTCGGCTATTTTTAGAATAAACAACTTTTAATGAGTTTATTTTATCAAAAGCTGCTATCAAATCTTGGCAAAGAGTATTTTACTATACGATACAAAGGTATATAGGGTGACTGGTAATTAGTAAACGATAACTTAGACACATGATTGTACTCATGATAACAAACCTTATAAATATTATATGTCTGTGTAACAAACAACGTTCCCAAAGAAACATTTTTTTTAATTTACTTAGTACGTGAACCCATATTTAGTACCTAACAAGAATAAGAATACACCATTAGCTTTTATTTTTAGTTATTTTCCCTATTTGTTTCTTTGGGAAAGTTGTTTGTTATCATGAGTACAATGATGTGTCTAAGTGTCGTTTACTAATTACCAGTGACCCTTTATAATACTCTACTAATAGAAACAAATTTGGATAAATCAAGAATATAAAAATGGGTATGGAAAATGAAAGTTTAAGTTAGATCTATTTCTTCAAAGTATTATATTTATAATAAAAAAAAAATGTAATAACTATCCAAAACAGAACACAATAACAAAATGTATGATACCTATAATGGATTTAAAACTGATTAAGAAATTAACGGAACGAATGGGTTACTTTAAACTAATGAACGGTGCAAAAGTAATAGATTTGAACACGCAAAGGCTTCTAACGAAGTTTCGATAGAGGCCTTCCAACCGTGATGGTTACTTCCCGATATGAAATTGTAAGAGCTTAGATACGGTGTATTCGCATTGCTGTCATTGCATAAAACCTGTAATTTATTTATTTTATATAGTAACGTCGGAAGAACTAAAACTAGTTTTAGTTTTTTATTTTATAACTAATTTTGACATGATTATATTCCATCTTTGTGTTACTTTTAAATGAGTCAGTTGATGGAGTTTATTACACCCAATTTCCAAAACAACTGTTTAAAAATTGGCTGCTAATTTAATTGACATCTTAGCAAAATGCATAGAAAGCAACATTGATATAAGTATGAGGAAGATATATAAGTATATACTTTATATATAGAGTTTGATTCCAACCTTTTTAAACAAAACACATAAAAACAGCATTCAACCCCAAATCCTTTACAAAAACACCGAAACTTCACGGAAAGCGCCCACGTGCCTCCCTCCCAGTACATACTTCATCGCACATTTACGCTTATACACTCACCCAACGTTCCTAAATTGAATGGCCCACCGTTTTTACGTAATTGGAATCCAACGCTGGGAACTTTTGTAGATTAATATCGAATGTACTGTACGCAATATGAACAGCTATCGGATAATCTTTTTAAAATGTTCTAAATATTTCAAGAACATTTTATAAATCGCTTGTAGGTATAGTGATGCTAATTTAAATCTGTCTACAATGTATGAGCACAAGTACTGGGTCGTCATCATCTTCATCTTTCTTAACTTGGTCCCTTTACTTCGTTGATTTTTCTGTAAAAAAAATATATATACCACTAAGTTGGTACACAAGCATATGGCCCACCTGATGGTAAGCGGTTACCATAGCCTAGGGAGGCTTGCAACACCACGGGGTATCACTCGCGTGTTGCTGACCCTGCAGAAATCTCTTCACAACCTTTTTAAAGACCGACGGGCCAGTTGGCGCAGTTGGTTAAGGTTCGCCTTACACGTCGCAGGTTGTGGGTTCGATTCCCACACAGGACATGCATTTGTGTGCATAAACATGTCTGCATGTCCTGAGTCTGGGTGTAATTATGTTTATTAAGTATGTATTTACAAACAAAAAGTAGTATAATATGTATTATATCAGTTATCTGGTTTCCATATTACAAGCTCTGCTTAGTTTGGGATCAGATGACCGTGTGTGAGGAATGTCCCAGGATGTCCCAGGATATTAAAGAACTCTATCCTGATCATTCCAAGTTGCGAAGGTAGAAGGTAGTCGTGGGCATCAGGTCAATCAGAACACTGTCCGTTGTACAAGCGGTAGAACACACATAGAGGCAAAGTCTCTCCTCAGACTGAGGGGCTCTAAACCGCTTGTAAGCTCGGGATCGGCGACAATTCTAATGGCACGTCACCGCGTCGCTGAACCGAGTCTAAAGGCTCAAGCTATTTATACCATCTCACTAATCTCATCTCATCTCATCTCACTATCTCACTAATCTCATCTCACTAATATCTCACTTCTCACTATCTCACTATCTCACTAATATTATAAATGCGAAAGTTTGGATGTTTGTGAGTTTGTGTGTTTGGATGTTTGTACCACAATCACGCTTCAACATGTGAACGGATTTGGATGAAATTTGGCATACAGATAGAATATGTTCTGGATTAACACATAGGATATTTTTTATCCCGGTAATGTGTTCCTGTGTGATGATTTTCAATGTTTATCTATTTGAAGAACTATAACTATAACTATATAGGTATATATATCCTACTGTGAAATTTGGATGGATGAATTTTGTTACTCAATCACGCCAGAAGGACTCTGTATGAAATTAGACACAGAGATAGATTATAGTCTGGAATATCACTGCAATAGCAATGGTTGCTTTTGAAAAATCGCACGGTTCTTATGTGATAGCATAACAATTATATCCCACAGGAACCGTGTATTTAAAAGGAGTTTGGTTGAAGTTCGTGAAATAGAGCTGTTGCGCAATTTCCTTGCGATTGAAGATTTTCTTGCGAAGAATGACCTATTATCCTAAATAATAATGTTATAAATGCAAATGTGAGTTTGTTTGTTACGCTTCTACTCATGCGATCGTCATAAACGTTTTCAAACAAAAAAGGAGATAGGGTACCCAGAAAAAAAGGTAATGTTCCCTGAGGGATAAAAAAATTAATACAACAAATTGACGGGCCTGTTGACTAATTAAGTATGTATGTACAAACAAAAAGTCTTACATCAGTTATCCGGTTTCCATAGTACAAGCTCTACTTTGTTTGGGAATTTGGGATCAGATAGGCTGTGTGTAAAAAAAACGAGATCGTCCGGCATAATAACATGATTATATCAGAAATACAGTTTTGCCATTCATCTTACTCCTTACACCATACACCATAGAAAAATAAATAAAATTTCTTCGGCGGGCCTGTTGACTAATTAAGTATGTATGTAAAAACAAAAAGTATTATATCAGTTATCCGGTTTCCATAGAACGAGCTCTACTTCGTTTGGGAATTTGGGATCAGGGCGCCAAGTGTGCTAAAATGTCATTCCGACACGATTCAATTGCAATTCAATTATCATTGAGCCGATGTGCGCAGTGTAATATTTCATAATGGTCGCATAATGGTCTCATAATGTTTTTTTTTTTTTTTTTTTTTTTACTGTTTATAGGCCTGTGTTTGACTGCAATCTCACCATGGTAAGTGATGATGCGGCCGAAAGTGGTAAGCACACAAAGCCTAGAAGGAACTGGCTCTCAAGTGCAGCTATCGGAACACACCGAAAGGTGCTTGGCGACAGATTTTCAACGTGAGTGGTAGCCAGCCAGGCGGGTACTACAAAGTACCCTGCCACCGTGCTATGGTTTCCTCACGATGTTTTCCTTCACCGAAAGCTCAAGCTCATTGTAGGATTCGAACCCGGGACCTTCATCTCGGTATCCGACGTCACTACCACTGAGCTATCATCGCCTTAAAAACCATTGACCAAGTCGCACCCCCCCTGGAACAAAGATGCAAGTCAACTTGCGTGTTTTTTTTTATTGCACTAAAAAATCAAGAAAAAGCTAATACATATTGTCAATTTTTTTCATAATTTTTATCTTCAAAATGAAGGAATAAAATACAAATATGTAAAATATTGCAACATTAAAATATTTATATTTCCATCATAAAAACGAAGTTAATATATTTGCACTTAATTATTCACTAAAGTTCCATATGACTAATAGCATATTCATACTTACATACATTTTGAACGAATTTATTTGGTGGGTATTGTAGTGCAAGTCTAGTTGCTTACTTTATCCACGAAAATTTTATCCACATTATATTATATAACAATTGATACGTTATTTACACAAACGAGTAGCCCGAGGAAAACCTATGTAAACGACACTTACACATTGAATGCACTACTAAATCAGAATTCAAATAAAGAGTTATCTGCAATAATACCGAACAGCGAGACTTCCATAACATGTCAACAATGCAATATTAATAATTACTCCATCAAGTGTTTAATATGTTTCGAAGAATAAGTACGCAACGCTCCTTTTTAGGTTTTTCTCAATACACATTGAGTAAATTAAAAATATAAACACGTAGGCCCCTCACAGGTAGTTTTAGCTATCATTTGATGTATACTACATATTTTTAATAATGTTGATAAATTTTTAGGACAGTTTTTTTACGCTCCTGAAAAGTTGTCACTTTTCACTTACAACATTCTTCCAGGAAGGGTGCGAAGTATGGTCTCTTATTAGCGCTCCTGTACACGATGCCGCCGCGCCGCCCCACCGCGCCGCCGCCGACGCGCTTCTATGCTATGTATAAGCGAGACACCGCCGCGGTGCGAGAATGAATTCTTTAGCTGCACTCTTATTTACAGTCGTTACAAAAATAAATATGCTATTTTGCGGATTTGGATGAAATTTGGCACAGAAATAGAATATGTTCCTGATTAACACATCCATACATTTTATCCATGAAATGAAATGAAATAATGAAATGAAATGAAATGAAATAATTTATTCATTCAAATAGGCCTTCACAGGCACTTATGAATAGTCAAACTCTAATACTCTAATGCACTAATGCACGGTTCGGAAGGTTGATTTTGCTGAGAAGAGAGCATGTAATGTGTTCCTGTGAGATCATTTTCAAGGTTTATTTATTTGAAGAACTATAACTATCCTAACTATAAAATTATACGTGTCTCAGCGTTTTTAGTACCCTCGAAGGGGGATGAAGTTGTTTGGTTTTGTTTTATTGTTGTAGAAAAATATGTCATTTGTTTCCTGTAGGCTGCGCGGGCGAAGCCGCGGGTAGAAGCTAGTACTATAACAGGTGGAGATTTCGAGATGGCATATTTTCGAAACCTATGTTGGGTTAGTCATGCTGAACAACTTTTACTATGGGACCAACACTGAATTCTCAAAAATTTTTTTTTACTTTTCATACATTATGATCGAGCAAGGTTGACATTTACTATGAAGAGTTAAAAATTTTTTTTGAGTATTCACCGTTGGTCCCATAGTAAAAGTTGTTCAGCATGACTAACCCAACATAGGTTTCGAAAATATGCCATCTCGAAGTCTCCACCCAGTATAATATCCTCATGGAAAATGATGTTAAATTGAGATAACACCGTCTAATGTCATCTGTGTGTTTTCACAAACAATACATGCTACAGTATCGATTAGGGTTCACACCCGAGACGCAACGCGACACGGCAAGCTTAGATAGCAATAGAATATGAACTTTATTGATTACACTAAAAGGTGCACATTTCAGTGAAAGAATTCGTAACAAGTGACTCGCGATGCGAGGCGTATCCGTGTTCTCTCCCTGAAATGTGTACAGTATTACCCAACTGATATGGCGCGTCGTGAATCTTCGTTCGCACAGAAAAGAAAGTATGGCCCCGAAGATTAACGAAAGAATGCTTAAAACTTACAATCAACCTTAGATCACTACTAATAATAATAATAATATAATAATAATAGCCTTTATTTTCAGACAAGATAATACATGATTAAATTAAATTTGTTGATTTTATATAATTAAATTTGAATAAGTTTTCTAATAAATATCTAAATTTTTTGTAATTTAAGTTTTTAATTTGCCTCGACAACCCTGTCTGTTTGTCTTCCATTGACAAAGGCCTCCTCCAATTGTCTCCACAACATTCTGTTCCTGGCTGTTCTGGCCCACATGCCACCAGCGACTGCTTTTATATCATCGGCCCAACGCCTGATAGGTCTGCCGCGATTTCTCTTCCTATCCTTTGTGTACCAGTACATAATAGTTTCACTCCATTTTTCTTTACCCCGTATTGTATGTCCTGTCCATTTCCACTTAAGCTTTCTGACCGAGACTGTAACATCTTTTGTTTTTGTATGTTTCTTCACAATTGTGGTTCTTATTCTATCAGACAGTCTTTTCCCCATCATGCTCCTCTCCATGGCGATTTGACAGGTTTCTAATTTTTTGGTATGTGATTTAGTTAACGCCCAGGTTTGGCAGCCATACGTAAGAACAGGTAAGATACAGGTATCGAAGAGTTTTCGTTTGATGGCCATACACATTTCGTTATTTTTCATAATTTCCTTTAGACTCCAGTATCTTTTCCAAGCGTTTCCTATGCGTCTTTCAATTTCTTTTGTAGTTAAGTCTATTGGTGAGATTACTTGGCCTAAATAGACATATTCATCCACAAAATCTATAGGATTATTGTTGATGCAGATTGATACGTGTTGTCCATTTGTCATGACTTTAGTTTTCTGTGTGTTCATAATCAACCCTACCTTACGACTTTCTCTATCCAAGTCATTGAGCATTGCCTGAAGACCGTCACTAGATTGTGAAAAGATTATCAAGTCATCTGCAAACCTGAGGTGCGACAAGTATTGACCGTTGATTGACATTCCACATTCTTCCCAATCCAGCTTACGGAAGACCTCCTCCAGAACAGCTGTAAACAGCTTAGGTGACACAGGGTCTCCCTGACGTACGCCTCTTTCTATGTTTATTTCATTACCTTCTTTCTCTAATTTAATTTTAGCTTTACTATTTTTGTAGACGTTCTTTAGTATTCTTATGTATTTATTTTCAATCCCCTGGTTCTGAAGTGCTTGCCAAATCATCTCGTGTTCGAGCGAGTCAAAAGCCTTGCAGTAATCTACAAAGCAGCAGTAGAAGGTAATGTTAAATTCTTTACTCTTTTCAAAAATCTGTTTGACAACATGGATGTGGTCTATGGTCGAATAGCCGCTTCTAAACCCTGCTTGCTCCCTAGGTTGGTTCTCATCCAGTGTCTTGGTTATTCGGTTTAAGATCACCTTAGCAAAGACTTTATAGATATTCGACATCAAACTAATTGGTCTATAATTATTTATGTTGTTTTTATCCCCTTTCTTATGTAAAAGTCTTATTGTTGATGTTGTCCACTGTTTAGGTATTATCTCGCTTTTCAAAACATCATTGAATATGTGTGTAAGTATACGTCCCAAATGATTTCTGTTTTCAATAAGGAATTCATTGCTGATACCGTCAGAACCCGGAGCTTTATCTTTCTTTTGTGTTTTTATAGCTTTATCTACTTCTGCAAGCATTATTTCTGGTACTTCTTCCACCCTTGTCAAATCTGTTGTGTGCGTTGGGTTTTGATTTGAGTACAGGTCTTGGAAGAAGTTAGTAGCTATTGATATAATTCCTGATCTTCTGGTTTCACATTTGCTAGTTTTATCCTTTAAATTAGGTACCCAATCTATTTTTTCTGTCAATTGTTTGGTTGCTTTTTTAATGCCTCCAGTCTTCTGGATACACTTTTCCAGTATCTCTATCCGGTACCTCTGTCTGTCTTTTCTCATGTTTATTTTAATCTTTTTACTAATATCAGCTATATCTCTTCTTATGCTTTTTGTCTTTACCGCCGTAGCTATAAGGTCAGCTCTGGCTTTCAGCAGTTCCTTTGTTTTGTCGGATAGCCATATTATTTTATTTTGTGTATCCTTCGTTTTGAAATTTGTTTTTATGTTAAATAGTTCTTGCAATTTGTTATATTTTTCTTGTGTATTTAATTCTTTTATGCTTTCTATGAAGCCTTGCAACTTGTCTTTTACTTCTTCAGCATTCGCCGATGTTAGTATGGTTTTAGGTTTTATTTTGAAAGGTCTGCTTTTTCCAGATATAGCTAGCTTTAGTTTGGCTCTGACCATTCTGTGGTTAGTATTAAAGTTTAGGGTATTTATAACTCTACAATCTTGGAAAGTTTTACTTCTGTTGGTTAGAATATAATCAATCTCGTTTTTATAGCGGCCATCTGGGGATACCCATGTCCACCTATTACTTTCTCTGTTTTTGTATTGGCTGTTAAGTACGCTCAAGTTGTTTTCATACGCCAACTGAATAAGCTTTTCGCCATTTCTTGTTCTCTTTCCTGAACAATAAGGGCCTAATACTAACTCTTCTCCGTCTCTTCTACTTCCTGTTCTCGCATTAAAATCTCCCATTACTATCAAGTTACAGTGTGTATGTTCTTTTATTGCTTCTGTTAGAGTACAGTAGAAGGAGTCTATTTCTGTATTATTGGATTGTTCCGTTGCAGAGTAAACCTGAACGATTGACCATATTTCGTCATTGGGTGGTAGTTTTAGATTTAGAATTGCAATGCGTTCCGATATGCCGATGAATTCGTTGATATAGTCTCTTAGTTCTTTTTTAATCAAAAAACCTATACCATATTGGCCTGGTGTGTCTCCTTTATAGTAGAGAATAAATTCACCATGATCCTCTATACCTTCTCCCAGACGTCTAACTTCACTCATTCCTACTATTGACCAGTTAACATTTTCTAATGCTGATATTAGTTCTGTCAAACTTTCATTGGTCCTTAAGGAAAGCGTGTTATAAGTTGCAATATATATGATGTTCTCAGTTCTGTGGAATGTTTTATAGGGTTTTTTCGATGGAGATCGACTAATTGGAGGGTAGTAGTCATCTTCCCCCACGGTGACTAGCCGGCTTGGGGTGCAGTTTTCAAGTGTTGGTTTGGTTAATGTTGTGGGGTTTGTTAAGTTGAGGTTCCGGTTGTCGATGGCGGCTACATGTTTTTTGAGATTGTTGGTACTGAAGTTGGTTTTCCTCGAGCAACATAGTTCAGTATGTTGGGTTTAATTATGTCTTTTGGAGCAGTCGTAGGTAGTTTATTAGAAGAGTTAATTTTCTTCTATGATGGAGAGTTCGGTGAGCTCGTCTTTTCTCTTTTCCTTTTTTCACGACTAGCATCTTCATTTGGTTTCTTTACAATTAATTTGTCGTGTTTTAAAAATGCTATATTGCCCTTTTTTCTTTCTTCTTCAACTTTCGACTGTAGTTGTTTACGCACTTCTAGTATCTCTTTGGGGTAGTCTTCTTTAACGTAGATACCTGTAGGGAGGTTTGACTTGTTTTTCAATATAAGATGCTTTTTCCAAATGGTCGTAAAGGAGACTATAACAGGGCGGTTTTTATTAGATGGCACCCCAATCCTGTAAATATTGCTAATCTCTTGACAGTCTAGATGTGTTCCTGATTCTACTAAGATTTCTTTTATGTAGTCTACAAGTTCGCCTTCTCTTTTTCCTTTTTCTTCAATACCAAAGAATACCAAATTGTTCTTTCGTTTATCTTTTTCTATAAAATTAAGTTTTTGTTCCAATTTCGTTATTTTAATTTTAAGGTTATTGTTTTCTTCGATTATAGTATTCATCTTCTGGTCTAAAGCTTCCATCACATTTTTCGTTACTGTTGTGGTTATAACTAATGTTTGTTGGTTTAGTTTTTCTTCCAGTTTTACAAGCAAAAGTTCCATATTTGCGTCCATTTTGGGAAATTACTATGGCAATACTTTTATTGTAGGATAAATTAAAGTTTTGTTATGGCAACTCTAATTTGCGTACTTTTTGAATATTATTACTGGTAACACTGCAAATGTCAATATCACTGTGGTAATATTGGTACTATCGTCGTGATAATAAATATGGTGGACGAGTTGCACTTTTGGGTTATGAAGTCCAAATTGTCTATTGTGAATTTTCCACGCAAACTTAGTTCTTGCACTGTGATTATATCTTTTACAGGTTCTTGCAGGTAACTTCAATAGGTTTTTGACAAAACACACTTAAGAAACACTATTTAGCACTGTTATTTATTAATTATTCGTAGAGATGTTTAACGATCACTACTATAAGGTTCATAATACACTGCAGCTGTTAGTTCCGTCTCACTCGCAAGTCACGCCCCTCCGCACGACGCGCGCTAACATGGCGGCAGCTGCCGACCAATAGCGTTTCCCGCGCTTTGAAAATGTATCTTCTGCGCAGGTACATCGGTAAGCCATATCAGTTGGGTACTGTAACTTTTTGTTTACTAAATAAAGTTATATATACTATTGTTATTTTAAAAAGTGCCCGCCGCGTCTCTTCGCGTCACGTCTCGGTGTGAGATAACCCTAGACTAACAGAATGGGCGCTAGAAATATTCCCGTATTTCTAGCGCGAGCGCCTATTTCTATTATAAATCACAGATTCCCAGTAGATATTTTCTAAATATCTACCATATTTTAATCAATATGGTTTTCTACTCAATATAAAAACTCCAGGTAAAATTCTTGCTCAAAGCTTCAAGCTTATTCAGTGAGATAATTTCAATAAATTTTAATAATACTCTACCCCTCGCAAATGAAAAAAAAAGCAATAATACTGATAGCTTTCAAGTAACGAGCAAAGGGCACAGATGTGTTGAGGGAAGGTACCTACTGCTATAACCTTGGAAAGAAAAGAATGTCTTCTGTACATTGATGTAGTTAAATCTAGATATGCCTTAGCAAGCGCACTTTGGGTAACAAAAAAAATGTAACGTAAAAAAAATTTTTAAGTAACAAAAAACTATTATAATAATCGTCTATCTACATACAGTAATAGCCTAACTATGTATTTGACTAACTGTATATTGCTTACAATATTATTTACAGTGCAGCCGCCCAGAGAATGTGTTTCTGACACCTGTTAAAATTGGCCAAATCACGGAAACGGCTTATCTGATTATGATGGTAGTTTCACTTAGCTTTACCTAAGAAAATACTGAACCTTCCTGTAAAAGTCCCATCGAAATAGAATTAGCCGTTTTCGAGAAAAGCCCAATATTAACAGGTGTTAGAAACGCACCTGCGGCCGAACTGTAAATAAACACATCTTAATATCTACTACATCGATGTTGTATAGCACGATATTCTTTGGAATTCGACATAAAGGCATTTTGATTGTTGAACATTCATTAGAAATGTCTTTATGTTGAATGGAGGCTGGTACGGAAAAAGCTTTAGAAACATCACAGGTTTTTTGTATATGAGATTTAAATTAAGATTTTTGTATCGATATATTTAATGCACAGATGTGTTGTTTAGGCCAAAATACCTATAATAATATTTATAGTAGAAACCTACTCATATTGAGTTTCAATGACGAGCCTCTACTTCCCGATTCCTCTCCTTTTCCCACATCATATGTGAAAGCGAGAAAAGAGCTTCGGGAATCTTCGAGATACTTCGGCGACGCATCGCCAAGCGCGTGTGTGCGAGTGAAACGAAACGCGCGCGCCCCGCAACATTCAGTACGAAAAACGCCACAGACCGAGAAACATTGAACTTTGTGATTTGTGAACTGATATGAAAAAATAGTGCTTATCACTGTGCTGGATTACCATAGGAGTTCCTGGTAAGTCCTTACCTTTATCCTAGGAGGCTCCTCGTTTTCCATATTAATATTTTTACGCAAAAACCCATCATGTGTCTAGTGACTGTGTGAATTCAATTAATTGTTACGTCTGATATATTTATATTTTTAGTTCTTTGCAAGTTAATTTTTTTAGCAAAACTTGTATAAAAACAGTACATTGAAAAATCGTTCATAAATATTGAGTTATTATTACTACGTATAGAGAAGACGCCACACAAATGACACACGTTAAGTTGAGATCATCCGGCCACACTTGTTGTTATAGAAGGATGAACGAAACGCGTAAGCGCCGTGAAAATCACGGCGTTTGCGAGAAAAATACTCCTAAAAGCGTTCTGATAGCGTTACGTGTTTCTACTGTCTGCTTAGATTACTAATTATAGTTTCAGCGCTAAAGAGAACTTTAGTTGAAAAATGGGACATAACCTTTGCTGACGAAAGCTTCTCTATACGTAGTAATACTAGCTCAATGCTCATAAATTCAAATTTGACTTATTTCTTGGAATTTGGGTGTACCAAAATATTCTCCATAGATAAAATATCCGTAATTAGGTACAAATCCATATACCTAGTGTAAGAAATTACAGTATTTCATGTTAATATTTTAATAATTATCTAGGTACCTATAGTGAATATTGTAAATTGTAATTATGTGATTTATTATCGACTTCCGGAATTATTATTGACTTCCGTCAGATATTGTTTTTCGGTTAAATATATATTTTATAGTAAGTCCACTATAAAATCTATGTACATATTTGAAATATTATAATAACTAGATTAAGACTTATTAAACATTATGAGAATATTTAAAATTATTGTTAGGTGCTATTTCCGGCATTACCGCCAACCTCGTATTTTTACCAACTTCCGATATAAAATGGAGGGTTGGCGAGAGGCGGCAAGTGTGCTAAAAAGTTGAGTTGTGAGTTGTTCTTTGAGAAGTTAAGACGAAAGTGTCAATAAATATTGTGATACAAGTGGTTTTGTGTTTTTATTCGTCAAGCTTTTATACTAGTAACAATTTATAAAACATGTAATCAATATGAATATTTAAATAACGACACACAACAAAGCACCCGTTCTAATGATCACAATTTATAACAACATTCAATCAATCTTATCTGAGAGTTAATATTTTTTAGTATATTACCAAGATATATTGGTAACACAGTTTAGACGGTAATTAAGAAGTTTACCGTTACTATTTCGACGGAAGAATAATGTTCAAAGTTCCAAACAGTAATAAATTAGGGTAATGTATGAGTTACTTTAGAAAATGGTTCGTTTTCAATGTGTTTTCGGTAGTTGATGTATGTATTTGTTCTGGAAAGTGATATGAGGTTGTTTGATTTATTGAAGTTAGTAGTTATTATACTGGAATTAATATGTGGACTGTATGTAGTTCAGAATAAACAACTGTTTTTTTTAAATATTATATTAGCTTCCAAACCGAAGTTTTCCCATTCTCGAGAAATCTAATAATATACAAAGCATCTAGTTTTCCAATGTATAATCTGTCTATGGGCCAAGATTCATCCATATAGTTCCTCACCTTCCGATGGGTTCTAGAGCTGCCCTTCTAAGCTTTGTATGATGACCACCTTCGATCACAACATCACTTACCATGATGAGACTAATATCAAATACATACCAATATACCTACTGCTCTCAGAATCGGGAATCGAACCCGCGAAATGTAAAAACAATCCTGCGTTTTTATGATAGCAATCAAAACTATTGTTATATTATATTTATTTATAATAGCATTGGAAATTAACCCCCTTATTCATAAAGTTATCAAACGTTGATTAGCTAAAATTCCGAAGTCTTTATCAGACAGGTGACATTTGGTGATCGAAAGAGTGAGACAGGGCACACACACACTGATTACACTGATTTGGTAAAAGGCAATTATGAATAAGGGGGTAAATATTTAAGTAAAAATTTTATTCAGGAAAAATGTGAATGCCTTTACAAAAAGTGAACTATTATGTTTAAAATGTTGAAATCTTTTTTATCAATACCACACACATTCGGATTTATGTTGAAATAAAGAAACACCTTGAAACCAATCTTCTTTTTACAGTCGTACAAAAAGTCTACTAAGCAATGACAAACGAAACTCAATGTAAAATCCAATTAAACGCTCACAATATTTGCGCACCCATCATGTGTATATACATAAACATAATGTTTGTATGTATGTAGTGTATAGCGGCTGTCATTAAGCATTCAATTAAGTAAAACGCATCAGTTGTTTGTCGTACACTCCGCGGCGCGACTGTATTTGCTAGAATTTGAATGAGGTAAGCCTGTATCGGGGTACAGTTTGGTAAATAAAATAAGCGATGTTTATCGTGAATAGTATCATAATATTGTAAGTCCCACCAAAACATTTTCATGTAAAATGTTGCCATGAGACCATATGGTTCACACTATGAAAAAGATATTAGATCTCATGTAGGGCCAAGCGTATAACTCTACACGCCCTAACTCTATAAGCCCTAACTTCACAAGCACACCTTAGTCTAAATATGTGGCTTGGCCGTTTCGCTACTACAAGAACTATTGTATAACAGAAAGTAAATACATTTTTCACCTTACGCCGATGTCGATGATTTTTGGGTCGGCAATGCGCGAGTGATACCGCTAGTGTTGCAAGCGTCCATAGGCTACGGTAACTGCTTACCATCAGGCGGTCCGTATGCTTGTTTGTCACCTTAGAGGTATAAAAAATGTGACGGTATCAACATCTATCCCCTAGTTTAAAGGATTAGGGGGTAAAAGTTCCAAGTTTAAGATTTTTCTTGTTGTTTGTGTACTAATACTAGCTTACATACGAAATTTCAGCTTTCTAGGACTTCAGCAGGTACCCTAAGAATTGTGATGATCATCAGTGAGTCAGTGACGAAATCGTATTTTTAGATATCAACAAAATCTAAAGTATAAGAGCTATGCAATTGAAAATGTATACGTTTAATAAGTTTACTATTGACATCATATACCGAGAATTTTATTTATCTGATATAATCCAAACCCAAGTTATGAGGGTTCAAAAAACGACGAAGCGCTTCGAGAAAAGGTAGGTTTCGCTTGGCTTGACTTGGCGGGGGCATTACCATGCCCCCAGATAGAGCTCAGGAAATAAGACCATATAATGGTAAATGTTTTGAAGATGGTTATATTAGTTATAATAATATAACGATTTAAAATACGATAACATGCACACAAATAAGCAACTATAGAAATAATGCTTGTACAACGGAGAGTGTTCTAAGGAATTATTCGACTTGATGCCCACAGCTACCTTTCACCATCGCAACTCTCGCCATCGACAGGGAGTCCATTCACACACATTGAAACCAGAATTGTTTCGAACTGTGCGGGCTAAAAGGAGTTTTCTTCCGCGGACGCTCGGACAGTGGAATGAGCTCCCTGCCGTGGTTTTCCCAATGGAGTACAGCATGGGGTTCTTTAAAAAGGGTGTGAAGCGGTTTCTTCAGGATCGGCAACGCGCGAGTGATACCCCTGGTGTTGCAAGCGTCCATAGGCTACGGTAACTGCTAACCATCAGGCGGGCCGTATGCTTGTTAGCCACCTAAATGGTATATAAAAAAAAAAATGTCAAGTAAAAATCTTCAATATATTCGATAAAAGCAGGTGTTTACTCGAGTTACTTGTCTAAAATTTAATAAACACTATACATACGCTCATAAAGAAGAATTTATCTCGGCATATGAAACACCTTTGAATGCAATGATCGTTCAAACATACCACAAACACAGCGATATATGTTATTATATTTTGTCATCTGACTGCAATATTCCAAGACTTCCGACATTCAATTGCAGACATATGTTGTGCCAAGAACATTAATGTCTGAAATAACCAATATTGGAACCAATGTTAGCTACAATGTTGAGCGAACACAAAAAGTAAGAATAATGTTTCGGACTGTAGTTTGCGATCGCGAGCATTGAGCTATTATTACTACGTATAGAGAAGACGCAACATATCACTACTATATTCCGTCCGTCGTAGAGCGATGAAACGTGTAAGCGCCGTGAAAATCACTCCTAAAAGCGTTCTGATAGCGCTACGTGTTTCTACTGTCTGCTTAGACGAGTAATTATTGTTTCAGCGGTAAACTTTACTTTAGTTGACTCTAAAAAATGGGACATAACCTTTGCTTATGATAGGTCAATGATCGCGAGAAATTATTAAACAATCACATAAACAAAATGAAGGACCGACCACTTTTATCCGTAAATGATGTCCAATGTTAATTTGAAGGTTATTTCCCTAGCCAGTGTTTCTTGCGTTGCATTGAACGATTCCTCATGCAGTTGTTTGAAAAAGCCGCCCTAATTGCAATGAGTACTTTTCTCATCTCAGCCCTCAGCCTCATAATTTTATATTAATTGTATTCTAGTGAATTAATGTTAGCTCTATGAAGCTTTGTGATAACGGAATATTTCTACACACATAAACAAATATTTATTCCAACATTGGCCATACGTACATTGCGCATAACTGTATGTCATTATTTTGAATCGATACACATTCTAGCGAATATGGCAAACGTCTGACTTGAATGTTAGATACTACGTGGAATACATTAAAATGTTTATATCTGATATATTCTGAAATAGATCTGATACGATTCGATTTGAGAACGCAAATCTTTCTGTGTAACTGCTATTGTTTTTGATGATGCTTGGATTTACTCTGTGCTGTGAATGAATATTAGTGATATTATTAGAAAAACTCAAAAAGTAGTGAGTACCTTGAAGTTTTAGGCTCACATCCATAAACTGAGTTTGACTCGTCTTATAATTAAGAATTCAGGGAGGTATTCTGGTGGTCTACCGGTCTTAGTCACACATGACATTTGATTTGTTAGACAAATAAAATAGAATGCTTCTAAAATACAGTATTTACAATTCTAAATCATTAAGTCTTACGAATCCAAACAATTAATTACCTTAATTTAGTGATTTATTTTAATTAAATCCGCCAGCCCACTGACAAATTTCAACTTCAGCATCCCAAAGAATACTTAAAATACTCTTCATACTTAACGTTGGATTATTTTTAAATGAGATTATCTAAGAGTGATCTACCGCCCAAAATGCTTTAGGTACAATCTGAACCATATCCGTCAAGACGAATAAACGATGCCCAAGTTAAAAGCGATGACTTCGATTTGACAAGACATTTGTTTAGAGTGTGGTACAAATGAAATTTGTTATTTTTTCATTAAATCACAGTCATTATCTTATGTAAATTTTCAGACTTGTATTATGTTTATTATTTAATCAAATTTTATAAATTGCGCCTACCTATACCTAT
Organism: Polyploca ridens; assembly: GCA_951394255.1. Lineage (NCBI taxonomy): Eukaryota > Metazoa > Arthropoda > Insecta > Lepidoptera > Drepanidae > Polyploca > Polyploca ridens. The sequence continues at coordinate 1,674,200 of OX596250.1, read as the reverse complement.
TTTCATCTTAGGTGATTCTAAATCATTTGTAATGTACCTGTTTGATGACAGTTCAGTGGTTGTGATGAAGGATACCGAGACGAAGGCCCTGGATTCGAATCCTACAATGAGCTAGAGCTTTCGGTGAAGGAAAACATCATGAGGAAACCATAGCACGGTTGTAGGATACTTTGTAGTACCCAATCTGGCTGGCTATAACCCTCAAGTCGAAAATCTGTCGCCAAGCTCCTATCGGTGTGTTCCGACAGCTGCAATTGAGAACCAGTCCCTTCTAGGCTTTGTGTGCTTACCACCTTCGGCCGCATCATCACTTACCATGGTGTGATTGTTGTCAAAAACAGGCCTATCCAAGGTAAAAAATATATTTGGTAAATCATTTAACATTAAATAGGCTAAACAAATAATTAATAGGAACATATTTATACAGGCAACATAAAAAAATAATTAAAAGGAGATTGGTCAAAACTCATGACATGTTGCTTACAATACCGCTAAACACTTTACAATTAGGCCAACCACCATACCTCAGAATGAAGAATGTTATGTCACAGATATGCGACGAATGAACGGCAAGGTATGCCATGAGACTGGTGGTCTTTTAGGGTTCCATACCTTGAAAGCAGATTTAAGACAAATTTTATTATCTTATCTTAACTCAAGAGCTAATAAGCATAATAGAGAAGCTAAAATTCATCGTCTTCCATTAGTCCTGCTGGAAATATCCTTAATACTCGAGAAGCTTTCTTCTCTATAAGCATATGAATGCTGTCCATTTTCTTCATCTGCTGGATTGCTGGAGTTGCTTTTTTACAAGCTTTTATTTAATTATTTAACTTGTAATGTATGTATGTTTGTTCGTTCGGGTGGAATCTTGTAAGTTGAATTTCACCCACTTCCAGTGTTCGGATTGACTTAATATTTGGTGTAAATTAGTATCCCACCAAAAACATTTTTATGTAAAATGTTGCCAAGACATATGGCTCGCAGTGTCAAAAAGTAATCAGATCTCATGTAGAGCCAAGCTTATAACTCTACATGCACTTACTCTACAAGCCCTAACTTCACAAACTCTACACCTTAGTCAAAATATGTGGCTTGGCCGTTTCGCTACCGTCACATGGGAGTAAGGTGAAAAATGTATTCACTGTTACTTTTTTGTTATACAATAGTTCTTGTAGTAGTGAAACGGCCAAGCCACATATTTTGACTACGGTGTGTAGAGTTTGTGAAGTTAGGGCTTGTAGAGTAAGTGCATGTAGAGTTATAAGCTTGGCTCTACATGAGATCTGATAACTTTTTGACACTGCGAGCCATATGTCTTGGCAACATTTTACATAAAAATGTTTTTGGTGGGATTTCACTTCTTTTTGTAAGCCACAAATATTTTTTTTTTGTTTTTTTTTGTGTTTGAAATTTCCAAGTTGTATAATTTTGTTGTTGTTTGTGTACTAATAGAAGCTTACATACCAAATTTCAGCTTTCTAGGACTTCCGGAAGTACCCTATGAGTTTTGATGATCATCAGTGAGTCAGTGACGAAATCGGGGTTTTTTAGATATCAATAAAACCTAAAGTATAAGAGCTATATTATTGAAACTTAATATGTTTAATAAGTTCACTATTGACATCATATCCTGAGAATTTTGTTTATCTAGTATAATCCAAACCCAAGTTATGAGGGTTCAAAAAATCGACGAAGCGCTTCGAGAAAAGGTAGGTAGTGCCCCTTTCGCTTCGCTTGGCTGTCTTGGCGGGGGGCACTTCCGTGCCCCCAGATATTGGAAGACAATGCAAGTACAGTCAACAAAAAAAGCTTGTATTAAAAATGAAATTTTTAACAAAAACTTATATATCATCTTTTAAGTATGTATGTGTCTGAACCTACCTTAATATATAAACAGGTGTTCGACAACATTTATACAGTCACAAATTATTCACTATTTAATAACAAAATTCATCAGTGAAAATATCTCTAGCACCTCAATCAAGTAAGGTAATACGTACATTTTCTAACAGATTTACTGATACATGAACCGCAATGTAAATTACAAATGACAAGCAACCTCAACCGAGTGGAAATAAACAAAGTTGACCGAACTTGTCACAACTTTGTTCCGGGTTGACGTGTTTTGCATAAAGCGGTCCATTGGGGGAAAAGTTAGTTTCATGTCTAGTACTTTAAGTTTTTGCCAAGTGTTTAGAAAGAGCTAAAGATTCTTATTTTAGAAAGATTAAATTAATCTTATTTTTTTCCGCAGAAGTACTGAGAGAGATCGTTCGACTTATCGTTCGACTGATCAATTGACTGAGACAAATTGAAGTCGAATGGGAATTAGTTGTTTCTTTGTGATGTAAGTTCAAATATTAATTCATCATCAGCACCATAACCTGTTTATGATCGGTATATTTATACCGATCATAAAATAATGATTAAAAAAGATCGATGACATATTTATGTTTTGAATCATTATTTTCCTTTCAACATAAATATCTGTATAACCTAAAAGTATTAGTTCCACAAAGCTTCATACAGAAATAATTCCTAATGTCACTAAATTGTCTGCAATCCTTTCATCCCTCTACAGAGTGTTCTAAAAATAAAATAAAACAATTGTCGTGAATTTTGGAGAGTTGCCAACTTTGCCGCGCGGCGGTGCAAGGACATGACAGCTGTCACTACAACAAAATTTTATTCTTTTATCATTTCAGCTCAGTAGTGTGAGCTACGTTTTTGTTTCACTGACAATTGTTGGTCAAGCCCTGTGGTCTTTGGGAAAAAATAGCAACGCATTTAATCAAGTTTGTCTCATATTTTGAACTTCTAGAATCCATAGTTTTTACAGACTCTTGTAAAATTAATTAATTGTTGGGTGGTTTAATCTATTTTAACCCGTTGGTTCTCGCGAGGGACGCGCATTATATTAGAACAATTATTGATGTCATTGTTATATTTTTAACCGCGAGGCATGTAGGTACAATATTACAACCAGATTTTGACGACTTTATAAAATATCTAACCAATTCGTTAAATGCAAAAAAACAAATTCATATTTCGCTATGCATGAATATTAAAATTTTGGGATTCAAACGATTCCGCCGTTCATCCCACCGCTCACTCCCCATATTCAGAATTCACTTGAAGATGGTAACCAAGATGGAGATTTAATTAACCGCATTCAGATAAGGGGTCTTATTGATGCACAACAATTTGCGCCACTGACGTATTTAATTACAAACGCCTGGATGTAGGCACACATACCCTTGAATTCTAATTGCAGTGCAGTGTTGTACGTAATTATAAGAAAACGTTGCTTGAAAGTATAATTATCTGTGAAAAATATGACAAATTACAGATTGGTACGGTCTAAACACTTATGTCACTTACAAGCAGACATACAAACAAACATTATAAATATCAGTAGGTTTTCTACCAATATTATAGCAACGGGCTCTAAATTGCGCCTGCCAAAGTTAATAAAAAAATAGTGCACTACCAATTATGAAACTACACTAATCCCACAACGCAATAAAAATGAAACATGTCATTCACACAGTGTCGGAAAAGCATTGTTGATAGTTTCTCAAGTTTCTTTGCTTTACTATCTTTGTTTACTACAAGAGCCGTGGAGAAAATTTCTCAACGCTTCAAGACAATGGAGTCATTGTGGACAATTTAGGTTAGACAAGTTCACTCAACTTGCAGCCACGCTCCTGCGGGATATACAATCCCTTCTCTAGGTACTACTTCATCTGTTTTAATGTTGTCTGTTACTGCTATCTCATCTTAAACTTTATCCATTGCTTGTTTTGTTTCGGCATGTGATTTTGTAGTAGCGTCTAAAGTGGTAATGGTTGTTGCAGATTTTATTATATCGATTTATGAGACGTTTAGTGGTAAAATAGTAACCTGATACCACGGAACCTCATGTGGTTTACTCAGTAAACACAATATGAAGTGACTATTGACTATTCCTGTTCCCAAGCCGTTGGATCTTTTTTTAATTTTGCATCTTTCTATATCGAGGATAAGTTTTGAATTTCAAAAGCTTTTGAAATCTCCTTTTTGTTGGTTCGTTCCCTTTTAAGTAGGAAATAATAAGTTGGAAGTGGTGATCGGGTTACCGATCTTTATGAATCTTGATTGGTGGCGGATCGAACCGTTGCTTTTGATTTAGATTTCCTTCATGTTGAAATATGGCATGGGATTTGAAATAAAATGGAATAAATTGAAGACTATATACTCTTCTAAGTAAACTTTCAAAGTAAAATAAATCTTACATTCAATAACTGTATGCCCTGAACTTGTCATTTGAGGATCTTCTATACTATAATAAATTGTATAAGTTTTTGCTTTCTTATCACCAGGTCTTTATTCAACAATTACTTATATTCTAACACCCTTAGCCTTCTCATTTGTCCTGCGGGTTTTGTGACCAAAAACATAGTTCCCAATAACTTTATATGCATTTAACTTACTTCTAGACTCGTTCTAAGAGCCCCGTTATTCATAAACAAACTCTGAATTGACAACTGTAATTTAAACGACGAACAAAACAAGCGTTCGCCTTATCTTCGGAGATAAGCAAGCGAAGCCTGAAGGTGGTAATTTGATTGCATCTACTGGCGTATCTATAGCCGTATCAGATGAGGAAGCTGATATGAGATTAGATGTAGATTATAGAGGCGTGGATGTTACAGTGTAGTTTTCTGTATATTGTTTTCATGTTCTTTTTTTTAAATCCAGCTTTTGGATTAATAGAGTCAAAAAGATTAATCTTGGTTTTTTTATTGGGAAAAGAGCATTTTTAAATAATGAAGGCATTTGTTATTAATTGCGCTGTACAAACCCTTTTACCGCTACAGCAAAATTGACTTTTCCAAAAAAATACCCTAACCGCTTATTTGGGTCACCGCGTGCGTTCTCCTTATTTATTCATACACATATGGTATTTTAGACCGGATTGAGCATGTATTTTAAATGGATTAATTTCTGTCGCGCCCATGACCCGCATCAAGCAAGGGTTGGATACGTAATTAGGGGGAAATTGTTGATGTGGGTCAAATTGACGGTGATATTTTTGTGATTTTTAGGTGTTTTTACTTCATACAGATCTTTATTTACTCATATCATAGTTTTTTTTTAAATAGTTATTTTCGAATCAATAGGACCATGCTTAAAAATAAAAACAACAACATTTTTTCTACTCCTAAAAGTTGGATCAAAAGCACATGTTCTATCGAATTTACAAAACCATACTTTTCTATCTAACCATCCAAAAAACTCTCTCTGCGTCAATAATAAATCATAATTACACCCAGCGTCGCACGTGTATGCTATATATTAATTAATAATTTCGTGGGGCATATTTTCTGTTTAATTAGGGGCATTCCGGTCGCTACATGTGTCTCCAATTATTCGTCACGTATAACGATCGTGTGAAGTCGACGCTTAATACTTTCGATTTTAAATGCACCGGAGTTTTAATGAAAATAAGGTATTGTATGTGTCTTTAATTTGATATTAATGAGTGTTGTGTAAGCTAAAAATATTTACTGCAGATGAAGGTTGTTTGTTTGGCAGACCCACCATATATTTGAATTGATCGCCAGATGGCAGTATCATTAGGCTTAGATTATAATTTTTTTTCTGAACATTAGTAGAAAAAGTCTTACATAAAACGTAAAATTGTGTGTAATAATCGTCAGTGTGTGTTGACACCTACTCTTGAGATCCAGTTTCCTTTCTAAGCATACATTTGGCTATATCATCACTTACCATGGTAAGATTATGGTCAAATACTTAATCCTGTTCCTAATCATTTGGAGTCGCAATATGTACACTTTTTCTATTCGTCCTTTCTTCTATCCATCATACAAGCATTCACTCCTTTATTACCCATATCATCTTTTACACAATCCATATTATCTCTTTCTTGGTCTTCCTCATATACTAATTTACTCATATATAATTCTTGTTATTACAGTATTTCATATAAGAATTGCAAAAATTCAAAATAAACTTCATTCCAAAGCAGAATGAACGAATTCCCATCCATGTTGCCTTTTCGTTTTCTTTTTCGTTCCCAAACGCCAAGTTGTCATTGAGGTTTTAATTAATGCTTCGGGCACGTTATAGCTTTCCGATATCTGTTTGAAATTCCAAAAGATTTGTTTATTTTTTAGTCAGTCTTTTAATTAGTTTAGTTTGCATTTCGAAACAATTTAGTTTAAATAAAATTAAATACTTGATGAGGTACTTCAAAAAGATTCCATATAGATAAAAGAATGAAAAAATTATATTGAATTATTTCAAAGAAAAATCATTTATTGACGGACATTTCTAACAACTAGAAACTTAATAAAGTGGAGTCAAAAGCTTCAGCATAAAACTGCTTGTTGCCGGAGTCTTCTCGATTTAATTTATTCCTTATCAGTGACTAAACTGAATAAAAATGACTTTTTAATTTTGAGAGAAAGTTTTTATTACAAGCACCATTAGCATTATTTATTCTGTAGTAAAAGAACAAAAAACTATGAGAACTTTTTTATCATGCTCTTATAATGAATAAAACAGAATCTGCCGAATTGTAGTGTGTACTAACTACAGTTAGTACACACTACAATTCGGCAAAAATGGTACATCAACATACCAATATGAAATTGTTTCGGATTTTCAACGTGAGATACACCTGATGAAATTCATTTTACATGAAATATTGGATTTACTTTGTGTGTTACGATGAGGTTGGGAATTTTTGAAATATTCTGAAGCGCTGCGCTGTGCTCTATCAGTTTTTTTTTAATGAAATGCAATAGCGGGCATTTCATTTGTTTTAGTTGTTTACATAGTTTTATTGGTATCCTTATTAAAAAAAATATATTGTAATCCGAAATTAAAATTCTAACCTAATTTGCAATTCATAGATCAGAGTTCCCGCCCTGCGATTCGAAACTTTTAACATTAAGCCGAAATAAAATTATGTAATTTCATGATCTATCTATGCATTCCATCTCCATGCAGCTTTTATAGCGTTACAATTTTTTTAAAGTTCTCTTCTGAGTTCTTAATCATATTGAAGATTTCTTATATGTTTTACAACTATTCCATTCCAACAGCATTCCAGCTAGCAAAAGCTTTTTCAAAATATATAAAAATAACATCGATCTCACCGTCCCACGCCATCAATATCTTCAGACAGAGATAAAAAATGTGTTTTAAAAGTGTCCAAGCAACCGACATGGTAGTCGATAAATCTTTTCGACCAATAAATGGTCAGTGCGTTCCGGCGGCGAATCGAAAGGTGCTGCAATTAAATCCCACGAGATTAAATGGACTCCATCCATTTGTGGTCTTGGGCTTCTTTATTTGAGGTGAATTGTATGGAGGTAAGCAACAAGACTCAAGCGGAACAGTTTCAGATGGACTTACCAGGTAAGATTAGCTGGAGTTCACTGGATGCAGCTCAGAATCAAGACGGATTTATCACGGAGACTTATGTTCAGTAGTAGATAGAGAGGATACATAAAATCCGATAGATGACGGCTTTCGATATGTATTACTCATGCTGATATGAGTAATACATATACGATTGCCCTGGGGCAATCGTTTCGGATAGACAACGACAGAATCATCACCAATCTTTTTAAATATCTCTCGAGGCGCACTACCCTGTCTCTCTGGCACATTGCGTTTGTATCAATTCGTCGACCTTTTTGACGTACCTACTTGGTCCATAGGGCATCTCACAAGATTTTTTTGAGATGCGCTTTTTGCTTTCTCTCGCCTGTTCCGTTGGTCGTTCGTCCTTTAGCTGATGTGATCATCTAAGCCTCAGCTTGATGTGGGCTATTTTAGTTTCACATTGGTCAGATTATCTAATTTTGTATTATTTTGATCTTTCAATAGCTTCCTGTACATATTCTCTCACTAATGTAACTTTTGTGTCATATTTTTATGCCATAAGTTGTCAGCGAGCAAAATCTCGGAACGACGCCTGAGAAATTTTCTGCACAAAGAACTTAATCAGATGAAAATTTGGAGGAGAAGAGTTAGAAGATCTGTTTATAAACAGCCTATTATTCGGTTCGAAGAATCTTTAATATTTCTGAAGAATAAAATCATTTAATAAGGTTTCTTTAATTACGTGAACTTGGGTTTACTCAGTAAATATTTTATCTCTGTAAGCTTCTAACTTAATACGGAATTCGGCTCCAATGTCCAATGGCTAAGTAATTAATGCTTTCATGTAACTTTCTTATGTGCAGCTACTGACGCAGAAAGATTTTTCTTCTTTACAGTCTTTCTAAATGGTGTCTCTGACATTTTCAGGAACTATTTTCTTAGTCTGTTGGTATAAAATTGAATGCATTTATAATCACACTAATTAGATAAAGGTTGTATTAAATTTTGTAATTTTAAAGATTTTTCTTCTTTACAGTCTTTCTAAATGGTGTCTCTGACATTTTCAGGAACTATTTTCTTAGTCTGTTGGTATAAAATTGAATGCATTTATAATCACACTAATTAGATAAAGGTTGTATTAAATTTTGTAATTTTAAAGTATGAAACAAAGAAGGTTATTGAAAAAAGATTCAACATTCAACATTATATAGAATTTTAAATAATGACTTTCAGTTTTAAATTCACTAAAATTCAAATAACAGAGTTCATGCGTATAATTATAAAAGTGTATACCAGTAACACTATAATTCCGATTCATAAACCATTAATTCTTTATCTCACAAGGAAAGGAAACCATTAAAAATATTGAAAATCGCCGGTCGTTAAGTAAAACACCGTATCTGCAAACGCGTTTCAACGTAATTCGCGCACAGTACACAATAAAGCTGTATGCAGTAATGAAACTACGTGCAAATTGCCAATAACTATGAAATTTCTACACTACGTATATTACGTATATTTCATCTAGAAATAGAATTATTGAAATATTTCACTCGCACTTTGGTAAAAATAAATAAATATCCTGGGAAATTCCTCACACACGGTCATCTGATCCCGAACTAAGCAGAGCTTGTATTATGGAAACCAGATACTACTTTTTTTTGTAAATATCTACTTAATATACATAATTACACCCAGACACAGGACATACAATGCATGTCCTGTATGGGAATCGAACTCACGACCTGCGCCGCGTAAGTTGAATCTTAACCAACTGCGCTAACTTAGGTATTGAAGAACTTTAATTACAATTTTATGACTACATCTTATCATAAAATGATTTTAGGACAGCACGAATATCTGGCTTACCGATGTACCTGCGCAGAAGATACATTTTCAAAGCGCGGGAAACGCTATTGGACGACAGCTGCCGCCATGTTAGCACGTGCCGTGCGGAGGGACTTGCGAGTGAGACGGAACTAACAACTGCAGTGTATTATGAACCTTATAGTAGTGATCTAAGGTTGATTGTAAGTTTTAAGCATTCTTTCGTTAATCTTCGGGGCCATACTTTCTTTTCTGTGCGAATGAAGATTCACGACGCGCCATATAAGTTGGGTAATACTGTACGTGTATGTCTACGGGATGATGATAGAAATTATCACATGAAGTGCAATTTGAGCTACTGTTTATGGTCTTGCTTTTTATGTACAATGCCTTAAGGCGGTGTCACTACAAAATGGCATGTTATCGTCGTGATTGATACAACTCGTCGGCGCCCGTCCACTCGCCACATGCTAATTTATGCTAAAGTTTTACAAGATTATACAAAACTACCATTTTCAATTTTCAACCCTTTCATTATGAAGCTAAGGTAGCAAATAACATAATGGAGTTACTTTGCACAGTGGTAATCTAAGTGCCATTCCCGACTGTGTTAATGTTACCGTTAACTATGCAAAAGAGGTTTTCTTTTTAATTTTCATTGTTTTTTTTATTTATTGTTAAGTGGCCAGAAATGCGAAGCTTTCTGAAATTTCTCAATTTTTATAAAATACCTACTCCATTTTCGTGGGAGCTTGATAAATTACGTCGCATTTTCGTTTTATATTTGTTAAATCGCGCGTATTTTGAGTTTTATTTAATCAAAATCAAAAAGTCATTTATTCAGTTTAGGCCCTAGTAAGGCACTCATGAACGTTACATTGGTACATACAGTTGAATTTACCACCGGTTCGGAATACACTTAAACTGAGAAGACTCCGGCAAGAAACTCAGCAAGGTTTTTTTTCTGTGTGGTAATAATATCGACACAGATTAATCCAACTGCAGCAGAAGTGTGAATTTCGAACCGGTGGTAAATTCAACTGTATGTACCAATTTAACGTTCATAAGTGCCTTACTAGGGCCTAAACTGAATACATGACTTTTTGATTTTGAAGTTAAATTAAATGTATCGTATCTTTTCACGTTTCGACTTTTCAATCTATCTAATTGTTTAAACGTGAACAAAGTCGTTACAGATAAAATTGGATATAGTCAGGTAGACAGAGAGACAGACGCGATGAGGGATTTTGTTTTATTTAGTAAAATAGCTACCACATCAAACATTTTATATTTCGTTTTATATTTATTAAATCGTGCGTATTTTGAGTTTTATTTAATAATATCGATACAGATTAATCCAAGTGCAGCAGTTCCGAACCGGTGATAAATTCAACTGTATGTACCAATTTAACGTTCATAAGTGCCTTATTATGGCCTAAACTGAATAAATGACTTTTTGATTTTAATTTTGAAGTTAAATTAAATATATCGTATGTTTTCACGTTTCTGCTTTTCAATCTATCTTGTTGTTAAAACGTGAACAAAGTCGTTACAGATAAAACTGGATATAGTCAGGTAGACAGAGAGACAGACGCGATGGGGTATTTTGTTTTATTTAGTAAAATAGCTACCACATCAAAAAATTTATATTTCTGTTCTATATTTTGTACCCATTTACTATACATTACTCTCCAAGCTTATATTGAATAACTTATTACGTACTCTGAATATTTGAATGAAAATTTATATTTTGAACTAAAGGTATATTGCTGGTTCCTAAGAGTGTTCCTAGTAATATAGAGATCAAGACACTGAGAGATACTCTGCTTCGTATATTATTCAGTTATGATATTTTGTTTCAACGTTCACTTGGCTCTATGTTGAATATTCCTGACTAACCTGAGAATTATTTTCGACACAATTTCAGGTACATTATAAAAAATAGTATCATGCGCTGTAGTATTTATTTCTCTGAGTCAACATACGAATTCAATTAAGATATGAAGTTGCATATGCGGAATTACCTGGAGACTTATATCTGTAGTAAATAAGAATTGTTTTGCCAAATGGCGATATTATTGAGATAATTCAAGGCAATGATAGCTCAGTAATGACGTTGGATACCGAGACGAAGGTCCCAGGGTTGTTTTTTCTTGAAAATTCAGCTCGGGGTTCAGAAGCTACCCTGCTTACTGACTGGAAAAAACATTCACCTGTATATCCAGTAGCAGGGTTTTTTGTAGTACCCGTGTGACTAACCGGCAAGCCTTCTAGTTTTTGCGTGAGATTCTAGTTAAAGGTCTATCTTCAAAAGGTCATCTTTCAAATACAATGTTTTTTCCTCATGATATTTCTTATATTTTTGCATATTTATGGCATCCTCTAGTTAAAAGAAAACAAGTCTATGCAAAAATCGGTCTTCAACATTCAACCAATCTTTGCTACCATAACTACCATTTTAACATTGTTATCTCTATTCGAGACCTAAATTGCCCTATCAATCCCCGCTAATGCTTTTATGTTACGAACCAGAATCCTTGCATAAGAATTCCTTAGTGCCTCACTTTTCTAATCTTGTAGGTCATCAAAGTATAATCAACAATGATTATGTAAATGCAGAACCTCCCAAGACGGCTTACAATATATTAGAGACATTACATCAGGCGATACAAGAGTAAAAAGATAAGCATCAGAATTTGACTGATAATATAAAGTTGCTATAAATTAGATTATATGCCATCCCACGCTTTCGAGATAACAAAATTGATATGAAGCTTAGATAAAATTATAATTAGGTTATTTGTATTAGATGATAAGCTTTTTAATAGCTGTTTAGTGCTCTTTTGAAAGATGTTTGGCATTATAAAGGGTCTAATCTTTGACTTGTTACTTGTTTTTACAATTTTACCTGAGGTAAATTAAAAGGTACATTATACTGTTTTGGAGAAATACTAAAACCACCCGTATGTAAAAATGTCTTGTATAAATTTTCTTGATTTTAAAACGGTGTTGCTTCCAATTCCCTATTTTTTTTCACAAAACGGGTACTTGAGACAAACAGGAAAGCGCCGAGCGGGACGCCCTCCCACCAGGTGGACCGACGACCTGATCAGAGTCGCTGGGCACCGCTTGATGCAAGCGGCGTAAAACCGTTCGAAGTGGAAGTCAATGGGAGGCCTTATTTCAGCAGTGGACATCCATAGGCTGATATGATGATGATGATGAGACAAACAGCTACACTTGCTTGTATAAAAGCTATAGTGCAAAATGTGGAAAAAAGTCTACATTAAACAGGAAGAAAAGAAGTCTTAAACCAGGCCTGGGATTGTCTAGATAATATTCAAATCTTGACGTCAGGATACATTATCGCCCATGTAAGTTTTCACGAACTATCCCGTGGTTTATAATCACTGTACCTAAGCAAGATTTACAGAAATTTACCTAAAAAAAGTACAGGAAAACATAAATTATACATACTATATTGACACATATAAAGTTGATTCTTAAACGTTAAACAGATGTCCACAAATCACTATTAAATCCCATGCACTTTGTGATGGACTTTTTCTCAATAGAGTAGTTTATAGCTGAAGCATGGCAGCCTGTGACACTCGGGTCATTAGACCGCAGTCGTGTTTGAGAACTACGGACTTACGCTGAGAAGGACGCCGGGTGCTCTAGACTTTAGTGATGTGGCTTCGTGTCGATATGTTTTGGTATTTTTATTACATATGTAAGCAGAGATTTAGGTCTAGTAAAACCAAGAACCTTTTTTGGTGTAAGTTGGCAAAATAAAGCTATTTGTTAATATTTTTTTTTGTTTTATAATTATTTATTTAAAAATGTAAATTACACGTAAGAAAATAAATAGATGAAATAATATTTTTTTTTGTAAAAACCTCATTGTTTCTTAAAAACATTATTGAAAAAGGATAGAACAAATTTAAAGCTGTCCAATTAGGCTTTGCCGTTTTCATTTGCGGGTAAGACGTAACCAATTTTAATGGCGACTAAATTTATGTTTAAAACTAGCAATTGATAAAATAAGACTAAATTAGTTTAGTTGTAAACAATACAATCGGCACCAATATTAGTAACTATAATTCGATTAAAATAAGTATAGTACTGATATTTCGCCATCTTGCCTCTCTATCCTTTACTGATCACACGTGTAAAATAAGGATAGCGAGATAAAATGGTGGAAATTCAGCCCTACTAATGTTTTAATTGCAGTGAAAGAAAGTGCAGTGCATAAAGGAAGCATTAAGAACTAATTTTATATTTTTGTTTCATTCGTAGTTAATTTGTAGGTATTCAATTATCATAGAACAGCTAACCCAAAGAAGCGCAATGACGTTCATTTTGCTCGCAATCTATTCCGCCAATTTTCCACCATCGACAATGCGCTTTGATTGGCTTATTCAAGGACACATGGGCTCTGATCGGCCAAGTCAAGAACACAAGATGCAGTGATTGGTCTTTACTGTTCAAAATCAGTGACAGATCACTGACTAGTTTTGGAATCGGATTGCTCGGTATTCTACTCTAAAGGGATTGTTCCTCGATGACAATTATTCAACGAAAACCGATTTAGAAGCCTTTCTGAAGGGGCCACATAAAAAGTATCGTGAGTAAACATCGACAAATCATTTCCCATCTCTATTACAGTTGGAGAGTTAGCAGGATGTGTGACATGGTGCACTTGAGGTAATTGCCGTATTTCACACTGCACTCCAAAAACTCTGATTCTATTAATCAACAGCGATATCGTTTGTATATTTTGCTTTAGTTAGTAAAGCTTTGTGGATCTAAAAACGATACTGTATTAATTTCTCAAATTGGCAGTAGATATTTCAATTTATCACATCTGAATTTATTAGTTTGTATTGCTAAGGAAATAGTGTGATGAAGTCGAGCTGGCTTTACTGGCTAAAAGCATTTTATAATCTAATATTTTGCGTAACTTAAAAATGTTAAAAAGGAAAGCATATTAAAAAACCCAAAATCCATTACTATAGAAACTGAACACCGGGAGCCAATTATTTTCCCCTTCCGGCTGATCATACGCAAAAAATCATATATGCACCTTGTCAATTATCATTTTATGCTAACCTGACCCGGTTCAGGTTAGCAACTTTGGACTATGAAAAATTTGCTCTTTCTCAGTTGAAGGCCGACTTACGAACTGGTGGTAACTTCAGTAGCTTTGACCTTCAAAGTGCCCTATTAGTGCCTAAATTAAATAAATGGCTTTGGTTTTAACTTTGACATAAAAAAAACAAACATAGCATCGCATCTAAATCGTTTAACTCCCCCAGAATACCCCTTCAAATGTGAAGTCGTCTTCGAATTTGTCGCGTCGTCGAATCTAATGCAATAGAACTCAAGTTGCCGTGCCACCCGCGTCAGTAACCTGTGGTTGCAATTAACAGGTGCTAATTAAAGTAATTTACCACTCCATATATTACTATAATAAATACTGCCTTCAGGACTTTAAAGTTTACTATGAAACTGATACGTACCTTTTGAGGTACACGTTTTTAGGGTTCCGTACTCACAGGGTGGCAACGGGTCCATAAGACTCCACTGTCCATCCGTTCGACTGTCTGTCAGTGGACTGTATTTTATGAACCGTAATAGGTAGACTGCTGTCAGATGTCCAGAACATCCCGGGCATTGATACTGTGTAAAGTTTCATCTATTTGGGTTCAAGCATAAATAATGAAGGAAGCTGTGTACCGGAGATCAAACTTAGAATAGCGCTGGCTAAAGACGCTATGGCACGCCTACAAAACATCTGGAAAAATTGGGGAATAAGTTACAAAACAAAAGCTCGTTTAGTCAGGGCCTTATTACTCCCGATCTTCCTCTATGGAGTGGAGACGTGGACAATCCGAGCAAGAGAGAGACAGAGAATAGATGCATTCGAAATGTGGTGCTGGAGGCGAATGCTACGAATATCATGGATGGCCAAACGCACAAATGTATCTATTCTCTCCCAACTCGGCATTAAGACCCGACTGTCCACCACATGTCTGCAACGCGTGCTTTCATATTTCGGCCATATAATGAGAAGAGGGGATAACAGTCTTGAAAAGCTGGTCATTGTTGGCAATACCGAAGGCAAGAGAACACGAGGCCGGTCGCGAACACGATGGTTGGACCAAGTGAAAGAAGCAACCTCCTCTTCTAAATTCTACCAAGTGGTGAGGGCTACTTCGGACCGGAATCGATGGAGGCAGTTTGTCCTTTTAAGGGGTTCCAGTGACCACGATCCTCAGAAATGAGGGACCGACTGAAGAAGAAGAATAGTGAGACGGTTAAAATGTTCACAGAATTTGTATGTCTATTGCTGTTATAACAAAAAGTAATAAAAATTTAATAAAAATTAAAACTAAAAAAAAAACAAAAGTTTCTTGTATGGGGAAGAAACTTTTGTTCTTTTTTTGTTACGCCTAAAATTCATTTCACAGTCAATTTCAGTAAGGTAACATTATTATTATTATACGGAACCCTCCGTGTGCGAGTCCGACTCGTACTTGGCCGTTATTTTTTATTAATGTTATTCCTTTACGAGTGACAATTTGTTGGATAAATGAGAAGATATATTAGAAAAGGATGATAATAATTAGGAATAGGTATGTACAATTTTAGATAATAGAAATATACAGGTCGTTGTTTTGGTCAGCGACGACTGACTCAGGGTCGATAATACAAATGATACTGGTGCTAAAAAAAATATAAAAAAATACTTTTTTTTTAATAATAAAAATAAAAAAAATAAAATTTTGAAAATCATGTAATAAGCTAAAGTGTAGACATAATACTCAACGGGAGTACGAGGGAGTAAAGGGATGGGGCGATGGCGGCTTGTGCCTACCTCTAGTCAGTGCACGTACCTAGTAACCATACTTTGCGGTAATTTTATTTCAAATTGAATAAGGTATTTCTCAACATATTTGCAGTATTTAATGGAATTAAGTCCATTTTTGGGGAATATATATTATTATTTTGTACTACCGCTCCTAGGTCGCTTGTCGCCGACCAAAACAACACCCTGTATATACAACCATGAATTTGAAAGTATTAATAAAATCGGACAAGAAATAAGGCTAATATAAATGTTTTTATTTTCTATATACTCGTGACGTCAGGATACATGCCGACATAATAAAATAACGACGTATACAATGTCGTCACGCGGTTATAATCGCTGTCTATAGGTATGTCATTTTCACAGATACTATTATGACGAAAAAGTATTACGAATGGAAATTTATCGTCAAATACCTATAACAATAAAATATTGTGTTTACGTCAGTCAGACGATTACACAAAAGCCTTTAGCTTATTTGTTCATTACTTAGCACGACTTACAATACTTATTTTAAATGAAACATAATACATTCAATCCATCATAGAAATAAGGGATATTTTCCACTCTCCATCAAAATAAACAGAACAAAAAAAAAACCTTATCGTCGTAATACGAAAATATTAATCTTACTTTATTGTTTAATATCGGAAGACATAAAAATATATTTCTGACATATTAATATATAAGAGTTCGGTGGAAGAGGGTTCAGTTCAGTGGAGAGGAATATTCGCATTGAAAAAGCCTTTGGGGTCAGGAAAAACAACTTGTTTTAATTTTGTACCAATTTTCATTCTTTAATTAATGGATTGAGTTTAAGTTACGAAAATATTTACATTAAATTTTTTGATTAAGTATCAAATGTAACTTTTTCTAATACCAGTTGTGCCCCGCGGTTTCACCCGCGTTCTTGGATGAATAGTAGCCTAGCCTAGGTTAGGGCTAATGTAGTTCCCTATTTGTGAAATCTTACATTACTTATTTAAAAACTATGCCTTAATATTCATTTGTTTGGGTTCTTAGCATTTAGGGATAACATATCGGCAAACGGTCGTTACTCTTTCACAGCTTGTCTCCCGACAAAGGCCTCCTTTAAAGATTTCCACTTAGTCCTTTCCTTTGCTGTGCGAGTCCATATAGGACCAGCTATTTTTACTATTTCATCCTCCGACCTCTTATTCTGTCTACCTCTGTTCCTAGTACTGTCTCGTGGGTACCGGGTACCTCTGTTCCTAGTACTGTCTCGTGGGTACCGGGTACCTCTTTTCCTAGTACTGTCTCGTGGGTATTCGGTTACTATTCTAGTCCATTTTTCCTTCTTTTCTCTTATCATATGTCCTGTCCATCGCCATTTTAGTTGTTTGTAGGTTGTGTATGCATTCTTAAAATTTGTTTTACTTTTTATATCTTTTAATTTTATTCGGTCCTGTCTTTTCACTGCTATTGTACTTCTCTCCATTCCATTCTGACAAACAAAAACAATATTATTATAACCTTATTTGGCTTTTGTCTTTCTTTGACATCCCGTGTCAAAACGGGACATAAGACAAATAAGGTTATTTTAACCTTGTTTTAAGAGCTACATCCAAGCCTACAACTTTAATATATATTTATTTTTAATTATGCAGAAAACGTCTCGCTTCGTTCAATACTTAGTCAACTTGGGCATTTTGAAGTATGTACATACAAAATGGGCGGTTCATGGACATTCTCATGTCTTTCATGGGTTTTTAATCACATCTCTTTTCATTTTACGAGTTAATTTCTAAATATCGGATTTGTATTTTATTAAGGTTAGTCAAATAATAATATACGAACAAATATCTTAATGCTTCGTTTTCCTCCTCACATATCATGAAAACCAAATCGGATTGACAGGAACAGAAAAATAAGTATTTTCTTATCTGGTTTCAAGGAAAATCCCATGTATTATAACACAGCTTTCCCATTCAGCGATCTAATTTCCCATTCATCCATATTTCAGGCAACATACAAAAAACCAACGGACATTTGCTGTTTATTTAGCTTGTATTTTTATGGTGTTAATGTCGAGTTTTGTTTGTGTCCATACAAATTTAATGTTGTAATAAGAATCTGATACAATCTGAAGAATGTATAACTTTTTTCATTTTGAGGAAAACATTGAAGCCTCTAAGAAGCCAATTCTAAATATTAGATTAAGATAAAAATGTGATTTACAGTCGATTGAATTACGAAATGTATTGAAAAGGATTGAATTTGTTTAGGTAACCAGTCAACTGAATATTTACATTTAATTATAATTTGTCATATACTGTTTTGTTATTAGAAAATATAACATAATTATTTTATATCTTAGGTATACATTTACATATATTTTTTCAATTTACCTTTGGATAGTGAGACTGAGAAGTCTTGCGCCCTTTTATGAAAGCGCCTATAGATTAAATGTGGGCAATATTATAAAAAAATAGGTAGGTTTAAGGCGATGACAGCTCAGTGGTCGTGACGTCGGATACCGAGACGAAGGTCCCGGGTTCGAATCCTACAATGAGCTCGGGCTTTCGGTGAAGGAAAACATAGTGAGGAAACGGTGGTAAATTTGTAATACTCATCTGGTTGGCTACCACCCTCAAGTTGAAAATCTGTCGCCAAGCACCTATCGGTGTGTTCCGACAGCTGCACTTGAGAGCCAGTTGCTTCTAGGCTTTGTGTGCCACCTTCGGCCATTTTAGATTGGGGGTCGTGTAATCATTTAAAAAAATATAAGTGTAATTTCGACTACAATAACGCAAATTAATAATATAAAGTTATAGTTTAGAAAAAACGCATTAAAAAGCCTAATTAAGTTTATACTAAAAAGTATTAACGATTGTACCAAATTATTGGACCTTGATAAGAGTGCAAAGTTTCTGTATAATGTGACGTTTTGAAGTGGATGAAAATTACGTTTGAAAATTTCGTTATAGTCCTACAAACTTTTCTGGCCCGGTGATCAAAAGAGGAACTAACGACGTCATTTTGAGACTTTTTGACGGGAACTTGTAGAGTGACGTAGCGTTTTCATTTTTATTTTCATAAATTCGTGTATTTTGAGTTTTATTGCTTTATTTCATCCAATAAAGATCAATCCATTGTGCACCAGTGAAGTGAAATGAAATGAATTATGCGTATCGTGTCTTTTCAAGTTGTTTCAAAAAGT
This sequence comes from Polyploca ridens, assembly GCA_951394255.1. Lineage (NCBI taxonomy): Eukaryota > Metazoa > Arthropoda > Insecta > Lepidoptera > Drepanidae > Polyploca > Polyploca ridens. The sequence continues at coordinate 1,654,917 of OX596250.1, read as the reverse complement.
CCGTGGTAAGTTTTAGTACAATGACCACCATTTTACTAAAACACGACTGGACGGTGACTGACCCTGCGGACTATGTGAAAGTGTATGTGCGGACTATATGAAAGTGATATTATAAATAAAATGTATGCGACTGAAGGACTTTGTATCCTTGGTACAAATTAACAAAAAAAAAGAGAATAATTATAGGTAATGTTTTACAATGCGATACAGGTTTTACCTAGTAGTCGCGCCATTCAAGAAGTTTTTAAATAGATGACGCTGGCTGTTTCTTTATGATGATATTCTTTTGTTTTTTTTTCTCTTTTTCGCTTCGTTTTTGAGCCTAACCCGCTATAAAATGATCCCGCGACTTTTAATATAATTGATTTAAATGCATAACAAATAAATCGCCATACACCACACACAGATAAACATACAGTAACACAAATTCACATCATTACACTACATAATAACAACGGTGTGAGTACAGTGCAACAGTCTCCGCATCGTGAGTAAGTGGTAGAGCTATAAGTCCAAAAATTTTCCTTCGTTTCCCGCGAGATCAGCGCAAATCAACGGCCACAGGGTAAATCCTGTGCCCGGCGTAATTACCTAGTTTGGGAACCAACAATACATGCACTGTTGTTAAACGTTATAATAGACCTAGTTACTTTTTAAGGTGAATCATTTGTCTGATAATTAAATTTTATTAGTTGCATATATTTTATCAGATATGCTATGACAAAAGACTTCAATGCAAAGAACTTTGACCAAACTATTTCCAAATTCGAATCTTTACAAATTTAATTGAGAAGAATAATTATTTTTAAAAATAACCATGACGACATTTCGGTGGCGTGTTCGGAGTACAAACATAAAATGCCATAATACTTCAGTCTGTCTGTCTGTTAATTTGACGACAAAATTACGATTTCGGTTGAACTGAAAGCATTTTGAATTTAAGGGAGTTTTATTTTGTGTGAATACAATGAATGGTCGCGTTGTTAAGTCTTGAGAGTCATTTAATGATGTGTCTATAGTGAGAAATAATTCTAATTATCATAAGTGTAAGAAATTAGGAAGTAATAAAAGGGTAGTCTATAAAATTTATAAGGACTATGACATACCTACTACGTGAAATAGATTAAATATATAATTGTAAATTTTTAATCATAACATATTCAATTTATAAAGTCAATTAAAATCCTAATGAATAATTTTAACATAATACTTTACTTTTTAAGCTATAGTAGGTATATGTCAAATTGCATAGGTTCTCAAAATTACTATTATTAAATGTATGAGTAATATAATTTCGTTTTAAGGCTTAAGGTGGCCCTCTGTGGCTGGCGCAACTTCAACGCAAGCATAGTCTAAAAGCTTGTTGTTTCATCCAACGTAATGTTTGACTGCAAAAAAAGAGAGACAGCATCAGAGCCGTCGGTTATCAGTCGGTAAATTCCGCTGATCATTCGCGGCCGCTTCGCTAGGTCGTCATTCATGATTTCGCATTCATAAAACTTGTTCCAGGAGTATACTTCTTGTGAAAAAATCTTACAAGTTTGTGAAAAAAAAGTTAGTTATTTAGAATCTCCAATACATTTGCAAGCCTGGTATCTAAATGTTTTCTTTACTTTTACAATTTATAGGTACATTAGATATGGCCAAAGTTCAGGCAAAAATGCTGTTTTTCGGAGGCTTTGACTGAATTTGTTTCACACTTTTTTTAAATTATGCCTAGATACACGGCTAGATATAGTGCACAAGATACTAATTTGTTCAAAACATCTAACGAAAAATGTTTAACAACGCCATGATAAGTACAGGGGTTTTATATGAAAAGTATGACGAATTGAGTCCTCTTAAAAAAGTGTAAGCTATGTAAATATTTTAAAACTTAACCAACTGAAATTTAAAAAAAAAATACCTACTCAAATACTTCAATGCGATACCTCTTATAACTATGTCTCAGTTTGACTACAACAAGTAATATAAAAAACAAGTTCATTACAATAAATATTAGATCTAACAAAAAGCCTTAACTTTACAGTCGGTGTTTAATTAAAAATCCTGTTTCTCGACATCTTGCGACAAAAAGGTACAAAAAATTTACAGCCAAGGAACAAAGGCATCGCAGTAAACACCCGTTAAGCCTGGCACAGTTGGGATAATCATTTAATTAGGAGCCGTTTCCGAGTTAAAGAGTTAGCGTGGATCATGGTGGCTTACAGTTTGTTGATCGATGAAAAACTTTGTTTATTGGGTTTCTTTTTCTATTTGTAACAATTATTTGTTAAGATATTTACTTGCTATTGCGGTTGTCCTTGCGTTAGGCTGCTTTTCCACCAAAGATGTGCTATGCAGAAATGCTGCGAGGATGTAATAGCTAAGCTGTGAAACTATATGACCATTTCCACTGATACTAAGCTATGTAGCGGTGCGATTAAGATGTGCTATGAACATGCCCGCCGCAAAGTAGCTGCGTGAGGAAGATGCACAGCTCGAGCTATGCGATATATCGATAGTAGGGAAGCGGCGAGGGCGGCGCACATTGGTATCTCTACTTTCAGCGACAAACGCAGGCCTACTGTAGGTATTCTGCTCTGCACATAGCTACACCACTCGCGACTATCCATTGCACGCATCCATAGCACGCATCCAGTGCTACGCTATGTGCACCAATGAATATGATTGGTGGATATCAAACGCATCTATAGCAACGTAGCATAGCACATCTCTGGTGGAAAAGCACCCTTACCGGGAAAAGAATCAAGAAGGTTATTTCCGTGGTACAAGATATTCATGAGGACAACATACAGACAGATAATGGACTAGATGGTTCTAGCGTCAGATCTTCTACCTACCACCATCGCAACTCTCACCATCGACTGGGACTTCATCCTCACACATTGAAACCAGAATTGTTTTGAACTGTGCGAGCTCAAAGGAGGTTTCCTTCCGCGGATACTCGGACTGTGGAATGAGCGGTGTGATGAGATTTGTGTGCTTATTACCATCAGCTATAGTATAATTTGATATTAGATTGTGGTCGATTACGTGAATGAATACTGACAGAAAGCGCAAGCAATGGGTCGCTATTGATTTCAAATTTAGAGGAAATATTCCTTGTCCCTAGGGTACTTCAAAAAGGCCTAAAACCCAACTAAATGTATGGGAAAAGGTTTTTCTCCCCTCCGGGTGGAAAGCGTCAACTTTCGCTCCGCTGCACTAAACGAAAATGTCGCTTTCCGCCTCCATCGATTAGAAAAATAGTATACACACCTTATTACCTGAATAAGAAAGCCTCAGATCACATTTCTTACTTTCCTGCCCTAGGTAAGTAATATACTATTTCGATTTCTAACATTTCTTACTCTAACCTAACTTGACCTTGATCCTTGTCGGAGACAGGATAAATCAATTTTCAAAACACGCCGTTCTCTCGATGGCAGTAATTTTTTGCAAAAATCTATAAATCTCGATTGCAATAACTCAAAAATTAAAGGATAGTCTTCTAAGACAATATTCGCGTGGCCTCAACCCTTAAGGTTCTTTGCATCCTGTAGGTATAATAAAATAACTATTTGTTTCTCATCTCCCGTCAATAGCACGTCAATTAGATAACTAATTGAATGAATGCCTGATTGAATCCACCGCAAGGAACCAGTCTCTAGGGAAACGAAACAGTTTTCTCAGGGTATTTCATCCCCTTAAAGAGGGGAGTCGCCTTGGTTACAAAGAAAAGGAAATAAGTATCCGATTGATATATAATTTTTTTGTTATTATAATATAATGTAGTGAATGCATTATGAAATTATTAGGTTAATGACTGGGTTACGAATTATTGGTATTGTATTTTAGAAACCATATTATTACTAGTGGTCGCACAAACGTAACTAATTTGATCGAACTTCATATTTCTTTTAAGTTTAAATAAATAGGTAAACTCCTTCCTCCAACTATTAATTTGTCTTCGCATTTCTGCGATATAATTTTTCAATTGTGTCTGCTATACAGCGTGTAAGGGACATCGCCGCACAAACGGATACCATGGGTCCAGGACATGATTCTGGACCCCCCATGTTGGAATTTTTCGTCAGTTTTTCCCAAATTTTAAAATTACTTTTTTTAGTTTTTTTTACTTTAGACTGTTCATAATCGTTATTCTTACCTAACCAAAAGAGATTTAAAATAAATAAGTTCATTCATTCATTACTTTCACTAAACTAAAAGTAGCAATGTAAATAAAACTAGAAACGGTGTCTTATGGCGATATTCGCCTGCAGTCAGCGACATACTACGTAGGTACAACGTTATCGCGCGTTTAAATCGCGGTGTTCACAATACATTGCGCGCTCGAAAATGACAATTTCTATAACCGATCATTAGCGAGGTGAATGACTTTCACAATTTGATTAGTGGCATTAGGTGTAGCATTTCGCGAAGTTTGCGTTACCATGCGAAATACACCCTGTATAATAAATTAATTAAATAAAATTCGCTAGTGCAAATGTCCATAATAAAAACCTAACGAAGTATGTGATGCCACTTATGTATTTAAGATCTATCTTAAAAACATTGAGATACATAATTAAAGAAAAACCCGTATTCTTTAGATCGCACAAAGTATCGATGTCTTTCAGAAATAGATTAGTACTGGAATCAATCAAAGGTTTCTTTGGGCCAGTGTTTTTACCCCAACCTTGTTACGTCCGTGTAAAACTTCTGTGGAGCGGAAATATCCGGGTCGATTGGTCCGGGTTCGATGAGTAAATAAATTAACCGCTATCGGATATCCGTACTCTGCCCTAAGGGTGTTTCGAAAGTGATCCACTGAGAAAAAAGGTTGTTTGACTCGAAAAATGTGTATCTATTTTTGAAATCTTTTTGGAACACTTTTATGAGTAGCTTCTTAATATGACACCGTGTACTTCAGAGATGTATTTCAGGCGACGATCCTACAGAGAAGAGTTCTAGAGTTCCGCGTTCTGAGTTCTGCATTCCGCGTTGACTGTAAGCTACGTGGGGCCTTTGAAAGTAAAAAAAAAGTGTATAATGTGCGATCAGTAGTGAATATTGCAGAACTCTAGACTTCTTGCTGTGTGCACAATAGTCAATACGGAATGCAGAACTCGGAACTCTAGAACTCTCTGTGGGATCGGCGCCTTAAACTATAATAACATCCAGGGACTTCTTCACACAAGGTTATCTAATCCCAAACTAAACAGAGCTTATACTATGACTACCAGATACTTATACAAATAATTGCAATAGAACAAACCACCTGTAGACTGTTTAATTGTCCTGAATTATTGTCTTAAAAATACAAATATTTACATGCTAAAAATAAGTAAAACCTCATTAGATTTAGATGCGCTTCGATGCGACCTATAAAAAAAAAATAAACACCATAACCTCCTTGCCGCTAAAATTTGAATGTTCTGAAAATTAAAAAAAAGTTTAGTTGTCAAGTTATTGTTTTTCTGTATTTTTAGTACTGAAATAAGATTAAAATTTTAAATTTCTTTTAATTTCTATCCCATCGCCTACACCACCCATGCCAACTGGCGAAAGAAAATCGAAATTCAATTAAGTTCGATATTTTTCTGATTGAATATTTAATTAGCTGTTTTACACAATTTATTGTATTTATGTGGACTGTAAATTGGAATAAGACTATAACCTGTCTACTTATTCGATGTATTTTATAACAATCGATTAAAATTATTATCAATTGGTTCTAAGCGCCTAGACTAACCAAATCGTCGGTCAAGAGCCTAATATATCAACCGTCATTCATAATTTAAATGTATCCATCTTCTAATATTAGCCAATCAAATATACGTTATTATTTGACAAAATAATTGCCCTCAATCCCCCTCAAGCAATTTGTATCAATTGTGCCAACAAAACTACAACGACCATAACAAACCAACGCACGGTTATCAGGTACAAATAATCGTTTTACCACACCGTTCTGGAGGCCAAAACAAGTTTGGCGCTATGAAAGGATTTTCCAAAAGTCATAATAATAATATAATTGGATTCTATAACTCATCGTTACTACCCGTTGATTATCGCGAGGGAAGCGTGTCCCATTGTTATTTTTTAACCGCGAGCCAAAGTATTAAAAGTGTCGCCGCGTCGTTCAGACATCAGCGTTTCTACTATCAAATAACCAACGCACTTGTGTGAAAAGGTTTAGAGAACGAATAAAGAAATAAAACATCGCACACACAAACTTTCAATCCTTAGGGATATCACACACTAGTATGATTGAATTAGTTTCCTCAAGTTCCGTGTGTTGTAATACGAGCTGATTTCGGTGGTGAGTTTTTGTTTTATTTGTTCCTTGTTGGTTTTATGAAAATCCCTATAGGCGTAGTATGATTTCACCTGTACTTTTGTATTTCGTTTTCGCAATGAAAAAGGCCTTCAGTTTCTTTTGTTTCAAATATACAGTCAGCGTCAAAAGTAGATGATTTCAAAACTAAGGATAGGCCCACAAGAACATTTTGCAAAAAAAATTCTTCATACAAGTAAACAGTACCGCCATTTGTTTAAAATCAATCTAACTACCAAGTGCCGCGATGCATAGGCGTACGATGTAACCTTGTAGGCGCGTACAATGCGCGAACTGTTCCGCGGACCGCAGACGACTGAGTCGCGTTGGTCCTAAAATGATATTTTAGGACCAGCGCGTTGGTGACATTTCGTCGCGAAGTTGGCCCGGTCCTTACGCCACTAATAATAAGTTAATGACCGTATCATATTAGGCAATTCAAAATTTACATACTAACTGTCAGGATAATGTCAATCAGGACACCAATCTACTTGTGACGCTGACCCTACCATTTAGTTTGTTAGCTAACTCAAAAATATTTATTGTTTAAATGGCGGTACTCTGTAGTACCGCCATTGCTGGCTGGCTATCTCTCAAGTCAAATCTGTCGCCAAGAACTTGCCGATATGTCTCGGAAGCTATGAAAGCAGGTTAATGATCATGACATTAACAATACCGGAACTGAGAAGAGCTCTTTTGAGGTCTTTTTGAAGAGCTCCAACTAAAGAAACCTTTATAGGAAAAACGCAGAAATCCAATACCTTTTCGACGAAAGCATTGTCCAAATAAATTGGTCCAAATGTGATTGAAAAAGTCAATGTGTAAATGTGTCGAAAGGTTTTCTCAATAGGTTTATAGAATCAAAGAGCCCAGCTACATACGCATTCTTTAAAAATATACTTGGTTTAAGGTACGAATAAGTGGACCCACCAGCTGTGTTACCTGAAAGGTACTCCATAATGCCTGCGATTGTAAGATTCCAGAAACTGTACTGTATCAGTCAGTGGCACCTTATTATGTTTGTATATTTTCGATGCGCAAAACATTCCATTTAATTTACAGGCAATAAGCGATAAGATGACGATAAATATAACTAGACAATTTTGTCTCATTCTGTCCAAAAACTCATTATAAATCCAATCAAGATCAAATATTTCATTTACTCCAATGAACTTACCTAGCAATTTCCAAACAAAGCTCAAATTTTCTCACTAAATACGAACTTCAAAAACTACGACACAAATTCAATGTTACATCTACATCCACATTTCGCTAGAAAATACCATTTGTATGCGATGCAGCCTTCCCCGCGTGACCTGAATTAACCGTGGCCAATGACTTCATCCGTTTTCAGGGCCCATTTCCCGTGTTGTTTTTCAGGGATTCTGTTTTTATATTGGATTTCTAACTTTTGATATTGGGGTTTGTTTATAGGGTTGTTTTGTTATCGGTTTGAGACATTTGGGTAATCATTCTTGATTGAAGTTGAAAAACATATGTGGAAATTGATTGTGTGCGAAAATCAGCAATTTGTTTTTTTTTTATGTTTCATTTATATATTAGTTGTTATGCGAAATGTAGGTGTATGTTTGTACTTAATCTTGTGTTTTTTATCTACTAATGTTTTATTTTTTTACTATCATTTTATTAGTCTACATTTTGTAAAATTTAATTAAAACCAACAGAATAGGCTTATAAAAGTAACCGTAATAATATATTTTCTTTGAAATTTTAAATTATGTGGGAAAGTGCTTCGTCGGAAACACTTGGCCATATTGTATTCCAGTTCGACAACGCCTACTCTAATGATACAGTTGTTCCTTTGTCAATTTTATAAAGTATGTTATAATGTCTTATTGTAGATGTTATTTTTAACCGCTGATTCATCGATTTGTGGAATTTATTGTTTACCCCAATATTTTCCAGATAAATATTCTTTTACATTTTATTGCTTCATTTTACGAGAGATTCTTTGTACTACGTTAAGAAAAAATATATTTGAATTTAGATAAATCAAAATCAAAAAGTCATTTATTCAGTTTAGGCCCTAGTAAGGCACTTATGAACGTTAAATTGGTACATACAGTTGAATTTACCACCGGTTCGGAATACACTTAAACTGAGAAGACTCCGGCAAGAAACTCAGCAAGGTTTTTTTTTTGTGGAAGATCTTTTAATATTACAGCTTTTTTTCCAAATACTTATACAATATATACATTATTATTTTATGCTTATTCGTACAATTGTCACTTAGCCAGGGGGATGCAAGTACAGAGAGAAGCTACTACAACCATGTGTTCTTGTCTTCCACGTAATGAGCCTAAATAAAACTGTGTCCCAATTGCATATTCAACATTAATGTCGCATTCCATATTCGGCAATACTATACTCTATTTCACATAGGATGAGTCGTCAAGGTCAAGGGTTTTTTACCAATATCTAGTGAAATTCCATTTGATTACTCTGAAATAGTACTCACAATATTTCATGGAACCTCGATCTATCATAGTATTCCTTTATTATATCGAAATGAATATTAACCATTGAGAAATCTAATAAAATACCATGTGTCACCGAACTCATGTTATTTGAAATCTACTATAATATTCATACATCCATACTAATATTATAAATGCGAAAGTAACTATGTTTGATTGTATGTTTCTTTTTTATACAACTTAGATAGCAAACAAGCATACGGCCCGCCTGATGGTAAGCGGTAACCGTAGCCTATGGACCCTTGCAACACCAGGGGTATCACTCGCACGTTGCCGACCCTGTAGAAATCTCTTCACACCCTTTTGGTGGAAAGAATCTCCTTTGAGCCCGCACAGTTCGAAATCATTCAGGTTTCAATGTGTGAGAATGGACTCCCCGTCGATGGCGAGAGTTGCGATGGTGGAAGGTACCTGTGGGCATCAGGTCAAACGATTCTACAGAACACTGTCCGCTGTACAAGAGTTGGAACACACGTAAGGATGCAAAGTTTCTCCTCAGAGGGGCTCTAAACCGCTTGTGAGCTCGGGATCGTCGACAATTCTAATGGCACATCGCTGAACCGAGTCTAAAGGCCCAAGCTGGTATCCAGGTGCTCCCACCCGCAGATGACAGCAGTACTCTGTATGAGACCGGACTTGCGACTTACAAAACGGCCAACCCACATATTTTGACTAAGGTGTAGAGTTTGTGAAGTTATGGCTTGTAGAGTTATAAGCTTAGCTCTACATGAGATCTGATAACTTTTTGACAGTGCGAGCCATTGGTCTCGTCTTGGCAACATTTTACATGAAAATGTTTTTGGTGGGATCAGAATATTCCCTAACTACTAGTATGTGGTTTAAAACTGACCCAAATAATTCATACCTACAGGGGACAAATGTGGGACTTAATATACCAAATGCATATTTGATGAGCCCATAAGCCGGGACGACGTTATTAAGCCGCATAAACTGAGATAAGCGCGGGATTTTAGTTGTAATATATTTAGATACAACGTTACGTATATTATTACTAGTTTAGTTTGACATTTAACACATGAAAGGGTTTAATTAATAGCAGGAACGAATTCTGAACCCGATTGAAAATTTGGTGTCGGTAGTGTAAGCGGTTAACCAAACACTGACGGGGTTCGTTTTGCGGAGTTAAATAGAATGTTTTTGTTATATTTTGTATTTGTTTTATTAGTATTTTTGCCACCTATCGCGCCGCAGGTCGTGGGTTCGATTCCCACACAGGCCATGCATTTGCGTGCATGTGTATATTAAGTATGTATTTACAAACAAAAATTAGTAATGTATTATATCAGTTATCTGGTTTCCATAGTACAAGCTCAGCTTAGTTTGGGATTAGTTGGCCGTGTATGAGGAATTTCCCAGGATATTAACATATATATTAACATTATTAATGGCATAATTTAGATCTACTGTTAAAGCGAGCAAAGCCAAAGCATGCGCCTGAACTTTTCAAAGTACTGTGATAACTTAGTCCGTGGTACAAGTGATGAAAGATGGTGAGATATAAAATTTTATGAAGTATGAAAAATACTCTAATTTCAAAGTCATGTTAGGTATGTTATCTTCACAACATTTTATAATGTTTAAGTCCCTAAAATAACATCTATTAAAACGTTTATTTATTTTACTTTCCTGTGTTCTGCAATCTAAATAAAATTTAAAAAAAAACACTGCACTTTGTAGAGTAATAGTGGTAGACAAACATACACATAAAACATATACTACTCTTACCCCAAATACACATACCATTCGGACATGGAAAAAACCATGCAAATCATAATTTCATATTGGGATAATTCCGCTGTCATTTTCGGTGACATATTTTTGGCTAAATAACGGTTGACAAGTAACATGCTATCAGCTCATCACTTGTACCGAATCACTAAAGACAATACAAAATTTAATTAAACTTTAGTCTGGATAGTTTATTGGTTCTTAGGTTTTGTTTTATGAGAGTAGTTCTTTGTCTTTGTTATAATACTTGGCTGAGTTTTTCATGGCTGCTCACTGCCCGCTCAAACTTGCCTGAAGAGTGTCCTTGCTTAACTGTCTGCACATTTTACAGACTTCCTTGTCCTATCGTTTAATTTAATTTTATTTTGTGAGCACGCTTTTGTGTTTACTTAAGATTTTTTTATACGACAGAGTCGTTAGCGTACGGCGCTCCTCATAGTAAGCGGTTACGGTATAAGGACGCTTGCAATGTACAATGGCATCATCACTCAGGCGTTACCTTTGGTTGAGAGTCTGCTCACCAACTTGTCCGTGTAAGAGTGATTACGGCTAATCATTTTTGGGTCGTCACTGTCTAGTCAATAAAAATAGGCAGTACAGACCCTTTCCCCTCTCCAATGAGCACTGGCGACCTTACTCACGCGCAGGAACACAACATAAAGTTATTTGATTGCGGTATTCTGTTAGGTGGAGGTACCCCAGTCGAACTGCTCTTTGAGCAAATAAACGACACACTCGTCTCTTAAATCTTATTTAGATTCATTACCTCTTCAGATTCGTCTACCAGGTAATTCAGATCAAAGTTATAATGGTAATTTTATCTACTGAGTCTTGTACTCTAGTTTCTATTCTAGTATTCTTATTGTGAGTTGGTCCCATTATAAAAGCCTATAACGATCCCATATCATGGGTAAATACCCAACCTGTATTAACACCATCATCGGCGTCCCCTCAATTATTTAGGGTCTGCGCTTTACACTTCTTCCGTTCGGTACTTCTACTGTCATTATCGGCATTCATTCCTTTCTTAGTCATATCCTTTTCACACAGTCTATTTATCTCTTTTTTGGTCTTCCCTCAGTCTATCCATCATATTTCTATTCAGATTTCTTTTAGTTACATCCAGTATTATTCAGGTTCTTATGAAACAAATTACTCAATCACTATAGCAAAGAGATCCACTATCCACTTAGAAGTGCTCCTCATAAGAACTATATAATGTTGCCGGAAGCCCACAGCCTTTATCACAGCCTCGTCATTTCCTTACTTGCCAGCCGGCTGAAGTTTCACAAAGTGTAAGCAAGCGGAGGCATTCGATGGAAAGCTCTCGTTAAGCAAAGCACAAAGAGACTATTGTGTTCCCTAGACGGGCTTCAAATGAAAAATATAATGTAATATTTATATATCGTCGGGTTTTTAGGTTGTATGGTGAATTTCAGTCGTATGGGGAATGGTTTGGTATTTACTTATGTTTTAGTACATGTATTTTAGTTACTTAATCACAAAGTAATGATATAATTGGATGACAATTTATTTGTAGGTATTAATTTTATACGACATCAACCTGTGTCCGAACAAAAACATTCTGTAAATTGTGCCATGACTCGATTATACACCATATTTTGTTGTTGTTGATTGTATACCATAATGAAAACATCCAACATGGGTTTATTCAAGGCTAGACCACATCTTCGGTTACCATCAGGTGGGATTGTGTGGTCAAGCGCAAGCCCATCGTTAATACAAAAAAATTAAGATTACTTACGTAAGAAGTCAAAAAGTTCACGGGTTCAGAGTGAATAGTGTTCTTCTGGGTAAGCGTGTTTCGTCTTTGGCTTTTTCATCGTTAAGGGCGGATCATTTAATAAAAAAAAAGTTGTAAGTTTAAATTATAATCGAGGTAATAGAGAGGGGTGTATCTGTAAAAATAAGAATATGTTTGTGTTATTTAAACTAGCAATTTATGTACTAAACAATTAGAATAAATAAGCGGACGATTAAAATTAAATTGCTATATTCTTTAGATCTCTAAAAAAATATTTTATGAATAAAAAGAAAATATAGAAAGAAACTCAATGTACCCTCAACAACGACTATATTTCCGTCGAAGAAAATACCAATTTGTTTCCGTTATACCCGCCTGTCGGAAACTTTTACGTAAGTATTTGGCGTTGACAATATTTCTTGTAATTTACTCTTTCTGGGACTGAATAAATTTGGCCCAAAAAAATGTTCAGCCATTTGTTGACATACGCAAAGGTTTTTAGGTCGGAACTACCGTGAATGTAAAAAGTAAATACGCCCAAATTTATCCTTACACTTTCTGCATCACAAAGTTCATTCGGGTTTTTATAACAATAGAAACCAATTGTTTTTTTAACCGCTGACCAATGGGTATAAAAAATACTTCTTACTTCAATGGAATCAATCAGATACCCTCAATCTGTTAGAAGCTGTAATGTTTATTACTTCTCTACTCTAATCTCTAGCCTCTTAGGAGCAGTTCCTTTTCCACCATTAATCACACATTGGAATGCGGTAAAAAAAAACTCTAGCTTCAGTAAAGTATAGTCTAACGTAAGGCTATTTCGTCTCTCGCTTCCTTATTGCTCCTTAGTCCCACAAGTTTCTGTATTTCTCTTTTCCACTTCACCTTAGTTTGGACATTATCTGCAGAAACGTTGCATATTTTATGGTAATGAATGTAGCCATTTGTCGATATATTCTGGAGGTATTTTTCTAATACGGCCTTACGAAGCATATTCTCATGGTGCTTGTCAGTAAAATCGCGTATGAGTACTCGACACGTATTTGTTGCGTATTTTATTACACCTAACGCTGCACTTCCATCTTAGCGTCTTCATAACAGTCACTAGTTCAGCTTAAATTTGGCGTAGTTGAACAAGGCAACAGGTCTCATTGCCATTATGTAATGACTGGATTCAAGGTTTATTCCATTAATGTATCAAATTATAAGTCGCAGCGTTTCTCACTGCAATATTATTACGTATATCCCCTCACGTACTGTCGTGTCCGCAACAGATGCTCAATTTTACTTTCTTCGGTGAAATTTCTTCTTTTCGCTCCTTATTTGTATGCCACTTGTATAGATAAGCGTGGTCATAAAGTTATGTTTATTGTAATAACTGTTTCTTTTCTCATATCAGTATTTACAATACTGTAGGATTTTCCTTTATATTTTGTCGAGGCATCTAACATATCTACCAATGAGTTTAAGTAGGATAAACAGTTTATTAGGTTCTAACTCTATATTGTTCTTTATCTTTATGAACGATTCATGATACTTCTCATTACTAATACTAACCTTCCAATAAAATAGCAGCACTAGAAATCCTGGAAATTCCTTAAACATGTTAAAACACGCCTATTTCCTTGCCCTGTAATAATACATTCAATTCCGTTGTCAGAAATAGTTTCTATAAATTCTCCTTCAAATTTCATGACTTGAAGCATAAATATTTGACTAGGACAGTGTTATTTCAAATGTATAACGTCTGTAATTATGTGGAATATTGTAGACTACGTGGCGACTCACGCTTGGCTAGAGGGTTGTGGGATATGTGCCTTTGTGTCTATTTCTATAATTACATGTAAGGAATTCCTTGTTACTAATGTGGAAAACCAATTGGTCATATTAACACTAGAAAGGAATTTTAATTCAGGTAAAGTGTACAATCTAATTTCACAATGAGCTTGGATGCAAAAAAAATTTGACCTGCGTTTATCCACCATCAAATTGATTTTTCATCGAGTTTTTTATGATTTCAGATAATCATATTATCAGAGAGCATTTGTAGTGGCCTACAGATTTAAACAAAACGTTGTACCATATTTGGATTGCGGAAAAAAATTATCTTATCAAACACAATATTATATACTTTCAAATAAGTATCTGTGTCAGTTTGGTTTAATGTAATGAATAGATCTTTTGACAGCTACAGCAGAAAGGTAGAGGATAAAATAAAGTGAGATTATCAATCTCGAGAAATGACGAGGATTAGCCTGATGTCAATGTTCAATCATCTCTCTTCTCAGCTCTTAGAAGCATTATTAAAAAAAGTAAATCTCAAAATACACTATTCTAGAAACATTTATTGAACTAAAAATATCATTATGTCCAAACGAGCTGCTGTCAAAAGAGTTGCAGCCTTTTGTAGCTGAATGAAGCATCACTTTATTTCAGAAGTACTAACAACAAAGACCTGTCGGTTTTTTCACTGCTCACTGAAAATTCGACTCTACAACTAAAATAATAAGGCAACTGTAGAGGTAAAGTAAAATTTGCGTTGTCAGATATAGTTGAATGTATCTAAAAATCTAGGAGACAAATAGCCAGGATTTACTTGTTCATATTATTTTGGACCCTGTACTTAAAGACATTTTTATATTGAAAATAGTATTTTTATAATAATAAATAATTTGTGTCCTCTCACTTACAGAGACATACTAAAAATAATTCATAAGAGGTAATTCAGGAATGATGTCCAGTGAAAAACTTTTTATTTGTTTATAGAAACATAAAAAAAAAACAATTTGGGAAGACACATAACCCTATAAAGGAATAATAATGTGAGTAAAATATAAATAGTTTTTATTGCAATATGATTTAGAACGCCAATTGTTGCTTATGATTCAATAATAAAATGTTTGGTTATGGCTGTACCCAATTCAGATTGTAGGATCATTCAATAATCATTTTTTATACAGTTTAGTTTCTTACAATTTAATATAATTGGGATGATTAAGAAAGTATGGAACCTAATTTAAAAAGCTTTCTGGGAGGCCATTTAAGATCACATTTAAGAAATTCACAACAGATACAATATCTTCGACAGGATCCTCATTAATAGTTGAGCTAACTTGTACTCAGGCCAGTCTAGAATTCAGCGATGCGAACAGTTTTATAACTATTCCTAACTGAGATATGCCTCGAACAAAGTTCTCGAGTTCAGTTCTCAATATCAAAGTGAATACTTTGTCTTCTTCAGGCTATTTAGCGTGGAGCAAAGTTACAAAGGCCATTCAAGTATAATAAATCGCTACTGTAATTTTGAATACTTGTAACTTTCTCAACAGTTCTGAGTTTATGAATATTATACCAATTATATTATTATACTCATCTGCTTTGATGATGACATATAGATACATCGTTCGTTTTAGAGTAAGATCATCTTGCCATGACTTCTACGGAGAGTAAATTTATTTCTAGATCTCTTACCTGTTATATAATTGGGAGTTTATTTTATTTTCTAAATGCCAATATTATGTATGATAGCCGAGCATTCAGATTGTATTTTTATAGTGAATTACCTGCGCTTGACCTTCGAATGACCCTAGGAGGAATTAATGACGGGGCCGAGGATGTAGCACGCTTACCCAGATAAAGCCTAGGCTCTTTTGTAACTGATACAAAGGTATATAGTCTATTATCTAACATTTACTTGATCTCGGGACACGGAGGCATGTGGATGAGTCGAAGTAAGGATGATTTATGCTAGGCCGTGCCGGGCACGAGCCTTGGACCGGATGAGGCGCAGACGAGCCACAGCCATGGTGAGCCACAATCTCACCATGGTAAGTGATGATGTGGCCGAAGATGATAAGCACACAAAGCCTAGAAGGAACTGGCTCTCAAGTTTCTTTTTTTTATTCGAATAAGTTGGCAAGCAAGCATGCGGCCCACCTGATGGTAAGCGGTTACCCTAGCCACATAGACGCTTGCAACAAACGAAGCATCGCTCACGCGTTACCGACCTTTCCCCTCTCCTCAATGAGCTCTAGCGACCTTACTCACGCGCAGGAACACAACTTTACACAACATAGTTATTTGGCTGCGGTATTTTGTAAGATCATAAGGTGGAGGTACTTCCCCAGTCGAGCTGTTCTTTGAATGAATAAAAGCTACGTTCTACATCTTTATAAATATGACGAAGCGCCGCCGAATCCCGGGCGCCTGCAAACCCATACACGGTTCGACCGACTCGAAATCGGCTCGTGCCCGGCACGGCCTAGCATAAATCATCCTGTATAGGTGTAGCATTGCAGACTTTGGGTAGGGACTTATGTGCTTTATTTTATTTACTGCATACTGCAAGCAGTCCCTAACTTTATCATTTTAGTAGAGGTGAAACAATAAATCAGTTGAAGTAGTTTTTCTCAACTTAATATAATTGTTTTGTAAAAAACACATTAACCAAGATATTTTCATATCTTTAATAAATTCCAAAACTACTATGGTTTTTAATCATATCCCCCATGTACATACAAAAAGGACATTTTAATCCGGGTGTATTTTTCCCATGTTGACAGGAGTGAAATATTAAAGTAAAACAAAACCTTTTGTTTACTGCTCACCCCCTTTATGTCGTGCGAGCGTGTTGGTCCCCCTTTGCACACAATGTGTAATTACTTGCCACTTTTTTTCAGACTACCGCCCTTTTTGAAGACGTCGTGGTGATTTTTTTGCGTGTTTTAGGAGATTGCTCAATCAGGGAATATTCAATGTTGACTTTTTCTGTTTGTTTTTTGTTTATTTAATAAATCACAAAGTTTTCACAATATAGATACATTTCAAAGTTGTGTGTAATATTCTATGTTGTAGGGGCTGCTAGCCCTGCTACTAGTCGGAAAAAAAATACACGTCCATTGGATCAAACTATTTATTTATGCCTTTTTTGGTCGAGATTTCAAGGCGATGATAGCTCAGTGGTAGTGAAGTCGGATACCGAGATGAAGGTCTCGGGTTCGAATCCTACAATGAGCTTGAGCTTTCGGTGACGGAAAACATCGTGAGGAAACCATAGCACGGTGGTAGGGTACTTTGTAGTACCCGCCTGGCTGGCTACCACCCTCAAGTTGAAAATCTGTCGCCAAGCACCTTTCGGTGTGTTCCGACAGCTGCACTTGAGAGCCAGTTCCTTCTAGGCTTTGTGTGTGCACCACCTTCGGCCGCATCATCACTTACCATGGTGAGATTGCGGTCAAACACAGGCCTATAAACAATAAAAAAAAAAAAAAAAAAAAGATCAAGGAACCGAGCAAGGGGATTCGTATAAGCATAGCCATCTGAAGAAGAAACGCTACCTATAATTGAAAAAAAAACTACATCGCAAATACCAATTAGAAGCTCAATCAAGTCAACTGTTGTTTAATTGATACGGAACTGACAAGAACCTCATTATAACTCTTTAACTCGAATAGGTTCTAGTAAAAATATTAAAGGTAAAAATCCTTTAGTAAACAGTAGTAATATCTTTCAGGTCAGCAAGTCCGGTTACAGTAATCTTTGAGCAGGTAATGGCGCGGAATGAAGCTAACGCTGCGGTTTAGTAGCACGGTGGAATTAAGGTAAGACGCATACTTTGATTTCATTACTACCATACGTAAGTATAAACATTATGTCAGGATAGCGGCACTGAAAACAAAATTTCTACACAGAGTCCACAGTAGCAAAATAATAATAATAAATTTATTTAATCTCTTCACAAAATGGTTTCTTATGATCTATATAAAATAATATGGAATCAACCACAGAAACCATTTTGTTTTTAATGTGTTTAATGTGAATCTATTTTGGCTGATATAGTATTAATCCTTATCTAATTAAACATTAAGTTACTTTGAGCAATAAATATAGATCAAAATTGTCTTTTACACCATATAATTCAAATCCTTATCTGTGTTGTGTAATATTTAAATACTTCTACTGCAGCAACCAACAAAATACAAAACGCCATGTTCTCGATGCTAATTAATATTTGACAGTGCGTCATTGTGCGTCGTCCTTTACAATCTCGTAGACCCAGGCTTTTAATTAACGATCGGGCCGGGAAATGAACAGCAATAATTACACCATAAGCAACTGTGGATAATGTTTATAAACAGTTATTTGTCGATTTTTAGCTTAATAATGAAAATAATTGTGCGTTGGATAAAAGTATTATTTTAACTGTTTTATTTGGCTTTATCTATGCGCTTCCTATTATAACAACTGATGTCATTGTTATAATTTTAATCCCGAGCCAAGGTATTTAAATGATAATGAATTTAGTAAGCTCCATATTAAAAACTAGCTATTTGCCCGCGGCTTCGCTCGCGTAGTCTATAAGATCTTTACATTCGTGTTATCAACGATATATTGTTCGTGATTGTTGTTGTTGTTGTCAAAATACTCGTATATTCTTGTGGACTTCGGTGGACGGTACCGACCGATACATCTTAGGATTCCCCAAAATTTTCCTTGTAAGAGTATCGGGTAGGTACCCGGTATTTGGCTGCAAGCTTTCTTTTTCAAGAGAAGTAAGGCATATCGGGTTCTCTCGTATTAAAAATGAATGGATTGAAAAACAGTTGTAATTCACTGAACAACATCGTATATTGTAAAGGTGCAGTGAAATAATGAACGCAGACATATCACAAATAGTCCATTTATGAAATTGGCGATTGTTAATCAGCATCGATGTTTGATCCCGATTGTTTGTAAGGGCGAATGCTAATTATTGATTCGATTAAGTGATATCGAATTGGATTGTTTTGCATACATAAAATGAAATGCGGAAAATTGATTGCGCGTCGAGCTACGTTGGAACAGACACGTGTTTTTCATTATGATGAATATTTAATTTATGCCCTCATTGAAATTACGGTGTGAATTAAGTTATCGAGCACATTTTTCTGAAATATTAATATAGCGGTTGGGCTCATTTGTAGTGAAATTAAAGGCAATATTAAGTATTGGTCCTAGAAAGTCACAAAGGTAAAAAAAAATACCAATCAACCATAATATCAATTTTTATTTTCGTTATTTTTATGAATTTTAAGTAGGTAGTTACTTCCGTCATAGATATTTGTAGAGCGTAAAAAACGACCTAAAAAAATATATGTAATTTTTTTTTTATTTAACTTTTTTTTATTCGTTTTTTACATCATCCGTAAGATCAATAAACTCATCACACCTTTCTTTTCCCTAAAAATGCTGACGTAGGTCTTAGTCTGAAAGTATTTAAAGTTCCGTGGAATAAATAAACATTACAGTTATAACAACAAAACTTTACATATTTTACGTCGGCTAATACCCAGTCCGATTACATACTTACACGGAATTATTATTTATTTATTGAAGGGACTTTAAATTTGTCCGTAACATTAAGTAATAGTCAGCGCATATTCATAGGGCCTATTTGCTGTAATGGTTTGCCGGTACCCTTTCATTAACCATAACTTAATGTCCAAGGTGGACTGATGATTTCACTTGTAGTGCTATGAGTTAGAACTTGGTAAGTGAATTTTACAGTGAGAGGTAGAGTTTAGTAGAGAGCGTTTACTTGCTCAAAAAACAGCTTGACTAGAGAAGTACCTACACCTTACAGAATACCGCTGCCAAATAGTAACACATTGGCCCTAATTCTGTTGCTCACAACTAAACTAATTTTAATCTCACTATGTCTCTTTCTAACAAAGAACATAAGAAAAGGATGTAAGAAATTTAGTCCTGTCAAATTAGTCCAATGCTTGTTTTTAATATAAATTTAGTCGCCATCTATCGCGGTTACACCTAAATACACGCAAAATAAGACTGCAAAGATTAATTTGACAACTTAAAATATGTTCTATCCTTTTACAATAATGTTTGTAAGAAAGAGATGAGATGTGACTAAAATTAGTTTAGTGCGATTTACAACAGAATCGGCACCATTACCAATGTATTTACTAGCCAAGATGGCCGGAACATACCAGTAGATACACATTTTCAAATTGAGGGTGAAAGTCAGGCAGGTACTACGGTACCCTACAAACGGGTATGTTTCCTCCCGATGTTTTCCATCGCTGACAGCTCAAGCTCTTTGTAGAACTAGATCCCATGGTGTCATGGCATTCAACATCACTATCAATGAGCTAACATCGCTATCACACGCTTCAAAACCAAATGCTTTTGACCTTACCTTTTTTTAGCCCATGATATAAATTGTACAACATATTTTCAGATACCCAGTTATTACTTTCACCAACCAATGCATTTACCGGTATCAAAGCAAATACATGCAGCGTCCGAAAGGGACTTGTCCGTAGTTTATTACAGAATATTACCAGCTTATATTCAGAGATGCTCCATGCTTTCATTCCTGGCAAAATACACCAGGTACAGCTTTCTGTATCGGTCAACTGCATATTAATTTGCGGGTTCACCATGACGTTTCCATACTTTATGTTAGCAGCTGATACATTATTTTATATACGTCATTCTGGCTTGCATTTTTGAAAAATCATAAATAATTGAAAATAATTTGTACAAAATTATTACAATTACATATACTTACATTTTATAAGTATCTACCGCCAATTTCATCACCTGGCAGTTGTCCCATTGAATGTTCGAGTTCGTTGTTAGATTTAACCAATATTTTGTCATTTTTTTTTTTATACGACTAAGTCGGTAAACAAGCATATGGCCCGCCTGATGGTATCCGGTTACCGTAGCCATATGGACGCTTGCAACACACGAAGCATCGCTCACGCGTTACCGATCTTTCCCACCTCCCCTATGAGCTCTGGCGACCTTACTCACGCGCAGGAACACAACATACAGCTATTTGGCTGCGGTATTCTGTAAGGTGGAGGTACTTCTCCAGTCGAGCTGCTCTTTGAGCGAATAAACGCTACGCTCTACCTCTCTTGAATAGCTATCTATCTATCTCTCTCTCATAGCGAGCGACAGGTCACTCACTATCTTCTTTTAACTACACTATCATTGTCTCATAAACTAACACGTAAACCTTCTTGTTAGTTAATTCATTTTCATATACCTATTTGAGGATTTGTAACTCCCAGGCAAACCAGCACTGGTCCAAGAGAGTGAACAAACAATGTTGTAAATTGTTTAGAACAAATAAGTAAAAATAAAAAACGTAACTTTTCAAATTTCCATCTTTTCCAATGGTGGTTGTAGAACTTGTAGAGTTGGAAGTCAGAAGTGCACTGAATTTTAATTAATAAATGTTTATAGCCCAATTGACTCAATAACGTTATTAGAAAATATTAATATTTTATGTACCAAAAAAGTTAGTTATATTATAAAATGAAAAGCATCTAGAATATTTTAAAATACCTAACATGCATGCAAGAGATTACCGTCGGCACAACATGACCTACTTTTTAAGTTTGCATACGAGAATGTTGGTATTCCTGTACCTCTGTAAGCTACCTGCATGTTCACCACAGTTTTATAATCTTTTGATGTTAGTTTTCGGCTTTTACAGTAGGTTATGCTTTGAATATGATTAGTGGTTTTGTTAAAATTCTTCGAGTTCCTCGGTAGAATCCTCTCTTTTACAGGTTTCTTTATTAACTAGAGGCTTTAACTAGGATTTTTCGAAGAGAAGTGAGTGTAGTCAATTTTTGTACCTTCCTCTTCATTATTGCTTAAAGATTCATTATAAATTATTTAAAACAATGACACTTAAAACATTTTTATATTACATACTCTTTCTTATTATTGAGTGTAATCAATTGGTAAGAAAAAAATCGGAATATATTTACACAAATAATGTTGAGCCGCTAGGTAACATGTATTTAGAACGAAGTCAGTTTGAAGACGTACCTACAAGTATACCTTTTTCAAGAACAAATCCATTATGTAAGTTAAAGAAAGTATTTTCATACATGCATTGCCAACTGTAACTGCAAATCATACACAGTAGCGATGGGCGATTGTTCCAAAAAAGTAATCGACAATTGTAAAACTGTACATTCGATTGTTGATTCATTCGTCGTAACGAAACAACAATCGCATAACAATCGAACTTTCGAATGAAAATTGACGCACGCAACGCAGGTAGCAATAGTATGCACAATCCACGGGTGAGTGCGGGAGCGAATAGATTAATTAATGCCCGGTTTCAATAAACAAAAACGAATCGTTTTGCTTACCAATGGTAGGTTTTTTTATTGCCAAACTGGGTATATAGATCATTTCGTAAGCTAATTTTACCTGTAATAACTACTTCCATATGGAAGGGTCTGCTATGCAAAGCTTTGAGGTATTTGCTTCATTATTAATAAAGATATAAGAGTCTTAATTTTAATAAATCTTAACCGATACCGGTCCGTAAATTATTGAAACCGGGCCTTATTCGGCGGACGGGACAGCCAGCGCACGGCACAGAACGCGCGGTGCCGCACGAAGCGTATCTATTATGAACAATCGAAAGATGTCGATTGTTATTCGAATGATTCAAATAAATTGTACTATCGAATAATTCGATTGTTTTTAGTAACAATCGCCCATCGCTAATACACAGTACACTCCATTCAAAAAGTCTTGCTATTTAAAATTTGATCTTATCGTTAAGCCAACCAGACAAAATGATATAAGCGTCGCTACAGTTACCATCTTGTAATACTCCCATATACTTAGCGCTTTAAGCACCCTTACAATCTAACGGAGTTCCACATCACATTTTTGCAGCGCAGCCTCATCTTCCAAGTAAAAATAGGTCAAGCATCATGTTTATAACATTGTGCCCACATACTCAACGACTTGTTTGCCAAAAGCATTAAGCGGTTCGCTAACTCAATTTTATGGGTGAAACGAGTTCACAAGCAGGGGGATTCGTGCTCTGCGGAGGTTCGATGAGATTGGCTTTTTAAATTACGAGAACGGAAATAAATGTACACCCACTGTGATAGAGGCAAATTGAAGACATTGTCCAATTTGCTCGTGGGATGTTAGAGTTTTCTGTTTTGTTTTTGGATCTTAATTCTAGGAGTTCACTTTCAGGGTCACAATAATTAATCCACAACATCTTGAGAGAAGATATTTTATCTAATAATCGTGACTTACGCAGACACTCACTGAGTTTGCTAAAGTATTGGATCATCAGGAACATTTTAGAAATTTCATAGCCAGGCCTTTGACTAGAAAAGGACATTGTACCTATTGCTGATGCAAAAGGAGTCTTGAACTTTGACAGAAAACTGGTTGTCATTAAAATAAAATTTATTGTCTTCAAGTCTTTTAGGACTAATAATTTGTAAAACAGTTCATATAAACCTAAATACAGAACAGCTATGTTCTCCAAAAATTGTTACGCCATGTGTATAGAAGTATTCAATTCCTTACCAACTCACATAACTAGTTTACCTATCAGGTCTTTCCAAACTAGACTCAAGACATGGCTACATGAAAATATTTTTTATTCTGTCAAAGAATTATTAACTTACAACAAATAATTAGGTATAACACTGTATAATTAAATTAATGAATACCTTAACTGACATAATACAATATTTAAATTCAATTTATATGATCGATTAGGATAATGTACACTTTAATATATTTCTTTTAATGTGATTTTGTATGTGACATCTGTGGATAATTAATGTATTATTATTACATATTATTATTATTTTTTTTTTTAATTTTTAATGTTTTGAATTATGATTATTATTTTGTATTTTCATACTGTAATATTTGCACGCCATCGTGGCAAAACATGAAGGTCCTTATATAATATTAATAATTTAACATCTGTTTACTAACCATGTTTCTGGCAAATAAATGATCTTTATCTTTATCTTTTTATCTTTATCTTTACATTTTGGAGTAATATTCCAATGATTGAAGTACTCTTAAGAATTACTTTATGGATCTCTCATATCAAGAAGCATAATTATTGGCTGTTGTATCTAATAAGATGATTATAATAAAAAATATGATCAAAGAGGAAGTTATAATAAGAAATGACCCAAAGAAATCTCTTGAACAATCCTCTCGAAAAGAATCATAAAGATACACTCAATGATTTAGAGTGATTTGAATGTGAGTTTTTATCATAAAGTATCCAATTAGTACTCTATTATAGAAAAAATGAGGGACTATTCTTGTTTGAACATGGAGGAAAAAAATGGGGAACAAAGATATTTCAGTCCTCAAAAACAAATTCTTGTCGTCAAAGTTTATTTACAAAAATGAGACGCTATAATGATAGAACTGTAAAAACCATTTTTATTAAGGCGCGGACTGACTACGATTTTGACAGCACTCGTTCTTCACTGGAATAGGGTTGAAAATGGTAAATCATAAATGTGTCGACTCTATGAAATGGACTGTTATTTACGGGTTTTCTTTAGACAATACAGAATATACACATTAAATTGAATAAGTGTCCGGTTAACATTCTAATATAATTCAGTATCTTATATATTCTTAAAAATAAAATTGTTGTCATCGCTGAAAATACGGAGAATTTCGTTTTAGACGTAACTTACGAATTTTTTATTGGGAATATCAAAGCACTTTTTAATATTTTATTCGGTTAATATCTTTCTCAAAACCCTCTTCTGTCCACAGTATTTTTTGTGTTACGTATTTTAATTGCGTTACGTCATACTCGTCTCTCACAGAAACCCAATTTTGTGCATTTGAGCTTAGACCTGACCTTAAGTTTTCTTTGTTACGTTTTCTTCACTTTTAGGGAGCTGTGCCACGTAACTACTTTTAGCTACAAAAAGTAGTATTTTGTTTTTGAGCAACTTTCTGTAGCACATAGGCGTTTCAATATTGAACTCTGAATGTTTTATATTTGAAGACAAAATAATCGCTTAGTGATTGTCTTTCATGGGCGAGCTCTCTTATTATCCTTTTTTTAGTGTGTTAGAATTCAATATAGTATTTTAAGAGAAGCCACTATTACAACCAGAACACGTTTTCCACTTACTAAAAACCTTAGTCTATTTTACACGCATCTGTAACTGATGTAGAGGAAATACTCAACTACATCAAAAGGGTTTCCCGTATTGAAAGATGCGGTAGAGTGTACTTCCTTTCAAGTTTCGTTGGATAAAACTGAACGCGTCGAGTGTGACCTAAATAAACTTGGAGGCATATAAAGGTAAGACAGTACAGGTTCGGATGAGAGTGATTTGGAGATTCAATCATCTAGAGAGATGTAATTGCGTAAGTCATCCTATACTTATACTTATATCTTCAGTGGAAATGTGGGCGTGATGATATGGAGAATTACAAGCTTATTCTTCAACCAGTTTTACGTTATTTAATTGGACATTGCTACATTACTAGGATTTTTTATCGCTAGTCCAATGTCCAAGTAAGAACATAAAAATAATTAGTATCTTATAAAAATAAGACACAAAACTTCATAATTATATCATCAAAAAAATATTTTATCTACACCCATGTCATAAATCCTCTATTAATGTTCCTGAAACAGTTAGCTTATAGCCAACATTAAAACACTGGTTGTCATAGTGACCATTATATCATCCAAAACAGTATATAATGTTGTACTGAATTTCATTATGCAACAATTTATTTTATTTTTTTTGCTTTTTCGGCCCATTCCTTACTCATCAAACAGCCACATTCTCCGTGGTATCCTTATGAATTTCAAAAAAAGAACATTTTCATGCAGGCGCGTTTCACAACAAAAACGCCGTAATAAAAAAAAAAAAACTTTGACGTAATTCGAATTCACGTCGTATCCCGCCATTTTGGTTCGATATTAGAATTGCAGTAATTTATTACTTTGATGTTTACAAAAATGATCATGAGTGTAGATAAAGTATTATTGTAACTGATCTAAAATCTACATAAAACTTCCACCCTGCAGCATAAACTGACAGATAATTTTGTGTGAGGGACGACTCAGCTCTAAATCGTGTGTACTGCATATTTACATCCTTTTGTTTTTGTCCAAAAAATGTAAGTAAATACCTACCTTCTTATTCAAATCATGTACGTTTCCAGAAATACAACATTACATTTGCCTAATTCTACGTTCTAAACTAAAATAAGTAACTGAGTCAGACGAGAAGTCAGAGCACTAAATGTCAAGCGTGACAGTCACAGTCCATTGGCGTACGCGCAGCATGTTGCCGTAATGAACTGAGAAATTATTTCCAACGGATGAAAGCTTGGTTGCGCCTTCTGACTTCGTTTCCTCGAAACGGATGTTTTTCTTGTCTTTAATATTAATTAGATTATGGTACGGAATGTCTTTCTGCCTGTTTCAGAAAGGATTATAGATTAACTTTGATTTGGCTTTCAGAAAATTGCAGGTATTTACTACAAATATAAAAAAAATGTATTTATAATGGAACGTATTAAATTATATCAAAGCCATTTAAATTTAGGCCCTATCACTAGCACTTATAAAGGTGAAAGTTACGGATGTCACCATAGGTTTGAAATTCAGTTTTGACTAAGAAAATCAGTAAGGTTATTTAAATATTTTTGGGGCAATCTGCCTATATAAGAAGAATCAATAGAAGTGGTTTTATAAAAAAAAGGATATATTAAATTTTCAATACCAATCGCTTTCAACAACAAAATAAAATCAATATCACTATCATTAAATGATTGATGAACGGCCAACCAATATGATGACTTGCTAACGGCCGCCGATCGTCCGTGAACTGTCATTTTTCATACCTTATTACAGTAGACTTTTTTTCTAGTCATCTTTATACTTAATCATTTTAATCACCTTAAGTGGTAAGAGGTTTCTTAATAAGATACTTATTTTACAATTAGTTCTCTTATTTTATTAAGCTTCAGTACGAACATGAAAATAAAATATACCACTAAAAGCTACCACCATAGTGGTTGGTACCTGGATGGGTGACCGCCTAGTGGTTTTTCAAATCGAGCATTTCCGTGCTTCAGAAGGCACGGAAAGACGTCGGTCCCAGTTATCACTTAATTGTGATAGTCGTTAGGCCTACTAGGCGGCTTGACTCCAACAGTAGGTTGACCATTAGCTTACCTCCACTGATCCGCAATGGGCACGCGTGGTGGAGTATCTGCCCATTCCATTTCACCCTAATTTGTGAAAGGAGGCCTGTGCTCAGCAGTGGGACATTATAGGCTGATGATGATGATGGAAGAGTTGTAGTTGTCGCCTGACTGGCTACCACCTGTAAAATTTGAAAATCTATTCTATCGCCAAGCTAATGGTGAATTATGCTAGCTATAGTGGAGATTAGCGATAGGCGATTGTTCCAATAAAAGTAATCGAAAGAATCGACAATTGTAGAACTGTACATTCGATTGTCGATTTATTCGTTCTGATGAAACAACAATCGAATAACAATCGACATTTCATCGACCACCACCATCGACGGGTGAGCGCGGGGGACGCACTCCGCGTGGCGCGGACAATCGAAAGATGTCGATTGTTATTCGAATAATTCGAATAACTTGAACAATCGAATAATTCGATTGTTTTTAGTAGCAATCGCCCATCGCTAGTGGAAATACGATTCCCTTCTAGGTTTAATGTGCTTTCCATTTTCGGACACATCATTTACCATGGTGACACTGGGGTTATAAAAGCCTATCCACAGTAAGGAAAAATCATGTTCTATAATTATGAAATCAGTTACAGGGTCGACAAGAAAGTAACATGATTTATTATTTTTATCCACTCATTGCAAACTGTTATTGGGCCATATATCGCTCAATATCCCCCAACTATATAGAAAGGTTTTCCGCACAAATAAGCAATATCCTAGTTTGTCCAAACACTTGTGAGGCAATAACCTGCACGTGTCGCCTCGTATCTCAATTTGATCGCCACTTATTACCCTCAAATCCTTATCATCATCAGGCAATTTGGGACTCTGCTCAGTTAACTTAAAGTCCGCTCTTGTATGATGGTTTTTAGGAGAGATTATCGAATTTTTCTCGCTCTGCCAGATGAATTAATATCCGATGAAAGTGACAAGTCTGGTACTCGATTTAGATGAATATTTATTTTCGGATTTGCGATGCAGCATTTTTTCTGATAGTTTAAAGGATTTAACGCTTGCAATTTTTTACTAGCTTCTTTTATTCAATTTTTGTGCATTCATTTTGAAGGCATCATTTTAAATAGTGCACAAAATATAGCCAGTTTAAATAATATACAATTTTGCTTGTCATTTATTGCAATGCTTGTTACATGTCATTTTGGGGCCATACAATGTTTATTTATTTATTTATTGTGGGAAGACCAACAGCTATTTAATACAAAAAATAAAACATTAATATTTCTCAGCAAGCCAATAACAGGTCTTCAAGTTTAGATCTAGTATAACAACAAAATCTGTGATCAGTTACACAACACACTCTTTACATGATATGGAAGTGAAAATAACATATTTATTCAGATACATACATGCCAAATAATTCTAAAACAATTCACAAGTAACCCATTAATTGAAATTGAATGAATTGATGAAATTGAATTGAAGAAAATTGAAAATCATTGCTTGCGCCTCGCCGATGTAACGCTTATGCAGAAAAGATCTAAATCATGTTGTTATATAAACTGTTGTACTCTTAGAGACCTCAGCCTCTAATTCAAAGCCATTTATTCAGATGAGGCCCTAGGATATTATTTTCAAAATGTTATTATTGCATAGTAATTAAAAAAACATGCTCCCAATTCTTATGGAATATCAAAACCAAACAATAATTTAGTTATTCAAGATATGGTAATACACCACAGATACCACAATTGTAACCTAATAATGGCATCTACAACTACATATAAATGTATATTGCAAATTAACATGCTAGCAGTAATTGATGACAATTAGTTAGGCGACGCATGAAGGCAAGCCTACCGCTGATTGTGGCACTGCACGCATGTGTTAATACGTATGAATTTCATGTAAATTCGCTTATGAATATTTAAGATATTGAACCTTATGGAGAATTATATCAGCTTAGAAAATGGAAGAGCAAATAACTGAATAACTAGTTTCCACCACACGGTTTAACCCACGTTCTCGAATGACCTATTGCTTTCCGGGATGAAAAGTATCATAATGTGCTCAGCCAGAACAAATTCTAGATATATGTGTGCCTTTCATTAAAATTCGTTAAGGATTTTTAGCTTGGAAAAGTGATAAATATCCATCATCACAAGCCTTCGCGTTTATAATATTATAGTAGAATATTTTTTTTTTTATACCACTTAGGTGGCAAACAAGCCTACGGCCTGCCTGATGGTAAGCAGTTACCGTAGCCTATGGACGCTTGCAACACCAGGGGTATCACTCGCGCGTTGCCGACCCTGAAGAAACCTCTTCACACCCTTTTTGAAGAACCCCATGCTGTACTCCATTGGGAAAACCACGGCAGGCAGCTCATTCCACAGTCCGAGCGTCCGCGGAAGAAAACTCCTTACAATAGTACTTTTTAAGTTTTCGCGAACTAAATTCATTGTAATATTAATGTACCGAGTCTATTCGCGCACAGATTATTATCAAAATTTAATTTCGACTAACCACGACGTTTCGATCAAGTTGCATTGATCGTGGTCACGAGTGAACTCTTATAATATTCGGCCCGTATCCATTTGCAATAGTACTTTTTAGGCTTCCGCGAACTAAATTAATTGTATCATTGTATTCATTTTATTGCAACGCGCGAGTGATACCCCTGGTGTTGCAAGCGTCCATAGGCTTACCACTGCTTACCATCAGGTATGCTTGTTTGCCACCTTAGTGGTAAACAAAAAATTGATCGTGCAACTTGATCGAAACGTCGAGGTTAGTCAAAATTAAATGTTGATAATAATATGTGCGCGAATAGACCCGATACATTAATATTACAATAAATAACAACAAAATGCACCAGTTTGAAATTCAACTATCTAAAAAACGAGTTTTCACGGTTGGCCTCACTGTACATTCTTGTATGGTTACAATTTCTTACTAGCCCTATTTTACAATCAATTGCAATCCAATTTACCCCTTGACCAGAAACAATCACAATATTACAATCATAACGTCATCCACCTACTGGTAATAGTATAGCAATTTTCCAATTAATTTCACCGCATAAATTCCCTTCAGTATGACCGGCAAGCCAAGTTTTGTGCCATCGTATTGTAATACAGGTATAAATGCAATCCCGATGATAGAAATTGAAATATGTAGGTATAGAAGTGGCATCCTGATATTGTATTTACGGAGAAGTTGCCTGAGCCACCTTTTATCCGAAGTCCAGTGTATGTTCCAGACGCTTATAGTTTCAAATATAATGAAAGAAAGTCATATAATTGGTTGCACGTTATTAATTATTACAAGAAAAACTTAAAAATAGAGTGTGACATAAACCATTATTATTATTGTTATTAATAACACACATACATCATGCCGTTAATCGGAAGCAGTGGCAGGCTTGAGGAAATTTTCTATATGTAGATTGTATTTTGTACATATTTGTTGTAAATAAAGATATATACACACATAGTTATTTACATTTTGTTAAAAGAAAAAAAAAATTAAGCATTGATATTTATGTACCTATATATGTATGAATAAGTTTGTAGATAATACAATGTTTTTATTATTCGTACGATAGCAGAAATAGTGTGTTTTATGAACAAGACAACAAAAGACCTTACTGAAAATTTCATAAAAAAGTATAGTACAGTTCTATCCTTTTGTTTAGATTTCTATGCACCTGACAATAAATTATAGCAGCCCGGGTAGGAAATTAAAATGCTTTTCATAGCTCGCTCTA
This sequence comes from Polyploca ridens, assembly GCA_951394255.1. Classification (NCBI taxonomy): domain Eukaryota; kingdom Metazoa; phylum Arthropoda; class Insecta; order Lepidoptera; family Drepanidae; genus Polyploca; species Polyploca ridens. The sequence goes on along the minus strand of OX596250.1, from coordinate 1,623,794 downwards.
ATGTCCATACAGATATTAAAATCTTTTGAATGATACTTATTGCTTTTACGTTCCAAATGTGAATAAATCTTTAAAATTATGAGTTTCAAAACTTTTTCAATTCAATATATTTAAGAATTTGATGTATAATAACTTTGATATTTTATTGGAGTTTGTTTATTAATGTTATTGTTTATCTAATCAGAATCTAGTCTAGATTTTGATCGTTTTTACCACATACAATTAAATAATAAAGGAATTATTAAAAGCCAAGAAAATAATAAGATACAGAAAATAACAATAAGAAAATCAGGCATTTCATTGCAGTCAAAGTCAACGCCATTTATTTATTCAGCATAGATCCCAGGAATGCAGGAATGTACTTATAAAGGTCAAAGCTACTGAAGTTTCAAAGCACCTGGTCTGAAGACAGCTTTCAATTGGGAAGAACTGGTAAAAACTCAGCAACAACACATTTTTATTATTTGGTAATTCTGTAGTTTACAAACAATACATTTTCTTACACTAGAAACACATCAAAAACTCGACGGTTCTACCGTAGATAAAGTATCACTTGGTACAAATGCCAGGTATCTTCTCTATCACCGACCACCGTGCTTCGATTTCTTTCCGTTCTCCTCCCCAAATGTTCAAGTTCATAGCAGTCCATCCATTACACCCGTTACCTTTACCAACTTATCACTGCACTAAAACTAAATCAAAAGGACATTCATCATCATCATCATCATCAGCCTATAATGTCCCACTGCTGAGTACAGGCCTCCTTTCACAAATGAACGTCCACCACGCGTGCCCACTGCGGATCGGTGGAGGTAGGCTAGTAGTCAACCTACTGTTGGAATTTTTCAAGCCGCCTAGGAGGCATCCAACTAGCTTAACGACTATCAAAATTAAGTGATAACCGGGACCAACGGCTTTACGTGCCTTCCGAAGCACGGAAACGCTCGATTTGATATACCACTAGGCGGTCACCCATCCAGGTACCGACCACGACAGGCGTAGCTTTACTTTGCCGATCGATTAAGAACGGCTAATCATGCTACACCACGAGCGCTTAAAAACTTATGATAAAAACTTAAAAAGGACATTACTATTGCCTTTTTCTCTCTTTACATCATTAACTTTCAAGATGCTTGCTTTCAAGTCATTCATCAGGATGACGTTAATAAATGATTCAATAGAAATAAAATAAACACTGATGGTTACCAAGTGAATTGAAACGTTTGTCGTTTCATTTGGAATCAATGGGGCGTAACGGCAAATGTAGCAAAGCTTAGTCCGGGCAAGATCGGTCCCTTAGTCCATAAGTTTATTTATTGGTTGTCGGCCTTTGATTTTTATAGCTTTTTATTTAATAGACTGTGAGTATCCTGTTTTGAAATAATATTTGGTTTAAGCCTGTTTCTTTATAAATGATTTTCCTTAATATGATATTTTTAAAGAATACTATAATTATCTTTAAATTAAATGTTAGTTCATTTATGGTTTTTTCAGCTATTTTTCTTGTTACTGTAATGTTCAGTCATTTAGCATGTAAGAAAACATTTTTTGGCGTATAAAACAATATTTGGAGTTGTTGTTATTTTTAGATAAATAATATTATAGTTGTATCTTGATAACTATGTAAAATGGAATAAGCTAATAATGATAACACATTATTAAAACAAAATTTTATAGTTATAGGTCTTATAAATCGATTGAGATGAGAACTTATTAATTATACTGTTAAGTGTTGAGGTTATAGTTGATAAAGAAGGATGTAATTAGCTTTGTAATTTTCTTCCCAAGCCTGCAGTCCTATTTTAAGAGTGCGTACCAAGCCAGAAAAATATGGCAATGTCAGATGAAACAAACTTATGTCTAATCTTCGCGTGGAGATGAGATGGAGATAGCGTGTTTCGCGGAACAAAAATGAACTAAGCGCTTTTTATCTAAATAATTCGTAAAATATAGAATATTTGAAAAAATCGTTAGTAGCAGCCCTAGGTCATATGTTAGTGATATTATTTATCGAATTTTTGTCTTAATTAGATACACCATGAACGAATAAAATCGAAAATTCATTATTATTAGAAGTAACTTTGTGATTTTTTCTATCGATGAAATTTCATTCCATTATGTTTTTGCTCAGATAGAACCCTCGCGTATATAATGAACATTCCCATATAAAAATATTTTTTCATTTAAATACTATTTACTTAGGTAAATTTCAATTCTGAGATTGTTATTTTGCTTTATACGCACTCTTAACTAGAACTTTATTCTTTGCTGTTAATATATGAAACAGATTTTATCAATATAAATTCTTTTGAAATTCCATTAGAATTTTAATCAGTACCTATTTTTTCAACACTACCATCAAACACTTTAGAACCAGTACACAACAGTTACTTCAAGTCCTCGCTCAATTTATTCCCGCTATTAACACTTCGATCTATCCAAGTCTGCTGCATTAGTTATTCTCCAATCAAGTTGTAGGACACTGATGTATCGTTTCATCGGAACTTAATCCATTACACGGGATATAAGCCTACTCATACTAACTGCACAGCAAAATTGGCATTCATCTACATAACTTGACTATACAACTGCCATTAACCGGTGTAAGAGGCGCCTTAACACAACTTATTGCCTATTCATAGGTATCAACAACTTTATTACTCTGTCTTATTTCTGAAAGATAATCTTCTTAGCTATTTATTGTTATACCAATAAAGTCCACTTTTGTATTTCCTTCTAATTTGAAGTAGTAATAATAAGTTTGTTTTTATATGTTTACTGCAAAATTTATATGCAGTTTAAATAATGATTGCTTATTGATTTTCAATTCTATCTATAGGATTCTAAGGTTCATAAAGATTGGAGGTAATGGAATGTTTTTGCATCTACTATGTAGATTGTTAGGTTTGTCATTTGCGATGGGTGTTCATTTGAAAATTCATAAGTTTTCATGAATATTTAAATAAATAACACTTTTGCAAGTTATCATTATGATTCGCTATGTATAGTTAATTTATTTGAGGATTAAAACCATTTTTTTAACACTTGTCTGGTTGGTAATTGCAAATTATGACGACACTAGAACCGTATAATTTTAGCATCGACGTGAATATACAAATGCTATTTATGTTAGCTATTCCATAGCTGATGTAGAATCGCCTGTTGACATATTAAAATAACTGTTTCATGTTACTAGTAAATTATTGTCCAGAAAGCGAACCACAAGCTCTTAAAACAATATTATTATAACCTTATTTGACTTTTCGTCGCTGTCATTTTAAAAAGTCGTAATTGTTGTTTTTTTTAATTGGCTATTTTTATGGGTAGTTTGGAACGTAATCGTCAATGTGTCAAAATACCATAATATGTTGTGTTTGACGATCTTAGACTTTAATGTTGTCAAAAAGTCTTAATTTATATGACTCAGTATTTTGTGTATCCTGAATAAGTGTATTTAAACATACGACTTTTTGGAATTACAGCGACGTTTTAACTTTCTTTGGCATCAAAACGGGACAAAAGACAAATAAGGTTATTTCAACCTTATTTAAGAGCTTGTGGTAGGCCCTCTGGACAATCATTTACTAGTAACATTAAACAGTTATTTTAAAATGTCAACAGGCGATTCTACATCAGCTATAAAATAGCTAACATAAATAGCATTTGTATAAAGTTATTGACGCCGTCCGAATAATGTTCCAAAAAAAGGACAAGACGCTAGCCAAGTCCTTCATAATTGTTATTTCGCCCGAGACTTATTTAGTAGGAGTGATGAGTCAAGTTTGTTATCTTTCATAAGTGCCCTAGTATTCGATGTGAACTTCCTAGTTACCCATGGTTTGATAATCTGGATTTGAAAAGGTATTTTAAAAGAGGCTTCGCTCCGGGCACATTCCATCCAACAAATTTAAAATGATGGGAATAGATTATTCACCCAACTACTCAGAGTGTGATATTGTAGAAGAAGTTTATAATGTGTTGATGGAGTGTGTCCTTTACGAGGCCCAGCAACAGGAGATGGCCTTTTTATGCAACCACAATGTAGGAATTTGTTATAGTATCCTGGCTCCCTCGTTGTCAGAGGAGGCCAAGATGATCGTACATTCAAATGTTATGTATGAGTTTTAAGCTGTCTGCGGTTTTAAGTATCTACAAGTTTGTACTACATAATTATGTTGATTATTGTTTTTGGCAGTCACCGTCCATAAAAGTCATTACCTACAATGGTGGTTATTGTACTAAAACTATTCACGGACTTTTTGAGACAACTTGAACTTGAAAAGTCACGATACACATAATTCGTTTCATTTCACTGCACTGATGCACATGGTTTTATCTTTATTGGATAAAATACCGCCGATAATATGCAATAAAACTCAAAATACACGAATTTATAAAAATGAAAACGCAACGTCACTCTGCAAGTTCCCACCAAAAAGTCTCGAGACCCCATTTTAAAAATAAATAAGATTAAACAAGTGCCTTAGAGATTTTGAGTACTCATAATTCCTTAAGGAAATAATAGATTTTATAAAGGAAACATAAACAATTAATTATTATTTAAATCATTTGTCATTCCGAAGATTCCGATGAAATAGTTATTTTCTAGTAACTAGTAATTTAAAATTACAAGACTTATGATAATATCTAGAGTACACTTTCCTATTTTCATTCAAATAATTTCATAATGAAGCAATTTCCGAGCAAGTGGTAGAAAAATATCTTTTGACTCTACTATATCACCTTTTTTCATCATCAGCTTCATCATGGCTATATCAACTATTGTCTAATTTGACCTATATTAACCCGTTCCCTTTAATAATTCCCAAAACAATAATAATGACTCGAAGTTTGAACCATTAGCATATTTCAGTGAGTATAATATTTCAAATTAATTCACCGACTGCAAATACCGGCTGAAATATTAATTAAAATGGTTGATGTGAGACTAAAAATATACCAGATATGTCATTATTTCTAAGATGAATATGTTACGATTAATAAATGTACTGTATATTTCAATACTGCAAATTGTGCATAGTTCGTCAAAGTAACATGCACTAGTTGTAATTTGAAAATCGTGTTTCTACAAAATGTTTTTTTTTGTAACAACTTTTAGCTTGGTTGCTTTTGTAACAACTTGCGATGGTTGTTAGCGTTCCTTTATCGTACCGCTCATTTACTTACTTAATACATACAACTCTTTCTGTATAAAACTAAAAAGTCTGAAATAAATTAAATTATTAAAAGAAACAAAAAACCCGACTGTGTAAAACATAAATTAACTGAAAAGAGAAAAACAAGCTCTTAAATCTATAGAATTTTGAATATAACTTGAATTTTATAAGGTATTGCAATCGGGGACAACCAACAACCTAAGTAACCTATGTATTTTTTTAGGTTGTTGGTTGTCCCCGATTGCAATACCTTATAAAATTCAAGTTATATTCAAAATTCTATAGATTTAAGAGCTTGTTTTTCTCTTTTCAGTTAATTTATGTTTTACGCAGTCGGGTTTTTTGTTTCTTTTAATAATTAGTTTAGGAAACCTGTGTTTGGGAAGCCTCCTTTATTACGCCGAAAGAAGTCATTAATGAAGTCAGCAATTTTATTACGTAAATAACAATAAACCAACTAATAACAATAAACTGCATGCTGTTTTTTTTTTGTTATTTTGAAGATCCCTACACCGTCACTTGTCTTGACAGCATTTGCTTCAGTAAAATCTGTCGAATCTCTTTTCTTCTTTACTCTATGATACCAGGGATTTGCAGTCAATTTGCATATTTCTAAAATTCTACGCAGCTATTGTGGTACTGTTTATGTTAGTACTGGCAATACTTTATCTATGCTGTGACACCGACCTATTTTATGATGAAATTATAATACTAATACTACTGATAATAAAGGTGTAAAATGCTGAATTTATGTTTCCTTGTATTAAATGTGAATATTTTGTTCAAGATTGCTGTTTAATATGTAACAAAAAAATTCTAATTTTATAATTTTCTCAGAATGTTAGTTGTTGTTCTATAGTATAGATCCCGAGCTCACAAGCGGTTTAGAGCCACTCAGTCTGAGGAGAGACTTTGCCTCGTTATGTGTGTTCTACCGCTTGTACAACGGAGAGTGTTCTAAGGAATTATTCGACATGATGCCCACGGCTACCTTTCACCATCGCAACTCTCGCCATCGACAGGGAGTCCATCCACACACATTGAAACCAGAATTGTTTCGAACTGTGCGGGCTAAAAGGAGTTTTCTTCCGCGGACGCTCGGACTGTGGAATGAGCTCCCTGCCGTGGTTTTCCCAATGGAGTACAGCATGGGGTTCTTCAAAAAGGGTGTGAAGAGGTTTCTTCAGGGTCGGCAACGCGCGAGTGATACCCCTGGTATTGCAAGCGTCCATAGGCTACGGTAACTGCTTACCATCAGGCAGGCCGTATGCTTGTTTGCCACCTAAGTGGTATAAAAAAAAAAAAAAAAAAGTATAATTAGTAGGAGGTGCCTTCCGGTAGTAATTACATACCTATTTGATATCAATTTTATGATGTTTCTTTGTAATTATATTAGATATATGGAACAAGTTGCTTTCTGATAACGGATGAAATATCATCCAGATCTTTTGTACGTATCGAGATTACAAAACATTAAAATGTAACTAACAGCTATTTATTACAATGATTACATAATGATAGATCTGAAAATATTCTTCTACAAGTTTTCACCTATACAACGTGAATATCTATATTAAAGTTACATAAATCGATTCAGAACTGAACAATACGTTTAAGAGGAAATGCTGGTGGCGTTTTTTCCATACAAACGTATTCCTCAGTTTCCTCTCTGGATAATGACACTAGAGCAATGATTATTTAATATAAAATATGTAGGTAAGGTACCACTGTATGTCCCTCGGTTTTGTTTTTCTCCATAAATTAATTATTATAAGAATTAGGAGCCTTCTAAAATCGCAAAAACTTACAATTTTTAACGCCCATATCAGACGTTCAGCGAACAAATTTGACGAATATAAAAAGCAAAGGAAAACCGACAGACATAGCCAAAGCCCTTCTTATTATGATTCTTGAAATATGTTTTTAAGTGGATCCGTTTTTGGTCGAGAAAACCGGGGATTACGAAATAGCGATTTCTTCTTATTTAATTAAATAGGTATAATCGGTCCAAGCTGTAGTTGTCTCTATCGCCCTCGGGCAGGATAGCTCGGGCACAGCGCGACAGCAATATACAGGTCGTTGTTTTGGTCAGCGACGAGCGACTCAGGGTCGATAATACAAATGACACTGGTTCTAAAAAAAATATTAAAAAAATACTTTATTTTTTTTAATAATAAAAATTAAAAAAATTTTTTTTTGAAAATCATGTAATAAGCTTAAAGTGTAGACATAATACTCAACGGGATACGAGGGAGTAAAGGGGTGGGGCGAGGGCGGCTTGTGCCTAGCTCTAGTCTGTGCACTTGCCTAGTAACCATACTTTGCGGTAATTTTATTTCAAATTGAATAAGGTATTTCTCAACATATTTACAGAATTTAATGGAATTAAGTCCATTTTTTGGGGAATATATACTTTGTACTACCGCTCCTGGGTCGCTTGTCGCCGACCAAAACAACACCCTGTATGTTAAAAACCTATTTTTCTTGCAACCATCTTTTCCTCTTAATGGTTTAGCATCTATAATGTACTGTGAACTTAACTTTAATCCATTACGAGTTTGTTTTTTCTTTTATTTCTTTCTGTTTCTATTAGCTTTTATGGCTCACACTCTATGTACACTGAATTTATACCAATGTAATCAGCTGTTGGATTTCCAAAAAAAAAGTTTCTAACCATTCACTGCAACTAAACAAATTGAGGGTACATTTCAACATTGACCAAGCGTCATTAAGTATAACCCTGACTTAAGATATTGTTCACACGTTACTCTGATGATAGTCGATAAGGGTACATGGAGTGTCCCGCTGTTTCACCGTTGGACGTCCACTGATATTAAATACTAGACGTTTTTGGGGTATTTTTTTTTCTTTTACTTATTTACTTTAATTTATTAGGTCATCCGATAGCGTAGATATTTGTTAAAACAAGGTTTCGAGAAAAAAACCCTGACGAGCAATATAAAAAAACACTAACTTATCATGAAATATTTCTGAAACCACGCAAGATAGCAGAAGTAGAAAAAAACAGCAAATTGAAACAAAAAAAGTAATTTAATGAGTTAAAGAAGGAAAACATTTATAAAACAAAAGATGGTTTACGAAAAAATAATAATAAAATAATATTATTAAATGAATTTAAAAAAAAAATTTAATTTTGTAAACCCACTTTAAGAGTTAAACGGGTGAAAATATCCGACCTATTTATTTTTTTCCTATAACCTTGCGAAAGTGAAAAACTTTGGAATTGATACAAATTCATAATATAAGTAAGATTTATTATCGTAGTATAGAATGGTATGTTAAAGTTAACATCGTGTTTGTCGTATGCTTTACAAAAGCCCTCACGTACAAGCGCGCAATGTTCCACAAATGTGTATCGATTTCAATTCTATGCGGTTTGAATTATAAACAGGAACATTTCGCCTGTTCTTAAATTCAATTATTTATTTTACTTATATTTTGTCCTTTCTATTTTGTATAGATATGGATCAAGGATGATTTTTATGCTGCTGTACATATTTTTAACAGTTGCAGAAGACGAAAGTACCTACTATTAGCTCATTATTATCCAGCTCTATTTCTAATCATTATTTGATGATTCTCGCCATAAAGTCCTGTCCTACTCCTAATCATCCTTCATACAATATCTTCTTTATTTTTGCTGTAAAATCATATATCTTTATTAACTTTTAAACATGAAGAGTTAGTTATATATTTACACCATACAGAAATAACAATGATATGAGTAAAATCTAACATAACAATTATCTACTTATATTACTTATATACTATATTTCAGGTCAATCTTCTAAAAATCCGGCATTGCAAACATCTTTTTCAAAAATCAACAACCCTATCTTTCAATAGGAACGTGTCAGGGCTGTCAAATAAAAACAGCAACGGAATCCGTCAGCAAACACACAGTTATTAAATTCCAAGTCCGCATTCGGGCGGATTTTGCGGATCAGTCCAAATATTAAACTTGGCCTAAAGAAATATATTGCGCCGCAACCAGAGGATTAAGTCGATGTCAACACAACCAGACTTATGTTTTAGACTGCGGTGCAATAAAATTGATAACATGTGGAACTTATTTTTAACCGACTTTTTTATTTTTTTTTATGTTTGTTACCTCATAACTCCATTTATGAACCGATTTGGAAAATTCTTTTTTATTTGAAAGGGTACACTTCCCGTTTGATTCCATTGTCATCAGATCAGGATTTGATTACTTCTTAGTGTACTTTGAAGTCGGTTTAAGGTGAATGCTCACGATTACAAAAAGCTATATTCCCGTTAGATGGTGTTAGTATCGCAAAGCTATGTTATTTCTTTTTTTATGTAAAATTGAAGCATCCTTGGTGCGTAATTTTGTGATTGGCGAGCAATATGTATTTATGAAGTATTTATGAAGCATTAATTTTACTTCCACGGCAATTAGTTACAAAGAATTCCTCCAGAAAAATATCTGTCAAGTTATTCCTTGTATATATACACGCACACATTGTAATTTTTTGTTTTGTTTCGACCGTTAGATGGCGTTAAAATAAGTATTGAGTTGTTTTATATGCCGTTAGGTGGCGTTTAAATAATTACGCGTGTGTGCTAAAATTGGTGAAGTATTTTTTCATGAATTATGCGTAAATTGTGTTTTAAAACAGTCCAATTATCGTAGACAAATACGGCCTAACGTCACCTTACTGTCATGTTTCAATGTGACATTATTTACGTGACAATTTAATCAGTATATTAGTCAAATAGCCTTTTATTAATCAGGGGTATAGTTATAATATTTCTTGCCAACAATAAAAATAATAAATAAATGTATTTTCGTGTCACACAAGCAAGAAAGCTACCGAAAATAAAGTCGAACATTCGATTCATTATAATTTTTATTATAAAATAATTCCTGGTCTAATAATATATAAAAGAACATAATCAACATTAAAATATAAACAAACGTATGTATAGCCCACTATCTGATATAGTTAGTTACCTCAAAACAAGTTATTTATGAATAACTTAATTAAACATTCTTTATTGTTTACGTACTTCCATAATGAATTTATAAGCGGAACTGAATTGCTCAGTAACTTGGTAGGTACGATAAAATTACAAAAACTCATTTTAATTTGGTACAATTACGAAGATCAAACCAAGGTTACGACTCATGTAAATAATCCTCTAATATTATAAATGCGAAAGTGAGTTTGTTTGTTACGCCTTCACACCTCAACTACTCAACCGACCATCATAAAATTTGGCATGTAGATAGCTTATAGTATGGAGAAGGACATAGGCTTTTTATCCCGGGAACGTCAGTGAATCCGAGGGGGACAAAAATGACTGATTAAAAATAAATAAGAGAATTAATGCGAAATAAATTAATTGTAGGTAATTATTGTTTGATAAATGTAGTAGATGTATAACACAGGTTAAATCGCTGGGCTTAGAAACTTATGTCCGTTTTTGAGTTCACACAGGTTCTTTATAACATACGTGACCATTAAAAAAGGTTTTACCGAAATTAACCCAATAATTATACAGTAAAATATAGTAAATTATGAGTGAACGACCAGGGCAAAAAAACAATCGTACCATACAAATTTTCATGACAGGATCCAGGGTTTAAATAGATAAAAAATATCGTAGATATTGTAAATTGCACTGAACTGTATTAAAATTTACACAAGGACTAAGTTTAGTTAAACGTCGGTTATAATCTAGTTTGATTTGTTGGTATTTAGCACTAAATTTATATTGAACTTTATTTAAATCATTGTTGATACAGTAGCTCCAAAATACAAATTACAGAGTGGTCTATTTACATAAACTACCAATATTTGGCGTGGCAATATAAATCAGTTTCTATATTAGATAAGGGAAATTGTAAAGACAACTTATGGTCTGTACCTACACACGGTCTGTAGTACATTTCGTTGCGTTTGCGCGAATAGAAACGCTGCAAAATCCTGGCGTAACTAAATGTCAATCTCATATATTTTGTAACGTTTCTATTCGCGCAAACGCAATTAAATGTACTTTGTCTAGGGGTACTGGTTTACCTTAGCTTAATATCCATTGATAGTATCGGACTTAGTCCCATCTCTACGTTACATGCATCGTAGATAAGGTTTTTTTACTATTCTTATAATTCCCTCAACAGTTTTTAAGTTATTATGTTTAATCATATCACTTTTTTGGCAGCATTTGGCCAAATGGGATCACTGACATTAAAAAACAAGAACTGGGCGTGCGTCATCACAGTTCATTCTTCTGTATAATTTTATTCTGCTGGTGTCTTTATTATGATACTACAAAGCTTTACATCGAATTATGACGTCATAATCATAATTTAATCATAATCATAGAATGATGAATTGTGTGTATCTAGTCGTTTTCCTTTAGTTTTATTTGAATAAATCATGCTTCGCTTCAGCGTCACTTTGCTTGCGGCGGCGTCGTGTGACGGGTCGCCCAGTTCCCTCCAATATGGCGAGAAAGGCGATGCCATATTGGAGGGAAGTGGGCGACCCGTCACACGACGCCGCCGCAAGCAAAGTGACGCTGAACGGGCGTGGGCGCTGCCACACGCGTCATACTTGTGAATAGGTGCTGCTTGTGGGGGCTGATCTGGTTACGTTTGCTATTTATTTACTTATTAAATATCGAGTCAGTCAGTGGTTTTCCCAATGGAGTACAGCATGGGGTTCTTCAAAAAGGGTGTGAAGAGATTTCTGCAGGGTCGGCAACGCGCGAGTGATACCCCTGGTGTTGCAAGTGTCCATAGGCTACGGTAACCGCTTACCATCAGGTGGGCCGTATGCTTGTTTGCCACCTTAGTGGCATAAAAAAAACATGTTTTTCTTATAAAAAGCACGAATAATGGTGATTACTTGCAAAATATAGAAAAGAACTTCAGACTATAAAGAAAATCGAGAAACTTTAAACGTGGCAATTAATTGGAAACTTTTATTAGTCCACTTTAAATGCAAATGAATGTTAAGCAATTACATTTCCCTTGTTCTATAAAACTATGCGACATTTAAATTTGTATGAATAAAAGCTTTAAAATCTAGACAGGTACCTACTACCAATCATTTTTTTGCTTTCTGTTAGCAGATAGGTAATGTTTTATTTATTGCTCTTGAAAATCTGATATAATGGCACTCAATAACAACTTTGAATTCAACATGAAATGAGTCGCAGCGTCTTCGCTTCATCCTGATCTCTGACTAGAAAACTTAATAAAAGCTACCTACGTTCTTAATCCAAGATTCATCAGCTTCAATAACCTACTTCCACAGCGAAATCTGGTTGAGTTAGGCGTCTCTAGAATCCTTGAAACGAAAAAAAAACTCTTCATATCTTTGTGGTTAATACCACAAAAATAAACCATAATTTACGATGTTTAACACTGATTAGAATATAACTCACACCGTTAATTCTTGTTTGACGGGCCAGTTGGCGCAGTCGGTTCAGATTCCACCTATAGCAGGTCGTGGGGTCGATTCCCACACAGGACATGCATTTGTGTGCGTGAACATGTCTGTACGTCCTGAGTCTGGGTGTGATAATGTATGTTAAGTATGTATTTATATACAAAAATTAGTATTATATAGTGTTATCAGTTATCTGGTTTCCATAGTACAAGCGCTGCTTATTATGGGATCAGTAGACCGTGTGTGAGGAATGTTCCAGATTATTTATTTATTTATTCTCATCATGATTTACAATATTGTGTACGACTGAGATTAGTGTATTCCAGTTTATCTAGCCAATGAATTAGGTTTAGCTTGACACAACATTGTACTGAAATAGGTGAGAATTTCGATATACATGCAAAGTTAAAAGTGAGATTGTAGTTGTACACAGTAAAAAAAAACATCAACTACAAAGGTAATTAATTGCCCTAAATTACTACATCTAACTTGGATTTAGAGAAAATTTAGATGAATCTGTAGCACGGCCGGTGATTGTAAATTAAAGTCACGTCTCAGATTAAGCTTTTGGATTTGCATTGAAATTAAATTAATCCTCATGAGAAGTTTTTCGTTTAAAAGTTTGTTTGATCTTTATTTTCGTTTGTAAAACGTAGTTCTAAGAGAGTTAATGTATCGCGTTTATTCGATCAAAAGAGCAGCTCTACTGGGGAAGCACCTCCACCCTACAGAATACGCAGCCAAATAACTTTATGTTGTGTTTGTTACTGCGCGTGAGTAAGGTCGCCAAAGCTCATTGTGTGGGGGAAGGATCGGTAACGCGTGAGCGATGCTACGTGTGTTGCAAGCGTCCATATGATTACGATAACCGCTTACCACCAAGGGACTTAGTTTCAAGTACCCATTCAGTTACCCGCTTCACCGGTGGTAGATTAACTTTGCCGATCAATTAAAAACGGCTAATCATGCTACACCAAGAGCGCTCCATTATTCCATTACGCATCTTCAAAACCCATTACTACTTTTCGTCGAATATAGAATTTAAAATCCGATTTAAGCACAGCTTAACCTGAATCAGCCCGTAAAAGGCACTTGAGAGTCTTGGTAATTGAAAAGTTTTCTATTTAACGGACGAAGCTAGGAGGATCATCGCTGATAAATTACGTAGAAAAGTTCCCCGTACCATCGGCGGGGATTTATTAGGTTTCGACGAATAGAAGATGGTAAGACGAATGTGAGCACTTTTTTTATACTACTAAGTCGGTAAACGTGTTTACGGCCCGCCTGATGTTAAGGCGGCCCTCTGTGGCCGGTGCAACTTCAACGCAAGCATAGTCTAAAAGCTTGTTGTTTCATCCAACGTAATGTTTGACTGCGAAAAAAGAGAGACAGCATCAGAGCCGTCGGTTATCAGTCGGTAAATTCCGCTGATCACTCGCGGACGCTTCGCTAGGTCGCATGATGAGGCATGATTTCGCATTCATAAAACTTGTTCCAGGAGTTCTTGTGAAAAAATCTTACAAGTTTGTGAAAAAAAAGTTAGTAATTTAGAATCTCCAATACATTTGCAAGCCTGGTATCTAAATGTTTTCTTTACTTTTACAATTTATAGGTACATTAGATATGGCCAAAGTTCAGGTAAAATTCGTGCAAAAACGCTATTTTTCGGAGGCTTTGACTGAATTTGTTTCACACTTTTTTTAAATTTCGCCTAGATACACGGCTAGACATAGTGCACAAGATATTAATTTGTTCAAAACATCTAACGAAAAATGTTTAACAACGCCATAATAAGTACAGAGGTTTTGTATGAAAAGTATGACGAATTGAGTGCTCTTAAGCGATTACCGTAGCCACATGGACGCTTGCAACACACGAAGCATCGCTCATGCGTTACCGACCTTTCCCTCCTCTCCAATGATCTCTGGCGACCTTACTCACGCGCAGGAACACAACTTTACACAATATAAAGTTTTAAGAACCGTAGGGGTACATACTGTAATGTACTACTAATTACTATATATCAAGTATGATGGTGTAATCAGGTATGATTGACCGAGATTCGCTCGATGTATGTACAAATAAAAAGGTTAAAATATTAGAAAAAGATTCGACTGGGTAGATAGGGGATCGAACTAACCTTATCAAGACGTGGCTTGGTTGGCTTGGCTATCAGCTCTACTATCAGCCTACGACTGGAGCATTCATAGTAGTAGATAAAGCAGTTGAAGAAAATGGAAATTATTACTGTCTTCCATAAAGTTTATTGTGTAAAAATAAAGAACTGTAACAATGACAAAGAAAATATGATATAAAACACTTGTATAGATATTATTACTGAGAGGACATTTGAGACATAGGGAAGTGGTGATATGAAACCAAGGAACTTACCCCAGCTGGGTTCTAGTATGTTAAATCTTTAAATTGATGCACTGGTAATTTGTCACTTCATGTAACTAAGTCCATGACTAGGACATTTAAACTTTTATAATAAATATATCAACATTGATTTTTATTTCACTTTACATAGTTAGATGACCTAGTTGAATGAATGTCTGATGGACATTCTTCATTCAAAAATTTGAAAATAAGAATATTCCAAAATTTGAACATTTGAAAATTGAATAATATGTGAATTTGGAAATAGTATGTGACCAGAAGCAAGAATTGATATAGGAGAGGTCGCATCATTATAACCTACGAGACGCAATTCTATCGTTGTGAAATTACCGTCACTCACGTCAATATGCATGAAACGTGAAAACTAGGAAACTACTTTACGTGGTTTCATTTGTATTGCATTTGAGGTATTATAGTATCCACCCTGTATATTATACACAAATATATTATTATCTTCAAAAATAAAAAAGTGATTACCCTGAATTTCAATTGTCGTTTTTACATGACGTGCGTACTTCCTAAAAAAAGAACATACACAGAATATAGAATTGAGTAGTAGTCCAACTTTTGAAAACTAACTCTTGAAAATGTTTAAAAGAGTATTTTTTGCATTAGCAAAATTTTTCTTTAATCGATGGACCTCGGATAAGGTATAGCTAACGTAGTTTTTCGTATAGGAATGATGACCTATATTTGTACCTGACTAAGACTAACATCTAGCTATCCTCCGTGGTTTTACCCGAGTTCCCGAGAGATCTTAAGTTTTCCCGGGATAAAAAGTATCCTCTATTTTATTCCAGGGTATGATCTATTTATGTTTCAACATTCGCATTTTTTATTCTTTTATGAAATTAGGGTTTTAGTACTTAGTTGCCTAGAATGCAATAATATATTGATTATAATCTGTGTGCAAATAAACCCTATAATTTAATATTACAATTGCCTAGGCAACTCAATTAACCCCAACATCCAGATGTTAATAATAATAAAATAGATGAACCTACATACTTTTGTTTATACCAGTAGATAGTTGCCACCATAATCGGTTCATTTCAACGATATTTATGTTACCAATACCAATAACAAAATTTATGATAAAAATATTGGTTGATTTACTGTTACAAAATCATTCTATGTTTATATTAATATGACGTTCTCGAACCAGTTTTTTTTTTGCCTTAAATAAACATTTGTATGCTTAGTACCAAAACATTTACTCACGGCTATCCAAAAGGTTCACACTTGTTATAGATAACTTAATTTCAAGATAAGTTTTTAAGATGTATTTTTATGCAATATTTTTATTGCTATTCTGTGATGTGCACGGTGCTTTATATTACGATTCGTACCATGGAACTCCTATTACGAAAGAAGAATTGAAACGGCATGATAAATCTAATACAACTTTGTAAGTACTTTTATCACTACTACTCCAAGAATTTATAACTTTTTTTAAGTTTTGTCTGTATTATTACAACTTTACTAGTATAAAATAATAAAAAAATATTGGTTGCTTTATCGTTTTTGTAATTCAAAGTTCTTTTACATTTTTGAAACAGTAAATATTACCTATAGTAAAATATGTAAAAAATGTCATACCCGAAATATAAAAATTATTGTACAAATTAAGACTTATATAATACTAGCTGCCCGGCGCGACTTCGTTCGCGTGGTGCTAACGTACCCTGCCCTATCTAAACTATCCAGGGCGTCACCCAAACGCATACAAAAAAAATCATTTAAATCGGTTCAGCCGTTTAGGAGTTCAGTGACATACACACGTACAATTTTATATATAAAGATATTACTTATATATTATTATTATATATACTTATATTATACGTTACTAATACTGGTGGTTCTGTGAGTTGTAGACTTCGCGAGTCTCGATAATCATATGGAATTCCCTGTACCCCTAGACAAAGTACTTTTCTATGCGTTTGAACGAATAGAAACGCTACAAAATGTATGAGATTGACATAACGATTCGCTAGATCCTAGCGTAACCAACTGTCAATCTCATACATTTTCTGGCGTTTCTATTCGTGCAAACGCATAGAAAAGTACTTTGTCTAGGGGGGCTGGTCGATTCAGTTTTTGAAAAAAACCAGAGCTATTTTGAAAAATTCCCAAAAACCAAATCGACAAAAAAAAACATATTATCGAACTTGCTCACAAAATTTCACGTGAATAGGTTGAGAAATTCGACCTGTAGAGGAGAACAGCCCCTCTAAAAAGGAAGCTAAAGCAATATTGCTAACGCAATTCATTTTTTCGAATTTATGGCAGAGCTTATGCAATTCATTAATTCCGAATCTTTTATTGAATTGAATTGTATAATGTGTGACTAGTATACCAAAAAATATTGAAATTACGTAGGATCTGCCGAGAATTCGAAAAAATGTATTGCGTTAGCAAAATTGCTTTAGCTTCCTTTTTAGGGGGGCAGCTGGACATCCTTCGGATATCTGGACAGACATACGAAAGCATTTTTGTCCAAAATAAAACCGGAGATGCTCCGCTTGACATTAATCTCTCAATAACGCCTGTTGCCAATCAAAGAATCCAATAAAATATCTATATCCAAGTGACTTGAAAACTGGATTAATGATTTAGTTAGTTGCTTAATGTAAACGGCTGAAAATGATGACAATGAAATATTTTTAGTTGGTGTACCAGTGAAATAGAACCATGTGATCCTAACGAAGGGAGGCGCATTGATGGGTCATGTAACAATCTTAAAAATCCTACACGAGGGACCAGTCATACTCCTTTCGTAAGAATTTTACCAGCTGTGTATGATAAGAGTAAGTTTATTATCTTCTTTGTTTCTAATCAGCGGCAATTTTCGATGCCTGTCATTCAACTTTTAAACATTTAATAGACTTGCATTTGGCAACAGATAGTCAATTTTGTAATGTCCATATGCTTAACCAAGGTTTCATCTGAATAAAGGAGTTTTGAATTTTGCACGTTTGCCCACAAAATGCCCAAGACAAAGAGACAGCACATATATCTTGTGCTGTCCCATCAACATTTTGTTAGACTTGCAACTAGGTATCCATAAATAAAAGTATACTAATCTTTAAAAAAAAAAGATTTTAATGAGTCATGACATTTAATTGATTACAGATTTTGATCCAAGAAAAGCAAAATCCGGAAAGGATCTTCCATTAGCTCGATACATACGAACCAGCCTGGTCTCGGAAGGTCGTGTACCGAGCCCAGTGTTCACACAGTTGGCTGTACACATCTTCGTTTTCATGTCTGCTGATATTGTATCTCTTCATGATACAGGTAAGAAGTTTATTGATAAGCATATTAAGGAAAAAAGTTATAAACAATACTGGCTTGGAAGTCACTGAACTCCCTGTTCTTATATTTCCAGTTAATTATATTGTATGGAGACCGTATTGCTGTTCAGAAAAAGGAAAGGCCGACCGTGTCTGCGTACCCAATCAATTACCCAACGATGACCCAGTCCATAGGTTCTCTGATATTCGTTGTCTTAACATGACTAGACCAGAGTCATTTCAGTCTGTTGGATGTATCAAAAATGGAACTGTCCCTCAAAGAGTAAGTAATACATTACCAAGAGATTTCTAATTCCAAACATTTCAAGAACAAGGCATTTTCAATATTCAGGAGTCTTGATAAATTAATATTTTTTGCCCTCTTTTAGATTGTATCATCAACTCCTTTACTGGACCTATCCAATATTTACGGGAATTTAGAAAAGAACTTGCTAGAAAAAGGCAGGCTATTTGAAGGAGGTCTTTTAAAATACGAAGTGGAAGATGGGAGAATATGGCCTCCAAGTTCAAAAAGTAAAATTGACTTGTGTCTTCTGAATCAAAAGCCGCGTGAGACAAGGTGTCATAATACACGTAAGTTCTCTTTTTATTTCCAATTGTGTAATATCAAAACCTTGAACATGCGAAGCCATTCTTTCAATACTTATTCTGAGGGTCAATTATATCGTTCAAAGAAGATTGGGAGATAGCAGTGGAACAAAATATTCGGTTATTTTATCAGTTTATTGTCATTGCGTAATACATACAAATCATAATTATCTTGACTACGATTTTATGATGGTAAGTAACTAATTGTTAATTTATCTACTGGAGTAACTGCAAGCAGAAGCATGCTTGCTTAGCTTTGCAGAACTTGAAGGTCATCAGCAAGAAGCGCACTATAAAGAAGTCTACCTTGTTATAGTTATTAGAAGCTAGATCTTGACCTAATATTTTCTATTATCAGCTGAAGACGGTGGTAACACACTAGGCAGTATAAACCTGGTATCAATTTGGTATTGGAGGCAACACAATAAAATTGCTACACAGCTAGCCAAGATAAATCCATGTTGGGATGACAACAGACTCTTCTATACTGCAAGGGATATCAACATCGCTATGGCATTGCAGATCTATTATTATGAATTGCTTCCTCTTTTTATGGGTAAGGTTTTTTATTATTTGAGGCCAGCAGAATAGTCAAGTTCGTTTTTCTGTTATGACGTGTGGAATGATGAACAAAAATTTCCATAATGAAGTATTAGTAGCGTAGTAGGGTCAGATTAGCATAGCATCACTGAATACGCCAAAAATAAAACACATTAGTTTGTTACGATAACTTTTTTTACATTAGCCTTCCTAAAAGCCATTCTTAACCTTTCCGTTTCATGTGTGAACCTAGGCACTCAATCCGTGTGAAGGTTGGATTTGAGTGTAAAAAAAACACAAAGGAATATGTCATTAAGAGCACTCAATTCGCCATACTTTTCATACAAAACCTCTGTACTTATTATGGCGTTGTTAAACATTTTTCGTTAGATGTTTTGAATAAATTAGTATCTTGTGCACTATATCTAGTCGTGTATCTAGGCGAAATAAAAAAAAAGTGTGAAACAAATTCAGTAAAAGCCTCCGAAAAACATCGTTTTTGCACAATTTTTACCTGAACTTTGGCCATATCTAATGTACCTATAAATTGTAAAAGTAAAGAAAACATTTAGATACCAGGCTTGCAAATGTATTGGAGATTCTAAATAACTAACTTTTTTTTCACAAACATGTAAGATTTTTCACAAGAAGTATACGCCTGGAACAAGTTTTATGATATGCGAAATCATGAATGACGACCTAGCGAAGTGGCCGCGAGTGATCAGCGGAATTTACCGACTGATAACCGACGGCTCTGATGCTGTCTCTTTTTTTTCGCAGTCAAACATTACGTTGGATGAAACAACAAGCTCCATTCCATTTACCTATTGTTTTGAATTTTTTGACACACTTGCTCGTAAAGTGAATAGTGCTCTTATTGAATCACTGTTAGTATCATAAGACAGCATATTACGAACTGGTGCTTTTTACTTCACATTACCGCACTAGTGTTTTATGATATTATCCCGATTATGTTAAGTTTGTATCTCACTGTAAGTGATATGTGCGTAGACAAAGGATTCTTAATTTAAACGGGTAAAACAGATTGACAAGCGAGCAAGCGTGTTGAAAAACGTCGTATGGAACGCTTGTGCTATACTCTCAGCTTACTTATCGCGTTCGCCTACGCTGTAATAATACCACCTCGTCTGTGATGAACAAATTTGCACACATGTATCACAATGTACTATTGTGATGATGAAATAGTATTAGCAAATGCTTTTTATGTCAAATATAATTAGTTTCCTCTGTATATTTCCAAAATAAATAATATATTTGCATACTTTAGTTTAGAGATAGAAAATAAAGTTATATTAATATTTTGGGATGTTATCAGGTTATGACAATCTACTAAAAGATGGAGTCATATCTTCATCACCAGGGTTCAGAGATTCATACAACCCTAATATTCTACCTCAGATGTCTTTGGAATATCCATTTGCACTAAGATGGCTGCATACAATCCAGGAAGGATCTTTAAAGTAAGTTACATTGCTTCTCTTAATTCACTTCTCAAATTCAAATTCAAAATTAAAAAGTCTAACGCTAATACCGGTTCGGAAATTGCTCTCAGCAAATAAAGTGAATAATAAAAGATTATGAAATGTTCAGGACCAAAATATAAAGTAGATGAACTGTATTTAGGAATATAATTAGAACCAATATCTTTGGGGATGGTGGGTAACTTAAATTGTTTTATTATATTTATCGGAATGTTACTTACAGAATGTACGACAAACAAGGTCACTACCTCAAGGAATTCCCAATTGTGAATCTTACTTTGCGAACTGGGTACTTTGCCGTTGATGATAACATAGATTACATCACACAAGGTAGCTTCAGGCAAAGCAGTGCTAATATCGATTATATAGTGGATCCTGACGTAAGTAGCCTTTTGATACCATTTTTTAATGACAAGAAAGCAAAAGTGAATATCACTTCAGTTAATTCACTTTAAATTGATGATAGTATCCTACTGAATGATGTGTTCCATCAGCTGCACTGAAGAACTTGTTCCTTTAAGGCTTTGTGTATATAACTACTGCCACATCGTCACTAACCATTGAACGATTGTGGTCAAATACAAACCATCGTCAAAATTTAATAACTGGTACTTTTTTCTGTTTTTAGATTGCTGAAACAGGTTTAGGTCCTCATCAAAGAGCATCCGATCTAATGACCAACGATTTGGCTAAAAACCGATACTTCGGCTTCCAACCCTACGTGAAATACAGAGAGTTCTGCTTTGGGAAACCGATCAAAAGCTTTGATGATTTGATTGGAATCATAGATTCTGAGGTATTAGTTGTTCACTTTTTTGCATTGCTCTTTATTCATTCCTATGTATAGTTTTATCTTTCTTACTAGGTACGTACTAAATTAAAATATATTTATTTCAAAATATACCATTATTATTTTCCAGAGACTAGAAATTATTCGTGAGAAATACGAACATATTGAAGATGTAGATTTAATAGCTGCTATATGGGTTGAAAAGCCAATAGAAGGTGGTTTCGTTCCTCCTACTTTCTATTGTCTAGTAATAGAACAGTTGCTTCGTAACACAAAATCTGATAGACATTGGTATGAAAGACCAAATAGACCTGGTGCTTTTACTATTGGTGAGTCAGCTATTTTTATGTCACACCATGACCTTGAGCTTGTACTTCGAGGTGATTATCATACACATTCTTGAAGGAATAATGGGTATGTCTTTGAATATCGTAACGATGGTTACAAATTCTATAATAAAATTTATTTTAGTGAAAGAATAAATAATTGCCCTGAAGCTGAAAAATTTTCGTCAATTATAAGATCTTCAAGAAACTTGGAGAACGAATATCAGAAACTTTTCTATTATTGCAGAGCAACTGCTTGAAATAAGGAAGGCATCTTCAGCAGGCCTAGTGTGTTCTGTAGGAGATTCTGTCACTCATATTCAACCTCAAGCCATGTTGAAGGCTGGACCACTGTATGTATAAACTTTATTCTACTAAATAAATCCTCTTTTAAAGTTGAATCGTTTTTAACCAAGATACTAAATATAATTTCTAAAATATTAGTCAATGTACTAAATGAATTTCACCATATTAATCTATCCGTGAAAGATTTGATTTGATTAGAAGATACTATTTTAATGTTCCAAATGCACCGTTTTAATTTCTTGTGATAAAAGACATTTTTAATTTTATTTGTGAAATTTATCTTGTTATTTTTAGAAACCCAATGTTGAGTTGCGAAGAAATACAAAAAGTGAATCTTTGGGCTTGGAAAGACAACAGCTGCACACAAAACAAGCAACCATGGGAACATTATGGTTAAGATAATATATCCAAAAATAAACGGAAAACTAAAATTTGTTTTTGAAATGGTTTTAGAAATTAAGGACATGAAACATTTAAAATCATTATTGATATTGAATAAAAATTAAACGTGTTTTAGTGCTCAAAAGCCAGTGCTCTTAATTTCTTCATCTATTTAATAACATACAGCATTAGCGAATATATACATATAACTTATTTTAGATAATATTATGAGTATGATGCCAATGACCGTTTAAGTACCGGTTTTTATCTATATTTGAATGTAAATTAAGAGTTCAATAAAACTATAAATATTTAAATTGGTCTATATTTTACTGATGTTAATTTTATTATTATTCAGTAACTTCGGTTGCTAGAACGTCTATGAAATGTCAAATCTGATGAAAATCTGTTACAATTAACTATCTGTTGACAGCCTTTCCCTCTTATTACAAAACATGGTTTAAAGCAAACCCAGGTTTTAAAATAGTCTCGGCTCTTTTTGTCATATGACGTTAGAAAGTGACCGAGTGATTCGTTTTACTAAACTTGCTTTAAACCTTCTTTTGTAATAAGGGGGTTTGAGTTTCCGAAAAGAAAAATTATCTAATTGATTTCCAAGAGGTGATTTTTTTACATATAGCCCATTTACCCATACTAAATTCGTTCACTTTCATTAAGTCATTTGTGTTTTGTTTCTGTCTTTCGCATAGCATTGTCTCTTCTTTTGAGATACCAAACGTCATATTCATTTATTAATTTTGACAATATAACCATGGACGTATATTATGGCTTACAAAACTGCCAATGTCATGTTGGTTGTTCCAGCCATTTTATTTGTATCAACTAAGATCACTCCGACAAGTGCAGTCAAGTCGTTTATTTGATTTTCAAATAGCGTTTCATGCAAAAACGTAATAATTTAAAGTTTTAAATAAATTTTCTATTCAGTTTTTATATTCAACTGCTATGAAACCTATGATAATCGCAATAACTATTATTGCTAGAACTATAACTAATATTATGATACTTGTGAACAAAGTTAGTTATTACACAAGAGGCGGTATTAAGTACGCGAGCCGTAGGCGAGTGCGGTAAGAGAGCCGAGAGTGTAATGATTACACACGCGTATCATACGACGTTCTGCGAAGAAAAAACAGTTTTTGGAGATGATTTTTTGATAATAATAACCACACACCGAAAACGTTAATAAATATTTATGAAAAATAGCGCGCAGTTTTTTTGACAGCGATGTGCTTTTTTTTAACTATTTCAACCAGTGCTTCGTCTACGCGTGATCGGTTGAGTTCAATCAATCAAGAAACTGTATAATATTAATTGCTAAAGGTAGTCTGTGATTGTTAATAAATTGTTCTAAAACGTGAGTTTTATATTTGTAAGTATTAAATGTTCATATTTAATATTAATTCGTTACCCTAAATCGAGTTATTTAATGGCTAAATCTGTCTCTACGACGTATATCATCGACAAATCTTTTCTGTAAAGCCAGAATTTTCAGCATGAAGTTTACACAACTGTAGCATTATAGCATTCATTAATATTTTCTGACTTATTCATGATACCAGTACCTAAGTTATTAATATCTATAGCCTGTAATCAAATATAAGCGTCAATAACAATTATAATTAATTTGTTGGTTTAGTCAGATTCACATATTTCAAAGAGTTTTATGGAAAATACGGAAACTATGTTTTCAACACACTCGTTCGTAAAGTGACATTTATTGAAAAATCTCTTTAATTTGCCGGAGTTGGTTTTCAGCAGAACTGTTTCTCCGACGGCCAGTTTTATATGGCATAGTCACGTGTGAGCTCTCAATCTACCTGAACTTTTGTTAAATATCACACGTAGTGGCGGAAAATAGCCATGAACAATTCATTTCTACAATAATTGGACTGTTTTACAAAAAACTTAAACCGACTTCAAAGTAGGTACACTAAGAAGTAATCAAATCCTGATCTGATGACAGTGGGACCAAACGGGAAGTGTACCCTTCAAATAAAAAAGAATTTTCCAAATCGGTTAATAAGTTATGAGGTAACAAACAAAAAAAAATACAACCAAATTGAGAACCTCCTCCTGTGTTTGAAGTCGGTTAAAAAAAAGAAATACTCTACGCGGATGAAGTCACGGGCAAAAGCTAATAATGTGACGAATATTTCAAAATATACAATTATCTTTAACATGAATACCTACATCTGTCTAAATACTCATTTATAATTTGAATAATAAAGCAAAATTAAAATAAATAAGAGGTGACTTCATATCGGAGGGCATTATTACAAAGTAACTTTGTAAGGAAGTTAGCTATGATACTGAAAACAGTTATATTATTATTTTTAACTAGTTTTAATATTTCAAATGCGGTTAGATATGATTGCTTTACGGCTGAAAAGGCATCTGAAGAATTAATAGATAAGTACGAAGATGCTGATCTACTTGAGTGAGTATTTTTGTATAATATTGGTGCCGATTCTGTTGTAAATCGCACTAAACTAATTTTAGTCACATCTCATCTTCTTACGAACATGAATGAAAAAGGATAGAACATATTTTAAGTTGTCAAATTAATCTTTGCCGTCTTATTTTGCGTGTATTTAGGGGTAACCGCGATAGATGGCGACTAAATTTATATTGAAAACAAGTATTGGACTAATTTGACAGGACTAAATTTCTTACATACTTTTCTTATGTTCTTTGTTAGAAAGAGACATAGGGAGATTAAAATTAGTTTAGTTGTGAACAACAGAATCAGGGCCATTATTTTAAAGTATTTAGTTTATTTGACGCCTAAAAGCCGAATTGAGTTTAGCAAGCTAAAACTAGGTGCAGTCGGTTGAAGATTATTAAACTTAGGTGTATTCTATTTATTCACGGTTAGGTATAATGATACCTTTTTCTAGGACCTGCACTAGAGAAATTGAGCCATGTGATCCTTACGAAGGTAGACGCTTGGACGGATCTTGCAATAATCTTCTGCACCCATCTATTGGAACATTCTATACCAAACAATACAGACTTGTACCGGCTGATGAAGGTAAGTTAATCTGAAAATTGGATATGATATCTATTTCTGATAATAATAATGCCTCATCCTCATCCTCATGTCTAAAAGATGGACAAGATGGACTTATACTCAGAGAAGATATTCCAAACGTTGTTTAAAATATCAACACAACAAAATACCTTAAAATTTTGAAGATAATAATAATGTTATAGATATAGGAGCTATTAGTTGAGTTTTATATATGAAACCCATGAATATAAAACAAATGAAGAAAACTAACCATTAATTTATCCGGTACCCTCTTGATATTTCCTGAAGCGATAGAACCGCTGAATTTATATCTAATTGATCGAATTTTATCAAGTTACAATACCCATGCCTTTACAGATACTGAAGAAAGAAAAGCTAAATGTGGAGAGAAATTACCATCGCCTAGATCAGCTCGATTGGAAATTCTTGCGGATGGCAAAGCGTCTAGTCCTCTTGTCACGCAGCTCTTCTCACATGTTTTAATTGGATTTATTGCAGATACTATGAGTTTCCATGATACAAGTAACGTATTAAAACTACCTAGGTATTTATTATGAAGAGAGAAGGAAGATATTAATGGGGTATGGGTCCTACAATGAAATAATTGAAATTTTAGTAGTAATTCAGCCACGAGGTCTAACCAACCTTTTCGATTTTCATCCAAATAGGTTTTTGGACTTAATAAGAGTAAACGGATAAATAGACTCATTTTTGTATATACGATATACGTCATAGCTAAAATATAAAAAAAAACATAAATCATCTTTGCAACAATATTCTTTTCTAAAAAGAAGCTTAATCGAAAATAATTGCTAGCTTAATTGAGAATAAAGAAATATCATATTGGTAAGTTTATCAACCTAAATTATATTTCCAGGGAATTATCTGACAAACACAACTAATTGTTGTACACCAGAAGGAGAGGATAATGAAATATGTGCACCATTAGACATAGAAGAGAATGATTTTGTACACAAATTTACTGGTATTCGCTGCATGAATTTAACCAAACCCCTTACATTCCAATATTTTGGATGCACTAACAATGACACCGATCCTAAAAGGGTAATCCATGATTTTATTAAATTAGTTTTGTTATCCTTAGAAAGTAAAGTATGATTCCAATTTATTATTAAAAATCACATGAACCGGGTCAATAAACGGAGTTTTGTTATAATACAAATTTATTTTAGACTATAAATGCTACAAGTACCTTTGATCTGTCGCAAATATATAATTACGATGGTAAAATGGTGAACCACGCCAGAACTTTTAGTGGGGGACAGTTGAAACATTTTGAGGATGAAGATGGTAATATATGGGCGCCAGATGCTGAAACACCTGAAAGCTGCTGCGCTAACGATAAAGAAACTGAACCTCGTTGTAACGGTCCAAGTAAGGTTTTTTAAGTTAAATCTTTTTAGAATATCAATTCCATAATTTGAAGGCATATAATTAGGCGATTTAGGTTTAATGATGAATTTAGCGAACCTAACAAATTTGAATTTAATTTCTAAACTATGTATACCTAATGAATATTAATATTTCTCTAAAAAATATGTCGTAAATTAGAACGCAATTTTAAACAGACAGCTCATAGTGCTAAGCTAAGAAATTCAATGCAGTGATAGTAAAGTTAATATTTTTTTCCATTTATATAGTTGCAAACGGCTTACTCGGCAATACTTTATTGTCGACATGGCTATGGAGGATGCATATCAAAATCGCAGAGGAACTGGAAGTAATGAATCCATGCTGGAATGACGACAAATTGTTCAAAACAACGCGAGACATTCTCATTGCCATGATCATGCAAATAGCATTTTATGAGCTTTGGCCACTTGCTATGGGTATTTTTTTTTATTTTTTCTTTATGCTATTAAAATTTGTGTGCAAATTTAATGAAAGTGTTAGGTAACATTATTTGGTTTAACTGGACGAGGTACACCAAAGGTCTTATTTCTTTCATTGTCATGGTCATCATTTAACTTGATGTCTAATGCTGTAAGCATATCCAGCATAAAAATATCTTCAACAGCAATGATTCATTAATGCAGAGCCTAAACAACTGGGGTTTTAACTTGAAAATTTGCCCGCAGGTTCATTGTATAACATAGGAATATTAAGAAGTTGTTTTGGGAAACCTAACGCAAGGTCCGATTAACTTGAAACTCGGTATAAATCATTGAATAATTCAATGGTATTAATACTTTGGATAGAAAATAAAGAAACATATTTTTGAGTTTCTCGAAAATTACTTTTAACGGGGTAAAAAGGGGTATATATATTTTAAGGGAGGATTTTACTGCGTATCTTGAATAACTCAAAAGTTGGTATAATTTGTACCTTTTTTGGAAATTCTATTCTAAAGGGGGTAAAGATGGGGGCCCATGTAAAACCACGGGACGGGAACCTAGTTAACTACATAATAAATACATTACTACTCATGTTTTATAGGTAAAGCAAATATGATAAATACTGGAATTATATCGGCATCGCCAGGTTTCAGAGATGTTTATAATCCAGCTGTAAAACCTCAAACATCTATTGAATTTCATTATGCATCACGATGGTTTCATACAACTCAAGAAGGTATAATAAAGTAAGTATTATTTTCAATCAAAGCTTAAACGGGGTGGATACGACAATACGACATTAAATGAATACACGTAAAGTACTCATAAATACGATCAACTTTTACTATTGGACCAAATTTGAAATTGCAAAAAAAAATACAGCTTTTCATACATTTTTGCCGACGAGACATGTGCCTTTTGTATGAAAAGCTGTAATTTTTTTTGCGATATCGAAGTTGGTCCCATACCGGGTAAAATGGGGTGAATAGAAACTATAATTTTGATTGGAATTTTCACTTTAATATCGAACTTGTGTTATTAGTAGCTTCCAAGGCAAGCTTTTCCAAAAATTGCAGTCCTTAAATGCTACAAATAATAACGTGAAAATGTATTTTCTGGTGTTGGTGTATTCGCCCCTTGCATTTTAATTCACCCTATTTTACGTAGTAAAAGTTGATCGTATTTATGAGTACTTTACGTGGTTTCATTTAATTAATGTCGTATTGTCATAACCACCCCGTATTTATATAGCTCTTTAAATGTCACCTCATCGTAGAAATAAAGTACCTTAATTGCTGGTATTCCTTCTTTGTAAAATATATCATGCAGTGATAATAATGAGTTGGTACATATAGATAAAATAGCTGCAGAAAGAACCAAACTATAATGGAAAGGTTGGCCAAGCATGACCAGCAGGGCTATTGTAAAACGCTCAGATTCGATATCGGAAACGGATACAAAAACTACCGAGGCGATTTTCCGCAATTGCTATTTTAATTTCCGAATTCGAATATTTTTGATGTTTCTTTACGTAAACATCAATTCGATTCATCGAAAAATTTTCGGAAATTAAAATAACAATTGCTTAAATTCACCTAGAATTTTTTTGAATCCGTTTCCGATATCGAATCCGACGTTTTAAAATAGCCCTGCAGGCTTGGTGCTGAAGTTATTATCTATTTAATAGATATCGAATCAATTTATACTGAGATATAATTGGCACATAATAAACAGGATATTATAAATACTGATACTTTCAATCATTTCAGAATGTACGACGAAGAAGGTTTTTATGTGAAGCAAATTCCTGTCGTTAATCTGACCCTGCGATTTGGATATTTAGCGAGGGATAATCATATGAGTTATATCACTCAAGGTGCTATTAGGCAACCTGGTGGTGATTTTGATCATATTGTTGATCCTTATGTAAGTAATAATATCAATTTTGCTTAAATACATTGTTCTAATAATTTCGAAGTCTAAGCAAATAGTTCAACTGAATGAGATAACTTCCTATTCAAAAAAATATTTCCAGATGTCACAAGTGGGACTAGGATCCCTTCAACAAGCGGCAGACTTACCGGCTTTTGATTTAGCTAAAGGTCGACTTGACCATCTCCAAGGCTACACGAAGTATAGAGATTTTTGTGATCAGCGAAAACATACAACTTTTGAGGATATAGCCAACCTTCTTGATCCAGGGGTATGCGTTCATGATGTACTTAATTGCTTTTTCTATATCGTATGATTCATTGTTCTGAGAGTTGTGATTAATTTGAAATAGCTTCATGGACTGTACAGACCATTAATCTTTTAAAAAGAATAAGATTATTTAATAATCAGATAGAAAAGATAAGCCCTAAAAATTAAGATGTCATGATTACTAATAGTTTTCCGTAAATTTAGTAACCAGGATAGACTTAATAAATTAAGTGTGCTTTTTAAAACGCAAAAAGCTTTGAAACTACCATCAACCGAACTAACAATCTTCTGATATTCTCCAGAGACTACTGATCCTTAAAGAATTGTATAAAGATGCTGAAGATATTGATCTCATGGCTGGTTTGTGGTCCGAGAAACTAATTCCTGGCGGATTGATACCTTACACTCTGTACTGTATATACGTGGATCAACTTTATAGAGTTGTAGTGTCTGATAGGCATTGGTATGAGAGGCCTGATAGACCACATGCTTTTAATCTCCGTGAGTATTTATTATAAGTAGTGGACGCCCAGTGTTCGAAATTCAACAGTAATTCGTAAAAGAAATAGCAAATCTCACGCTAATACGGGCGCATAATATAAAAGTTTTATCTTCACGTAATTATATATAGATTATTATTTATGGAAATAAACATGAAGTTATAAAATGATCATTATATTTTACAGCACAACTTGCGGAGATTCGAAAGATGACCATGTCAAGGTTGCTTTGCGATGTTGGGGATTCAATTACAAATATACAACCTAACGCATTCTTACAGACAATACCTGGGTAAATAAATTCTAGATTCTACCATTCTACTTATTATTAAAATGTTCATTATTACCAACACAACAATCAGACAAAAGTGTATCCAATTAATGAATAATACATTTATTTTCAGAAATCCAATGGTCAGCTGTGACTTAATTCCAAAAGTCAATCTATTAGCTTGGAAGGATCTAAATTGCTAGATCTTCATTCGCTATATAAACCTCCGGCAATATTTTATTTATAACCAGCAACAAATGAATTTATTATAAAGTAACCGAATGCAATTTTCGGTTACTTGTGTTTGTTAAGAAACTCATAACATGATGAGTATAGAATGCAGTTTGAAGATACTAACATAGTTTTCATTAATAAATTTTAAGATACAGAGTATTTTATTTTACTTGCGTTTGTCATACCTCAATAGATAGATAGGTAATTAATGTAATAAGTTGAAGGTTTAGCTGTTTGGAAGTTTCCGATTCGATCAGGCATAAGACTACACAGATGTGTATGCAACTTGGCACACAGATTACGACAATAAAAATATTTTATATCTTAAAAACATTCCGTCAAACTTATCACGAGCGTAGATCCTGAATTTAACAGTACATGAGTACTCCTACAGTTCAAGAGATGATCATTTGGTTAAAATGCGTTCAGAGCAGCAATAACTAGCGCGCAGAACTATTGCAGCGCTACTCGTAAGCGTATTCGCTTATGAGTAGCGCTGCCAAATGTTTAGTACAGGCGGTTAGTGGCGCGCAGAGTAACGCATCCAGATGCTAAGCACAGCGGTCAGTGGCGCGCAATGTAGCGTAGGTATACTAGGGCCAGAGATAAGGACCACTGCTACCGGAAGTTTCCGTTTCAAGTAGACTTAAGAGGGCGGAAAAAAAGGCAGGCGATGGTGCCTTATATAAGATTTTATCGATTCGGTCGATTTTAGAGAAACCGACACGGTTTCTCTAAAATCATTAACCAACTTCAAAAAAAGGAGGAGGTTCTCAATTCGAAAGTATTTTTTTTTTTTTTTTATGTTTGTTACCTCATAACTCCGTCGTTCATTAATTGATTTGGAAAATTCTTTTTTTATTTGAAAGGGTACACTTCCCATTTGGTCCCATTGTCATCAGATCAGGATTTGATTACTTCTTAGTGTACTTTGAAGTCGGTTTAAGTTTTTTGTAAAACAGTCCAATTATTTTCTATTAAAAGTAAAAGTAAAAATACCGAATTTCAAGTTCATCAGACCGCGCGGTAGCTTTGTTCAATACAAACATTAACAACCTCTAAACCCCCGTGTAGGGGTAGTTTTGAAAACTAATAAAGAATTTTTTTATTATTCACTTAGGACAGTGTTTCAATTAATAAATCCAAGCTTACCAACAGGTATACTTTGGTCTAGGTTAGCCAATACAAATTAATCGAAGAAGCAGAGAGGAACGAAACAAATTAGTAACTCACAAAGCAATTACGGGGAAAAGTACTTTTTCTCCCCTCCGGGCGGAAAGCGTCAACTTTCGTCCCTCTGCGCTAAACGAAAATGCCGCTTTCCGCCTCCGTCGAGGAGAAAAATAGGATACACATCTAGGGCAGGAAAGTAAGAAAGTCTCAGATCACATGTTTGTCGACCTCGGCTTACTTTCCTGCCCTAGGTGAGTAATATACTATATTTGTTACTTTTTAAGCTTGATCATGAAAAGTAACGTCAACGTGCAAAACGAAAAATATTCAATACCTACCTGTATACCTTGCCTTATTATGGATGTGAAACATGGGAACTTAGCAAATTCCATTGGAAAAGACTGCAAACCTGCCAAAGAACCATGGAAAGAAGTATGTTGTGTATAAGGAAAAGCGACAGAATAAACGCCGAATCAATTAGAGCTAAAACAAAATTAACAAATATTTTTCCAAAATAGACCAACAAAAATGGACATACGATACGCAGCACATACGAAAAATGAAGCAGTCAGTATCCAAGAGACGGTAAACGAGTGAAGTAGGGAAAAAAAAGATGGGAGGATGAAATAAAGTTGACAGCTGGACCTTAGAGGAGAGTGTCCAATAGTGTCTCCATTGGAAAGAGCTAGAGGAGGCCTTTGCCCGCAGGCACTCTGAATTAAGAGGCATTATTTAAGTTTTTTTTGATTTTCACAATAAAGGCTTGTTATTATTAAGGTTTTCCGACCAGCTTGAACTCCTAGGCATAACCTTAAATACCAAAATAAATTTGGTAGTTCTATTGAATCAAAGGCTAAAACCGCTGCAATAAAGTTGGGCATTAGGGTGCTTCTTATTTTTCGACTTTTGAAAAATAACTGCGTCAACCCGCCATTCGCTTCTATCACCTAAATAACGAACTTGTGATTTTTATTTATTTTTTATATACGGTTTGAGGGGTCGCTACCTCGAGTCAAAGTTTAAAAAAATGACGATATGATAACTTGCAGCTCAATGTACATAAAATAGTTATATTCATTATTCAAACATGATAAAAAATTGTAATTCAACTTTTTGTCGCATTAGTCCATCCTTGGGTTCTCGTACCCCTCCCCTCCCTACCTCCTGCATGCGCAACAACCTAGCAAATAACTAAGAAACAGGAGGAAAATTTTCGCGTTCAACGTTTTTTAGATCGAGAAATAAAATGCTTTTGCTTCGACACCACTGTGGTCAACACCGGTTTAAGAGCTGGTGCTTGCATCCTATTAGAGCAGAAGATGGAAAAAGATGTTCTTTGGTTGGCCTGTCGTCATCATTGATGGAAATAATGCTAGAAACAGTCGTAGTTCAAGCACTAGGTCCGTCGAGTGGACCAGAAATATTGATCTTCAAACGATTTAGAACTGCTTGACCTACCATTAATTAGAATAAGTTCAGTACAGTTTCTTCAGACCCTGACGCTCCAAGATGCGTAGAAAATGTAGTAAGCAGCATAATTTCATTTTCTAAGAAACAGCTAAATGATTTTCAGCCACGAAACGATTACAAGAAATAGTTGAAACATGCAATTAATGCTTGCAATAATATTTTTGGGAGGTGTTCCTAATAGGGATTACATTCAGAACTCCAGCAGGTCTTCATCGGGTACGATACGATGTATGGCAAAAGACATTTTTACCTTAAACTTTTTCCGTCTTATTAATAAATAAGGTGTAAGTCAAGTATAGTTAAACCTAGGATTAAAATATATCCGTCATTTTCTAATTTCATATAAACAAAAAGGGATGAGGCTATCATAATACCTGGTTATTACAAGACTGACTTACACCTTATTTATTAATAAGGGGCTTATGTTTAAAGACCAGTTTAAACTCACAAAAAGGGAATTTAAAGCGATCACTGAAATTTGCGTTTTCGTTGTCACAATTCATGTAAAGTGGTGGTCTAAGAAAGCTCTAACGAAGTTACTGGGGTATTTATGGTATCTGTCCGAAGAACTTGTAGCACTAGCTTTTTTTGACGACGAGGTTTGCCTTTAAAGCAAACTTAAAATGGTAATCGCACTGTATGAGGAAGGCCCAGACTATAGTCCCAAGCGAAATGAACAAAATATTGAGGATTTCGTGTCCAGCAACACCTTAGGATTCGAAATTGCGAAACGAGGCGTAGCTTTGATTGAAGCGTATAATAAACTTATTATTAACGCTGAAGAACAAAAGCAATTCATTGTATTGGTTGTAAAAAAATCAAGCAAAAGTACCCTAATGCAAAGAAAACCACGTTATTAGCATAAGTTATAATTTTTTTTATGTTTATAGTTATATAATTTGTGCATGCTTGTCCTTTTTGTAAATTAATAAAAAAAAAACAAAAACAGTTTTTTATATTTTTCATTTGCCGGTAGCGACCCCTAAATATAACTTAAAAAATCTGAAAAAAATATTACATTATTTTTTTGTGCCTTAGAACAGAATGAAAGGGTGACGCAGATCAAATTAAAAAAAATTTTTTTTTGGGCCAAATAAGAAGCACCCTATTGGGCATCCTCTGTAAGGTGAAGCGGTATTTTACGCCGGATCAGTTGCAACAGTACAAAGCACAAGTCCGTTCGTGCATCGAGTACTGCTGTCACCTCTGGGATAGATTTGCCAAATACCAGCTGGAGGCCCTTGACTCAATAGACCGTCGTGCTAGGAGACATATATAATAGGAGTATAGCGTTTATTGAGAGAGGTAGAGCATTGCGTTTATTCGCTCAAAGAGCAGCTCGACTGGGGAAGTACCTCCACCTTACAGAATACCGCAGCCAAATAACTTTAAGTTGTGTGAAGTTGTGTTCCTGCGCGTGAGTAAGGTCGCCAGAGCTCATAGAGGAGGGGGGAAAGGTCGGTAACGCGTAAGCAATACTTCTTGTGTTGCAAGCGTCCATATGGCTACGGTAACCGCTTACCATCAGGCGGCCAAAATTCAATTCAAATTCAAAATTCAAATTCAAATTCAAATTCAAATTCAAAAAGCATTTATTCAATTTAGGCCCTGATAAGGCACTTATGAACGTTGACAAATGGCTCTACACCGGTTCCAAATACAACTTGAACTGAGAAGACTCCGGCAAGAAACTCAGCAAGTGTTTTTTTTTTAAGTATGTAAATAGAAGTATTACAATTACAAAATATATATAACAATAGCCTGCGAAGCGAACAATTCATTCAAATGCATTCTTGTCATCTACAAAATCAGAAACTTTATAGTACCCTTTCGTGCATAACTTCTGTTTAACTATCTTTTTGAATCTATGTATAGGAAGCTCTTGGATTTCTTTGGGTACTTTATTAAAGAAACGTATACATTGCCCCTTGAAAGAGTTAAGGACTTTGCTGAGCCGAGTTAAAGGTACAGCAAGTTTGTGCTTATTTCTAGTGTTCAAACTATGAGTGTCACTATTCTTAGGAAAGTTATTTAAGTTTTTCCTCACATGAATAAGATTTTCATATATGTACTGTGACGACACTGTCATTATATTAATAGATTTAAACTTGTCTCTCAAAGAATCTCTAGGCCTTATTTTATATATTGCGCGGACAGCCTTCTTCTGCAGTATAAAAATTCTATTGATTTCGGCACCACTACCCCAGAGGAGGATACCGTAAGACATCAAACTGTGAAAGTAACTGAAATAAACTAATTTTGCCGTAGATTCGTCAGTGAGAGCGCGAATTTTTCTCACTGCATAAGCTGCAGAACTAAGTCTATCCACCAATTTACAAATGTGAGGGGTCCATTGTAACTTATTATCTAAAGTGATACCTAAAAATACAGTTGTTTCAACAAGATCCAGTTTTTCGCCTTTAATTACAATATTTGTGTCCGAATGTCTCACATTGGGTAGACTGAATCTGATACATTTTGTTTTTTTCTCATTTAGCAATAAATTATTAATAGTAAACCAATCAACGACTTCAGAAAGAGCATTGTTCACATCGTCAGAATTAAAATCATGTCTATTCACTTTGTAAAGAAGTGAAGTGTCATCAGCAAACAATACTATCTCATGTTTTTTTTCAACAAGATATGGTAAGTCGTTGATGTAAATGAGAAATAGAAAAGGTCCAAGGATAGAACCTTGTGGTACACCCATAGTTACTGATGACCCAGGGGATACTTTACCATTAACTTCAACCTTTTGAATTCTGTCACATAAGTAAGAAATCAAAAGATCAAGTGCAGTGTCTCTAACGCCGTAGTGATGTAATTTGCTGATCAGTATTTTATGATGGACGCAATCAAAAGCCTTGGATAAGTCACAAAAAACACCGAGGGTGTCTCGTGAATTTTCCCAGGCGTCAAAAATATGTTGAATAAGCTCAACACCAGCATCGGTTGTTGAGCGACCCCTAGTGAAACCAAATTGATTACTGTGAAGCAGTCTATTACTATTGAAATGTACCATCAATTGATTAAGTATAATTTTCTCGAATACTTTACTGAATGTCGGTAGTATGGAAATTGGTCTAAAATTTGTGGGGTCGGATGTACTACCGGATTTAAATAAAGGCACTACTTTACTATGTTTCATAAGATCAGGAAACTCACCACAATCAATACATTTATTAAAAATAACAGCTAAATGAGGTGCAATACAATCAATTATAGAATTAATAAGTTTAACTGAAAGCCCCCATAGATCAACAGTGTTTTTCAAATTTAGAGATTTGAAAGCTTTAATTATATCGCTAGAAGTAACAGTTGAGAATTTAAAGTCAACAGTACATTCTGTTACATTTTTCCTAAGTAAAGATACAGCGAGGGTGGGAGAAGAATTAAGAGACTTGGTAGTCGAAACTGGAATATTGGTGAAGAAAGTCTCAAAAGCGGCAGCAACATCTTGATCAGATTTGATTGATTTATCATTAATAATAAGTTGAAACTCATTATTACGTACTTTGAACTTTCCAGTTTCACTATTTATAATTTTCCAAGTCATCTTGATCTTATCTTGACTATTTTTAATTTTATTTCTTATATGTATTGATTTAGCCGCAGTACAAACGCATTTAAATGTTTTTGAGTAATTCCTTACATAATTTAGAAAACCAGCATCATGATTATACTGTTTTTCCCTATATAATTCATACAATTTACGCCTACTTATATAAATTCCCACCGTCGCCCAGTCATTGAAGACCGTATTAGATTTCCGTTTTACCGTTTTTGAAGAGAACATTGAATTATACTCATTTTTGGTTAAATTAAAAATTGAGTTATAAAGTTCATTAACATTATTATTATCGTAAGGTACGTGTGGTAATTTATTGACAATGTTATTTCTAAATTTTTCAAGGCGACTTTCACTCATAGGAACACACTTAATATCTTTTTTTATCACTTTTTTTCTAGGCATATGAAATGAGACCAACTGGCCACAGTGATCAGAACTTAATTTACTTATTATTGACTTTGTTACTGGCTGTAAGTTAGTAAAAATATTATCAATGCAAGTTGCTGAAGTGGCAGTGATTCTAGTTGGTTCTAAAAAAAGATTTACAAGATTGTAGCACAGAAAAAGTGATTTGAGTTTATTACATATCGCATTATCCTCCAACAAGTTTATATTAAAATCTCCACATATTATTATATTTTTATTCATACTATTTAGTTTACACAAAGCTTCATCCATACATTTTTCAAACAAATTGAATACTGCAGTAGGGGGTCTGTATACGCTCATGACAATGAATTGCTCAAGCTCTACACATGCTATTTCTATAGTTCGCTCAATAGATAGGCTCTGAATATCTATGCGTTCCTTAAATTTCAAATTGTTTTGAATTATTATTAGTGAGCCACCATGAATAGAATCTTTTCTATTGAATGAACTAGCAACCTGGTGCTTACTAAAGTTAAACATGAACTGATGGGCCTTTAGCCAATGTTCAGTGATACATAAAATGTCAATATTATCACAGTTCAGAAATAACTCTAGTTCTAATTCCTTGCCCTTAATTCCTTGTATATTCTGGTGTACCAGGTTAATATTACTTTTGTTACAGTTATTATTATACTTTTTATTACTCTTTATATCTAATGATAATGGGCAGGATACACTTATAATTTCATAGTTATTATTCTTATGACTAATGCTAGAGGTTGCCTCTATTGTCACATGTTCTAATTTAAATTACTACTAGTACTTGGAATAGGTTCCAATGAATCCAATCTATTTGGAATAGCTTCCAATGGTTGTAAATAGCTATGCTGCTCAATAGAAGCAGCCGTCCGAGTAGCCAAACAATTGGCTGAGTTAATATAATATGATAGCGATTCTGCTATTTGTCGTTTGTGGTATTTTGGAAGATAAAAATTATCTTCTGTCAAATAATAATAATGATTCAAATTACTTAAATAACTATTCATATCAATCAAGTGAAACTTATCACTATGACGAGATGTCAAAGTGTGTAATGTCATATTTAAATTGTGTCTATAAATATTTTCAGTCTGTGGCAAACTTTGAAGAAATGGGAATGAAAACAAAACTATATTTTTTACATTTAATTGTGCAAGTGTACTAAAGTATTGTATTAGACTTTGTTTGTCCACATTTCCCCTTCTTCCTATAAGTATTATCAATGTAGTATTATTATTAAATGAAATGCTATTAATTCTATCTAATATCTGACTATAAGAAGCACCGGGCATACACATATTAGTTATAGACTGGCCCAAGCAGTGACTAAGTAATTTTCCCATATTTTTTCCTATTTCATCACTAAACATTACAATATTATTTAAATTATTTAAATCCTGTTTACATTTTGGGATGGAAGATTTTGTAGGATTTGGTGTGTTACATTTATTTATTGTGATATTTAACAATGGAGTTGGACAATCTGACATGGAGGAGCTAGATGGAGTTTTTAAACAATTACAATTGTTTACAAGGGAATCAAATCTATCAGCATTTGCTTTAGACCCCTCCACCAACTCATTCATGGCCAGAATGTAGGAATTTATCTCTTTCTGACAAGTTTCATAATTAGTTGAAAAAAACTTTAACCTATCGTTTAAACTAATAATTTCAGCCTGGAGTTGCATTGTATCCGAGTTATATTTAAAAATGCCTTTTTCATAGTCTACATGGCACATATTAACTTCTGTTATTAAGTTTAAACGTTCCTTCCTTAATTTAATGTTATTACATACAATCTTATTTTTTTTAATGAGATTTTGTGTTTTTTTTATTAATTTTTTGATTTTTATATATTTCTTAAGTTTATTTTTACTACATTTAATTATCCGCACTGCACCATTAGAAACAATTGAATCTTCACATGTTAAATCTATTGTGACAGTGGGTTTTGAGCATTGGGCCGAGGCACCAGAAACCAAACCTGGAGCTGGTCCGACCAACTCATCAAAAAGTGTATTGGTTTCTGCTACCTCGGTTTCACGTTTACTATTTTCTAAGTGAGTGATGTAGTTACGGGCCTCACATAATTCTTTCTCAAGGTTAGTAACTCGGCTGAGGGCCCCTTCAAACTCATAGCTGCATTGGTTGAACCCGTCGACAATACTCTGAAGCTGATCCCGTTGTTCAGCTACTTCTGTGTGCCGGACATGCATATCTGCCATCTCAGTTTTTAACTTTTTGTTCATAGATAATATATCTAGCATTTCTTTTTCACTGTCATCGCGTTCTGTCATTAATTGCTCACATTTGGTTTTAGAAATTTTAAGTTCTTGCAGTACAAGCTGCAGTTTATCTTCTGTCTGACGAGCTGAGGTCTTGCGCGTTCCAACC
The DNA here is from genome assembly GCA_951394255.1 of Polyploca ridens. Lineage (NCBI taxonomy): Eukaryota > Metazoa > Arthropoda > Insecta > Lepidoptera > Drepanidae > Polyploca > Polyploca ridens. The sequence continues at coordinate 1,583,894 of OX596250.1, read as the reverse complement.
ATGGTGGATTGTTATTGTATTTAAATGACCAATAGAGTTTGAATGAGCAAGTAATAACAAAAACAATAATAGGTACAGGTATGAACAATTTGCTGTAAATTTTCTTACGACTATTTTAGCGACTAAACAGGATTATTACTATAGATATTATTAATTAGTCTGTGAGATAGAACATATATGTGAAACAATCAAAATAAACTATGTACTCGCCTGAATTTGGACCATAAAAACGGTTGAGCCGATGAGTCACTCACTATGAAATATTAGTACACTGATTTAACATCAAAAACAGCGATACAACATTAATTGATTTATTCCACTTATATTTTCGTAACAAATATTTAGTGATGAATCTACCTAAGCACTATATTAATATGATTATAATAATTAAAATTGTAATTAAAATTACGATACAATATTTGACAAGTTGTCCTTAGTGTTGCCACAGAGAGAAAACCGTATGCTTGTTTACCGATTTAGTAGTATAAAAAAAAAAAAAAGACTAGTTGGCGATGCGACTAGGCGGCGATTGAGCATATTTTTCAAGCCTGGGAGTGCTCACACGATGCTATTGGTATCTTTTGTGATCTCTCCAAGGCATTTGATTGCGTAGATCACAAAACTTAAACTTAAGTTATACGGAATTCGCGGAGTGGCCCTCGATCTTGTGGTTTCCTATCTTTCAGGGCGCCAACAAAAAGTAGGAATCAATAAAAGGTAAATCAAAAATGAATAAAAGGTAGTGTGTCATCGGGATCCTTAGTCAAATCTCAAGGTTCGATTTTAGGCCCATTTCTGTTTCTAGTTTACATAAATGACCTACCCTACATGGTGAAAGAACTATCAGATGTCGTTTTGTTTGCAGATGATACGTCTCTGATATTTAAAGTAGATAGAAAAGACAAAGACCTTTTAAAAGATAACCGCGCTCTGAAAACTGTGTCTAAATTCTAAAAAAACTAAATGTATAAGATTTTTATTACTAAATGTACCAAAAGTTGATACCAATGTTATTGTGGACGGTAGTAAACTTAATGTAGTAGATAAGACTGTTTTTCTTGGTCTGACCATAGACTGTAGATTGCTCACCTGGAAGCCTTAGGTGGTAAACTGAGCTCCGCTGCTTTTGCAGTCAGCAAAATAAGGCAACTGACGGACATTAATACAGCCAGATTAATTTATTAGGCGCAGGCCTGTGGTGCTCACAATGGACGATCGCAGGAAGGTATGGCAGGGCAAGGAGCTACACGGAAGGTACTATAGGGCCCTTCATGGACCCGATGTGGACCTTGCAGCCTCCGTGGCCGGGCTACAATTCGGTGACCTCTTTGGGGAAACCGAAGGTTTTGTCTGTGCAATTATGGACGAGGTTGTGATGACGAACAACTACCGGAGATTTATCCTGCGGGATGGAACCATCGACATATGTCGGGCATGTCATCGCCCTGGTGAATCCCTCAGGCATATAATTACCGGTTGTTCGCGTCTCGCAAACGGTGAATACTTGCACAGGCACAACCAAGTAGCCAGGATAATCCACCAGCAACTTGCCCTGAGATACCACCTAGTGACGTCTGAGGTGCCGTACTACAGGTATGTGCCAGAATCGGTCCTCGAAGATGGTCATATCACACTATACTGGGACCGGTCTATCATTACTGACAGGACTATTGTTGCCAATAAGCCTGATATAGTATTGATAGATCGCCAAGAGCGTCGTGCAATGATTGTTGATGTTACTGTCCCCCATGACGAGAACCTCGTGAAGGCTGAGAAAGATAAAGAAAACAAATATCTTGATCTTGCACACGAGGTTGTCGACATGTGGGCCATTGACACGGCAATCATTGTACCGATAGTCGTTTCCGCCCATGGCCTGATTGCCAAGAGCCTCGACAAACATCTTAAGAGGCTCGCGTTGGGTGGCTGGATCAAGGGCCAGATTCAGAAGGCAGTGCTCTTGAAAACGGCACGCATAGTGAGGAGGTTCCTCTCTCTGGAGCCTTGACCACCGGTACCTAGGACCCTGTTCCCGATGCCGGTGGGGATCTGTTTTTATACTTTTAAATATATGTATTTTTTTATATATATCTATATTTAAAAATGTAAAAATAAGGTAAAAGATTAATAAAAGGAATAATAATAATAATAATAATAATTAAAATTATGTAATGAATCTAAGCTTGTTTTGAAAAGAGTAATTGCTGAGTTTATTGCCGGCTCTTCTCAGCAAATGCAACCTTCCGAACCGGTATTAGAGTATTAGAGTCAGACTTTTCATAAGTGCCTGCGAAGGTCTATTTGAATAAATGATTTTGAATTTGAATTTTTGAATTTTGATGTTTCACTAACTGTGGCGAAATTAACGAGCCTTGAACATCGGCGTAAGGTTTTATGTTTGTCGGTCTTCGATAGGATATATTTTGGAGAGTGAGCTACAATATTGTTCAATCTAATTCCTCCATCCCCATTTCTCCATCGAAACACAAGACGCCAGGAGAATATCCCGCGTACCCGGACACAACGCTTCGCTTCATTGTTTCTCATACAAACAGCACAGAAGTGGAACTCTCTTCCGGGGTCTGTGTTTCCTGACACCTATAACCTAGATGTATTCAAGGCCAGAGTGAATAGGCTTTTTCTGGGTAAGCGGCACACATTTTACCACTTTGGAAGTGTCTCTCGCGCAAACTATTCAGTTTAGAAAAAAAAAGATATCAGGAACCTCAATATCATTTTTGAAGACCTATCCATAGATACCCCACACGTAGGGGTTTGATAAAGAAATTTTTTTTGAGTTTCAGTTCTAAGTATGGGGAACCCCCAATATTTATTGTTATTTTCTATTTTTGTGTGAAAATCTTAATGCGGTTCACAGAATACATCTACTTACCAAGTTTCAATAGTATACTTCTTATAGATGCGGAAAAAAGTGGCTGTGACATACGTACGGACAGACAGACAGACAGACATGACGAATCTATAAGGGTTCCGTTTTTTGCCATTTGGCTACGGAACCCTAAAAAAGGTTGATTTCACAATAATATCATTTAACTTAGGTATTTTATTATTTCTATTTTTGTGACGAATGATAGTTGGATCTTTGCCTTTTATTTGACCGTTTATCGTACATTATATACGCCTCGTGCAGACCCGAGCATACTGCAGTTGATGCACGTAGCGAGCGCGGTGCAAACATAGGCTTATATTTATATCACTAACAAATAGATTCCGATAAAATATACGTTAAGATACTTGTGTAAGTGCAGGCGTGTAGAACAGGTAAGAAATATTAAAATAATATGTAAGGTATCTGCCGATAGAGTTCAGCTGTTCTTATTTATTTCGTGGTTTCTGAACTGAGATTTCACTGAAATTTACCGTTTTACTTGTAAAAGCATTCTGCAGAGGTTAGTTTTTTTTTATACTACTTAAGTAGCCAACAAGCATACGGCCCGCCTGATGGTAAGCGGTAGGTATATTTCAACTTATTATAACTTAGAAGCATACAAACAAGCTATGTATATTATTTTAAATTTACCGTGGCATGATAATTTATTATCACTTCTAACGTAAACGGATATACAAAATGTCAAACATTATGCGAAAATAATAACTTAACTTGTCATAAATAAATAAGTCAAAATGCTGTTTAATAAATTTAACTACAATCAATTATTGCAACAAATCACCAATATAATTTAAATTTAATCACAGTACCTGTGACAGGTGACCGAGCTTTGCTCGTATTTTTTTTCATAATTAGTTTTTCACTAAAGAAGGAACTTGAAAAAAAAGGGAAAAAAATAATCATCTGTACTTGAACCGGGGTGTCTTCTGGTTTCGTTACCGCCCGATTTCCCACCTGAGCCATTATATCGAGGGTGCAGTGATGGAACCCGATAAGTGTGAAAAAGTAACTTTCGAGATAATCAATGTTTAAGTTTACTGGCAATAAAGATTAGGTTTATATATTAAGTAAATGAAAATTACTTAGTAACTTAGTAAGATTATACATCTATGATAATATTTTTCATGTTTTTAGTCTATGTTTCATAATAAACTTTTGCATAAAATTCAAATTAGTAAAATGGGGGGCTGACTTATTGGGTTTTACCCCAAAGTTAAATATACATTTTAATTACTTATTGGCATTATTAATTAAAAAAACAAATGAAAATGACGGTAATTTCTAATAAAATATCTAATCACTGTCGGTTTCAGATGCAGGTATGTCGTTAAATGTTTTCAGGCTTTTCGACACATTGTTTCCAAATCATTTTTTTGCTAAACTTTTTTTTTATACCACAAACAAGCATACGGCCCGCCTGATGGTAAGCGGCTACCCAAGCCTATGGACACTTGCAACACCAGTATCACGGTATCACTCGCGCGTTGCCGACCCTGCAGAAAACTCTTCACACCCCTTTTGAAGAACCCCATGCTGTACTCCATTGGGAAAACCACGGCAGGGAGCTCATTCCACAGTCTGAGCATCCGCGGAAGGGAGCTCCGTTGAGCCCGCACAGTACGAAACTATTCTGGTTTCAATGTGTGAGGATGGACTCCCTGTCGATGGCGAGAGTTGCGATGGTGGAAGGAAGCCGTGGGCATCAAGTTGAACAATTCTTTAGAACACTCTCCGTTGTACAAGTGGTAGAACACACATAAGGAGACAAAATCTCTCCTCAGACTGAGGGGCTCTAAGCCGCTTGTGAGCTCGGGATCGTCAACAATTCTGATGGCACGACGCTGAACCGAGTCTAATGGCTCAAGCTGGTATCCAGGTGCTCCCTCCCGCCCATAGATGACAGCAGTACTCCATATGAGGCCGGACTTGCGACTTATAAAGTTGTAGCCTTTGATGTGAAGTACTGCCTCACTCTGTTGAGCACTCCGAGCTTTTTGGATGCCAGCTTAACCTTGTCTTCCAAGTGACTTCGGAACAAAACGTCGCTAGAAATGTCGACGCCAAAATCCCGATGCTTTGACTGATGTTCAAGGAGGTGTTCTGGAATTGTGGAGCCACAGACCATGGGGTTTTCATAGCGGTTAACGCGCAGGCTTGAGTCTTGGTGGGGTTGAAATGGACTAGGTTTAGTCGGCCCCAATCGGAGACACAAGTTAGTGTACTCTCGATTTCAGACATCAGCCCGCTTAATAAGCGTCCCCTGTGCTGTCGTCCGTATAGAAATGAATCAGTAGTGCATATCATTGATATGCAAGAGGAACAGTGTTGGAGACAGTACAGAGCCTTGCGGGACGCCGGCATTATTGTCCATGCTATCGGAGCAGCTACCGTCGATGACGGCTCTTATGCATCTGCTGGACAGAAAGCCTGTATGCTTGTAACTTCGCTAGAAGACTCCTGTGCCAGACCCGATCGAACGCCTTCGCCACATCTAGGCTGACTGCTAATGCCTCACCTTGACTCTCGATGGCGAGTAATGGAGAACGGTGCGTGAGATACACAAGGAGGTCACCAGCTGAACGACTGTGGCGGAAGCCACATTGCCGATCGCTCAACAAGTCGTGATCCTCCAGATATCTCAAAAGTTGCATATTGATCACTCGCTCCATAACTTTAGACAGAAGGGAGGTGATGGCGATATGCCTGTAATTCGTCGGGTCTGATCTGTCGCCGTTTTTGGGCACTGGGTGCACATGGGCAGTGTTCCATGAAGACGGGACTTCCATTTTTGTGTAGGAAAGCGCGAAAGCAAGTCGTAGTTGACATAACACAACGCGTTTCGCGCGTGAACTCACGACTCAAACACAGGTCAAACACACTTATTGGGTTCGTATGTATGTTACATTTATATTACTACTACTTGTAGTAATATAAATGTAACATACATAAATGTTTTCTATATTTTTCAGATATGAAATACAAATAAATATGTTTTATTGGATTTTATATCTTCATATTACGTATAATAATTAAAAATATAAATGAGTTTAAAACCCAATAAGTATTTTTAATTGTATTTAATTTTCAATAAATTTTGTTTGTCATTAATTAATTCTCATGTTAAAATCCGTTATACAAAATTGTCTGCTTTTATCTTTTGTGTTAGTGTGAATAACGTGATCATCCTTGTGATTTAAATACCAATAAGTACACATTATGTGGTTCTCTCGCAAAACAAATATTATAAAGTTTAGCCATAAGTAGCGTTAGAGTATTTTCAACTACAATAATTTCTTAGATATGCATTTACTGGGTTATTTGGTTAGAATATCTCTATGTTATACTTAAAAATCTGTTTAACTGGAAACATCACTAAGAATAGCAAAAAATTCTGATTCTAGTGGGTTATAAAAACGAATTTTCGTTTTTTCGCATTTATCGGGTTTTAACACTGCACCCTCGATATGCTTGTACATGGTGGCAAAATTTACCTGAGTATTCTAATGATATTGTAGCAGTTTTTCATTGCCTGAAAACACGGAAAAAACGACGTTTTCTAAAAATAAAACCTAGCTAGATATATTTATCGCCCCCGAAACCCCCATGCATTCTAAATTTCATGAAAATCATTGGAGCCGTTTCCGAGATTGACATTATATAAGGTGTAACGGAAAGGGTATATACATCCGAAAGGGGTGAAGACTACATCAGGTACAGACTCTCTATAAAAAGTTTCAGCTCAAAATACATTACTAAAAAATTCAAACAAAATTTTTTAATTCAAGTTTTTTGAATTAAAATCATAACCAACATGTCACCGGTCAATGAGGGTCATTGTCATTTTGCGTCCCTTACTAATATTAATATAAAATTTTATCTTCCGCGATCTGTGCGCCTCGTACCAAAAAAGTGGATTACTGTAATGTATATACAGTTTCCGTTACACCCTGTATATATAGATCTTCTTCTTCTTCGTTGTCTTCATTACTGAAGGTCATGCCCGTCTTGATCTGCCTTCACCGAGGTGTTCATTAGCTGCTTCCACACCACTCTGTCTTCGGCTTGTCTCAGGGCAGTAGTGACGGAGAGTCCCGTGATCGTCTTTATTTGGTCGGACCATCTGGTAGGTGATCGACCCCGCGGTCTTTTGCCCTCTGTGTTTCCCACTACAACCAGTTTGTCCAGATTATCTGGTAGTCTTCGGGCAATATGACCAAATTAGCTCAGGACTTTCTGGTAGCAGATCGTGGATAACCTTGAATTGATGTTGAGTTGGCTGAGAATAGAAATGTTGGTTCGTTTTGCTGTCCATGGTATGCACAACATTCTCCTCCAACATTTCAAGGCCTCAATCTTTTTCCTGTCCACTGCTCGTATTGACCATGACTCGGAGCCGTAGAGAAAAAAGGAGAATACTATAGATCGCACAAGCCTCATTTTGGTGTTATTAGAGACATTCCTGTTACTCCAAATTCTATGCAGGTTGCACATTGTTCCTTTAGCCATCTGTGTAGGTCTTCGAATCTCTTTCTCACAACCTCCCTGATCATATATATATAGATATATAGGCATATACATATATACAAGAATTGCTCGTTTAACCACGAGCGCTTCACGGTCTCGATTAGATTATATCATATAACATACATTTATTGTTATTTTAATTGCAATAGTTTTCAAAATTAAATTAAATTTCATTATCACCAATACTGACTGCTGAGTGGAGATATTGAGATGGAATACTTTGGAACATTGGAACCTATGGTAAGTCATGTTGAACAACTTTTATTAGGGGCATAGAATAGATAAAAGTGGAGGGAATCCGATCACGGGGCAGGTCACCTATGCGCTGGACTGACCAAGTGAAATCCGCAGTAGGGAATGTTAAGGGTCCGTCGGTGCAACAGTGTAATTAAAAGGCAGGAGCACGTTTTATCGGTTTAATGGTTGGAGAACGAAGAGGCCGGTGTTGCCATGCACAATAATATTATTATGTTTCCAACATAACTCCCAACAGAACAAAACAGATAGAAATCTTCGAATGTGGACTGTATAATCATAAGAAACCTGGTTCTTGAAAGTGCAATATAAAAGAATTGGTCTGTTAGTAGTAATAGTTGTAAAAATTACAATGATAAGTATTTTGTATTGGTACAATTGACTTAAGTCATTAACACTTTAGCTTAATTTCTAAATAAAGTTGTTTATAAAATCATGCATAGTTTTATTTGCCTACTTCATGTTACATAAACATTAATAATGTTGTACATTTGCAATGTGTTTGTATACATTATGTTCACCTTAGCAGGTAAGTGGTTACTTTAAAAATATTAGGTAAGTAGGTAACACACTTTTACATTAAAGAGATATGAATCTCTTGGCATCTTTACACATAGGGTTAACTGTATGTGAAGCGTCGCGGCCTACGAGAGGGTGAGTACAGTTTTACATTACATTAGTTAAAGAGATATATGAATCTCTAAGCATCACCTCTAAACATAATCAGCTGCTTGAGGAGCATCGTGGCCTACGAGAAGGTAAGTAAATTTAAGTAATTAACAATAATATTAAGTCTCTTAGCATCACCTCAAAACACAATCAGATGCTTGAGGAGCATCTTGGCCTACGAGAACTATTACTTATAACTATTAAACTAATGGTAGCAAACATATTTTAGTTATAGATGTCTTATGACATCTTCCATTAGCTTTCTTAACTTCCATAGCTCTAACCTTACCATCCCTGCCAGGAAATATTTGAGTAATTCTGGCCATTGGCCAAGTCATAGGAGGGACGTCTAGTTCCTTGAGGATCACAAGATCACCTACTTTTACATTGGGTACATTATCTTTCCATTTAGGACGGTTTTGTAAGTTATTCAAATACTGTTTTGACCATTGTTTCCAGAATTGTTGTTTCATAGCTGTACATTTAGACCAAAACTTTAATTGATTATCTGCTAGATTAGTCACATCTGGGTTGGGTAAACAAACCAAAGGCGCACCCGTTAAAAAATGCCCAGGTGTGAGATATGAAACATCTTCAATGTCTGAAGACAATGGTGTCAAAGGTCTTGAATTTAATACACCTTCTATTTGCACAAGTACAGTATACAGCTGCTCATATGTTAAAGTATGGCTGCCAAGTATCCTCTTTAAGTGGTGCTTAACACTTTTAACGGCTGCCTCCCACAGACCACCGAATACTGGGGAGTAGCTTGGTATGAAGTTAAAGTTGATACCTAGTTTAGAAGCTGTATCTTGTACCTGTTGTTGATGACATTTAGAACTTTTTAATTTATACAATTCTTGTAAATTTTTATTTGCAGCTTTGAAAGTGCCTGCATTATCACAATATACTTCTGTTGGAATGTTTCGTCTTGATATGAACCTTTTGAAACTAGCTAAAAATGTATCAGTAGTTAAGTCAGAACATAACTCTAGGTGTATGGCTTTAGTTACAAAACACACATATACAATTATGTAGCCTTTTGTTACAATTACACTTCTGATACGTGATTGTTTAACTAGAATAGGACCTGCAAAGTCCATTCCAACTTTCTCAAAGGGTCGGCAAGCATTTACTCTATCTGAAGGTAAGGAACCCATCAGTTGTTTAGCTGTATTAGCTTTGAAGCGGAAACAAGTTATACATTTATAAATTAAACTTTTTATCAACCGCAAAGCGTTGATAATCCAGTAACGTTGATTTAAATTACACAAAATTAATTTTTGACTGGCATGTAAAAGTTTAATGTGGATATTCTCTATAATGAGATGTGTGAGTCTAGATTCTCTAGGTAATATAATTTGATGTTTATGAGCAAAAGACAAAGCAGCATGTTGTAGCCTACCACCTACTATCAGAAGTCCTTCAGAATCTATGAACGGATTGAGACCTTTTAAACGTTGCTGTACCTGTGAGTTATTTTGCAAGGCTAATATGTCTTTAGCAAAGTACTTTTGTTGCTCATTTTTAATTAATAAATTTAATGCTGAACTTGTTTCAGTATGTGATACAAAAGTATGTCTAATTTGTAATGAGTTTGGTTTGCAATTGTTGCAAAATCTGATTACATATGCAAGAATTCTTTGGAGCCTACCTAAATTAGAATATTTAGTTAAAAGACTATTTAACATTGTGCCCTTGACTTTCTGTGATACTGCACATACCACCTCGTTCACAGGCAATGTTTTTATTTCAGGGACGTCTATAGGTGCATCAAAACTACAATTGTCAAAATTATAGTCAGAGCTAGACATAATTTGAGGCCCTGACCACCACATTTGGTGGTTTTGTAAATCGCAAGGACTCACTCCCCTACTTAAGCAATCCGCAGGGTTTTGATCAGTCGATATGTAATACCAATTAAAATGACTAGTATTGTCCATAATTAATTTTACCCTATTTGCAACATATGTATTCAATTTGATTGGTTCAATTTTCAGCCATGCTAGGACTACTTGAGAATCAGAGAACAAGTGTGTTTCATTGACTATGTGTTTTGAATTAATAGTTTTATAAACTTTAGCAATTAATTTAGCCAATAATAATGCTGCATTAAGCTCTAAACGAGGAATACTCAACTGTTTTGTTGTTTTTGGATTTATCCTAGATTTAGAACAAAGAAGCAACAGTTTTACATTGCCATTTATGTCTATTGTTCTCAAATAGATTGCACAACCATAAGCTACGTTAGACGCATCTGAAAATCCAATCAATTGAATCTTATGCTTATTATCAATACATGCATTTCGTTTTACTTGAATAGGTGACATTTTAACTAAACTATTGTAAAATAATTGCCATTCTTTTTGCAACTCATTGGAAGGAATTGAATCCCAGTCAGTTTTTGATAGCCAAAGTTCTTGCATAATTTGCTTAGCTTTTATTAATATGGGACCAATTATTCCCAATGGGTCGTAAAATTTACTAATGTAACTCAGTATCTCTCTTTTTGTATCGACGGATTGCTCAGGTGGAGGAGGAAACCTAAAGGAGTCTGTATTTATATTAAAATTCAGTCCTAAAGTTTTGATATCCTTCCCAATATTGATTTCTCCAGCATACTGCTGTTCCTTAGGAATGTCGTGCAATATGCTATCATCATTGGCTGACCATTTGTGTAGGCTAAAACTACCTAAGGCTAGCAAACCAATAAGTTGACCTTTTGTGTCGATAATAGTGTTGAGATCACTGTGAGAATACAAAATATCATCTATGTAAGCTGAGTTTAAAAGCACTGGAGAGGCCAGTGGATATTTGTTTTTAAACCTATAAGCAAGTTCATTTAAACATCTTGTGGCTAAATATGATGAAGTTTTTAACCCATAAGTTACAGTATTTAGCTGCAAACATTTTATTTCACTATTCGGATCATCTCTCCACAAGATGTTTTGTAAAGACCTTTGCTCTTTATTAATTAATATATTCCTAAACATTTGTTTAATGTCACAGATAAAGAAATATTTGTCCAATCTGAACAATATTAGAATATCAAACAACTCATTTTGAACTACAGGACCGTTCATCATTATATCATTAAGTGATATTTTATTTGCTGTTTTCATGGATCCATCAAATACTGTACGCAAGCGCGTGCTCACAGCATCCTCCCGTATTACAGGATGATGAGGCATGAAGTATACTGCATCTCGAGACAAGTTGTAGCCTGTAATATCAAAATAACTTGCATGACCAAGTTGAATATATTCATCAATCAATTTTTGATATTCCTTGAATAAAGAATTATCTTTATTAAATCGTTTTTCTAAGTTTAGAAATCTATGCAATGCTAATGGTAAGGAACTACCTAATTTATTGTTAACATCACAAATTGGAAGTTTCATTGGCATTGAAACTTCAAACTTATTGTTATTAAGTTTTACTGTTTCTTTAAAATACTGTTCACAGTATTGTTGTTCAGATGTGTGATGTTCAGTGTACACCTCTGGTACAGCCTCTGATTGCCAAAATTTTGATAGACTACTGTTTATGTCAGATTCGCACTCATTGCAGAATAAGGAAACAGCAGTATCCTGGAGAAGCGGAGGTGAAGGTACATTGCCTGCGATTATGTAACCGAATTGCGTGTGAACGAGACGGGGTTGCGCAGGATCACTGAACTTCGTGAACTTTTCCTCAGGTTGGGGCAGCAACACCTGAAAAAATATATCAGCAGCTAACAAAGCATCTATTTCATTTGGCACATTGAAAGCATCGTCTGCAAGTTTTATATTTTTAGGTATATTTATATCACCTTTGTTTAGACAGTTCTGTGGTAACTTCATTGCAATATTATCTGTTACAAGAAAATTGACACTGACTTGGTATGGATATACACATGAGAATATATTAGTTTGCAAAGAATGTTTAATATTCTTTTCAGCATTAGCGATGCCTCTTATACCAACAGTAGTAGCAGTTAGCTTTTTTCCTATGAGTTTAGTAATTTTGTTAGTGATGAAAGAAGATTGACTTCCTGAGTCAAGAAGGGCTCTGATTATTATCGGTTTGCCATTCTTCGCAATAATTTTTATTTTAGCAGTAGGAAGCAAAACTTGATTGTTGTTGTTCAACCCTGACAACATAACCACCGGTTTGGTCGGTGTGTCTGACCCAGACTGTGCATGGCTTTCTTCATGCAAAAGCGTGTTGTGTGGTTGCTTACAGCGTGCACATTTGAAGTGAAAGCGGCATTTCCCCTTATGATTATTCAAACATATTTTACAAAGCTGCCTGCTTTCAGCAAATTTGACACGTTCGTTTACACTTGCCAGCATAAATTTTGAGCATGAATAAAGCTTATGCAACTTACCGCAGAAGCTGCATGACTGTAGTTTGGATGTTGCAAAATTTGTAGACTTTGTCAACGCTTGCTTACTGCTGCTAGTATCAGAGTTCTCCAATGCTAAAGCTCGTGCATCCAAATACTTGATAAATTCTGAAAAAGTAGGTAAATTGGTGGGATCGCGATCTAAACAATATGAAGCATATGTGTTGTTATCTAATTTTCTCGATAAAATGCACACAAGCACACTATCCCAGCTCTCTACTGGTTGTTCCAGATTTTTAAGAGCAGCAACATGCTGCTTTGCTTCGGAAACAAAGTTTCGAAGTGAAGTTACACTAGGCTTAGTTATCGGACTTAAGTCTAATAGATATGAAATGTGTTCATACACAATTTTTTGTTTATTGTCATACCTATCTTGTATAATTTTTAAACCTTCTGCATAACTTGTACCCTGTACTGGTAAATTTTTCACTAAATCGTAAGCCTCACCTTTGAGAAAAGTTCTTAAGTACATAAATCTTTGAATGTCAGTAATTGTTTTGTCATTGTGAACTAATGCATTGAATAGTTCTATAAATGGCTTGTATTCAGAATAACTACCATTAAAGAATGGAATTTTTATGTCGGGAAGTATTTTTGATGCAGATTTCTTTTTGATACAGCTACCATCACTCTGAGATACGTTAAAATGAGTGTCAAGTTGAATTTTAATTAACTCTAAACCTTTGAAACATAGATCCTCGGTAAGTGTGGGATCTTCATTATCTTGTATTATCATGTTAAACTCATTATATTGACTGAAAAGAGATTTTAACCTATCTTCCTTCAAAAGTAACATTTGTTGTGTCGCGTCTTTTAGAGAATCTTTGGTAATGGTATTACAAATGCGTGTTATGGTACCTTTTATGTATCCACGTTTTTGTGGCAATGATTTCTCGCCTTCCTCATATTCCATGGTTGGCTTTGACATGGTAGGTTCCCACTATGTAAGTTACGTAAGTTAAGAAAACGTAAAAACCACTTATATTAATCACTGATTGAAATTAAGTACTTAAAACTAGTTCTCTTGGCATCCTCTCAGAAAGTAATCAACACATTCTGAGAAGCATCGTGGCCTCCGAGATAAGAAAAAGTTTGTTTACACAGGTTCGTTCGTAAAATGGCGGATTCAATTTTCGATAAAAAAATATTAAATAAAATTGAGTCGTGTTCCAAATTTGTATGTGTATCACGTTGTAGCATGAAAGTTCTCCGGCAAAAGAAAGAGATAGTTGGCCTGGTGTCCTTTTCTAATCACGGCCAGCGATGATGCTAAAACAATTGCACCGATCGTCGCTGGAACGTTACTATTGAGTGAAGAGAACTTGTGCAGGCACGTCGCTAGATGGCGCGAGGGCGCTCCCTAGTATTTCTTCTTTTTTCTTAGGAAAATTTCACAATGGCGATTCACAAATATAGCATCGTCATATAGTAGATAATTGACTATATGCGATGAGATGCGTTGCAGTCTTCGAGGATGCGACGATCTTGCTCGATTGGTGTAAGCACCAATCCGTCCGTGTGGCGTTACCGCTGTCGTTGCCTTAGGGCAAAATAATGGCGGCGTACACTCGTAGGTCACACGTACAGCACTTACACGCGTCACCAAGTTTTGTAAACCCGTACTTTTCGTTGCACTTTTTTGACTAATTGCACTAATCGTGAAGCACTTTGTTAATCCTAGACTTTAAGGACCATGTTAAGGGTCCGTCGGTGCAACAGTGTAATTAAAAGGCAGGAGCACGTTTTATCGGTTTAATGGTTGGAGAACGAAGAGGCCGGTGTTGCCATGCACAATAATATTATTATGTTTCCAACAGGGAATAGCGTATCCGACTGCACCAGAAAGTCTGCCAATAGAAAGAGATGGCGGGAGATCGTGCGGAGAGCCGTGTCCGCCTCTACCACCGATGTGTACGCCTCAAAGTGACCACGACCGCTCTGCCAAGAGCGAAACGACAGAGAAGAAGAAGAATAGATAAAAGTACCAACACAGAATTCTCAAAAGATATATTTTTTCGAGATTTAAATGTTTATTTTTGTAAAATTTGTTCAGCATGACTAACCCAACACTAGTTTAAAAAAATGCCATCTCCACCCGGTAAGTATAACCCTACCGTTATAAGTAGTAGTAGTCTTTTTTCATCCATAAAAGGATAGGCAACGATCAATGAACCATACAGCCTTTTCATTCATTTCCATTTGATTGTAAATAAATATGAATAATAATTTGCCCATACTCTTTGCACACTACATACATACACACGCTTCACACCACAAAACAGTTCATAATAATTATTTGATTTCTATTATTTTAATTGCTGTTATTTATTTGGATTACTTTTTGTTATTTTTAATTTATACTCTTTACCGGCTGTTTATACATATGGCAAGCATTGTTAAAAAGGTAATAATAACAAGCCTACCAAGTTACTCATACAAAAAACTTATATGGGCAAATGACGCGCATAATATACTAGAGACAGAGAACAGAACATGAAGAAATATGGAATACGACCACGTCTATCCACTGAACATCACTATTAATATTTATATTATATACATCTTATTCTTAAATATATTCTTATTATAAATACATTAAAACATTAGGTTATACGTTGTTAATATCCCGTTGGTTCTCGCGAGGGACGCGCGTCCTATTATAACAACTGATGTCATAATATTTTCAGACCAACGCGCCTGCCAAACGAGGTGATTACGGCCATACCCCTCTATATGACAACACAAATACAGCTACGGCCACCAGTCCCCGGCGGGCTCGCTATCCCGGGCTGTGGATGGTGATGACATACGGGACAGAGACGTGGTCTTTTACTGCTGGCCGCATCGACAAGCTCAAAGTCACTCAGCGAACTATGGAACGAGCTATGCTCGGAATTTCTCTACGCGACAAAGTCCGAAATGAGGACATTCGTAGGAGAACGGAAACGACGGACATAGCTCGTAGAGTTAGTAAGCTGAAGTGGCAATGGGCGGGCCACATCGCTTGAAGAGCCGATAACCGCTGGGGAAGAAAGGTTTTCGAGTGGCGACCACGTACTGGAAAGTGCCGAGCGGGACGACCTCCCACCTGGTGAACTGACGACCTGGTCAGAGACACTGGGCGCCGATAGATGCAAGCGGCCCAGAACCGTTCGAAGTGGAAGTCAATGGGGGAGGCTTATGTTCAGCAGTGGACATCCATAGGCCCATATGATGAATACTTTGTACATAACGGCTCAATAACTCGGATTAAATTAAAATGTCTGTCATTTTACTCAATTGTTATCTATCAATTTAATAAATAAACATGGCAGTTATTATGTTTTGTATTAGGTATCCAAATCTTTTATATATCCACAGCATCGTCATGTGGACCTGCGACCCCACTATCACCACGCCCATCGTGAACAGCTACCAGGTATCCGGGCCGTTGGTCATGCAAGCACTGAAGAGCTTCTTCGTTGCCCAGTGCGCCATAGCCGGCGATCATCTGTGGCCGGTCGATGCTACTGAAGCTGTTTTTAAAGGTAATAATAAAGAAAAAGATTTATCTCATAATCATAACAATCAGTTAGTGATTCTATCACTTAAGGTCATAGTAATTAATGGCATTAGCATTTATAATGCCACGTTTATTGTATTTATGAAACACGCACGGACAAGGCAAGCTAATTAAGGCATACATCGTGAGGTAACCATAGCATGGTGGTAGGATACTTTGTAGTACCCCACTGGCTGGCTACCAACCTCAAGTTGAAAATCTATCACCAAGCATCTATCGTGTGTTCCGACAGCTGCACTTGAGATCCAGTTCCTTCTAGGCTCTGTTTGCTTACTACCTTCGGCCACATCATCACTTACCATGGTGAGATTGTGGCCAAACACATGCCTATAAACAATAAAAAAATATATCTTAACTATACGGTGGGAGGCGACGGTATTAGTCGAAACATGCTAGTCCCTATCCTAGACCCTATCCTACCTATACTCTGTAGCATCATGAACTCCTGCATTACAAACAAAATATTTCCTACTTTGTGGAAGGAAGCCCAAATTATCCCGTTACCAAAAAAATCTAATTAAAAATCCTTTGCCGATTACCGTCCTATTTCTATACTCCTATTTCTATCTAAAGTCCTTGAACGCCTTATCCACAATCAGCTTAGGAATTTCCTGACCAGACATAATCTGCTCAATCCTCTTCAATTCGGTTTCCGTCCTGGCCACAGTACAGTAACCGCAATCCTTAAAATAACGGATGATATACGTTTGGGTATGGAAAACGGTCATCTCACTGTGCTGACGCTATTATATTTCAGCAATGCTGTTAACACCGTAAATTTTGACATTCTTCTCGCTATATTACGCTCTATTAACATATCTCCCACAGTTGTTGATTGGTTTCATAGTTATTTGCATGGTCTCCGGCGGGTACGCCTCGAGGAATCTTTTTCTTCTTGGTGTGACACGTCAGCTGGGGTACCTCAAGGTGGCGTTTTATCTCTTCTTCTTTTTGCCATCTTCATAAATTCTGTATCAGCTAACATCACTTCTCCCTATCACTTGTATGCTGACGATTTCCAAATTTATTGCCAAGCTCCACTTGATAATCTTTCTAGTGCCATAGAAACCACGAATTCTAACCTTTGCCGTATAGCTGAGCGGAGTAATGCATATGGTCTTAAAATTAATCCTTCGAAAACTCAAGTTATAATTTTTGGCAGTATCCGACGGATTACAAAAGTAAAATGGTCAGATCTACCTAACGTAAAGTTTTATGGTGCTACTGTTCCTTATAGTAAAACTGTTAAAAACTTGGGTCTAATCATGTCTTACATGGAGTCCTCAGAGGGCAGCCGTCAGTCGCAAATTATTTGCATCAGCCGGCTTCCTGAGAAGACTCCGTAATTTTTTGCCTACTGCCACTAAAGTTGCGCTCGCGCAGTCTCTTCTGCTTCCTGTTTTAGACTACGCTGATGCTTGCTATCTAGATCTCACGGAGGACCAGCTAAATAAACTAAAGCGACTTCAAAATTTCTGCATAAGATTTATATTTGGCTTGCGCAAATATGATCATGTCTCCCAATATCGCGCTAAACTCACGTGGCCTTCGCCGGAATACTTATATACTTTCTCTTCTTTATACTATACTGTTCAGTCCTTCCTCCCCGCGCTATCTTTGATTTCCTTCAGTCACTCAGGTCATCAGAAAATCTTATTTTGAAAACACCGTCACGTGACACTTCTTTTTATAATAAATTATTTACAGTCCAAGCAGTTAACCTCTGGAATGCGTTGCCAGTATCAATAAAGAGGGCACCGTCACTCACTGTTTTAAAACTCATGTTAAAAAATTATATATTTCTGGGTAAACTTCTTGCAGCTGTTAATATATATTTTTTTTATTGTCAAGTATGTTTAAATTTACTTTGAGTAGTTTAGTTAATTTTTTACTGGTATTTATTTATTTGTACAGTATTTATACTATATACGTAAATTATATTTATATTTTAATTACATAATATACAGGGTGTTGTTTTGGTCGGCGACAAGCGACCCAGGTGCGGTAGTACAAAATATATATTCTCCAAAAATGGACTTAATTTCATTAAATACTGTAAATATGTTGAGAAATACCTCATTCAATTTGAAATAAAATTACCGCAAAGTATGGTTACTAGGCACGTGCACAGACTAGAGCTAGGCGCAAGCCGCCATCGCCCCACCCCTTTACTCCCTCGTACTCCCGTTGAGTATTATGTCTACACTTTAGCTTATTACATGATTTTAAAAAAAAAAATTGAGGAGGCCTATGTTTAGCACTAAATATTCTTAGGCTGATTATAATGCAACAGCTACAATCGGTAGGGACCTTATTAGCATTATACAGGGCGAATTTTTATTTCTAGCCAGTGTGGGCAAATTCTGAACTACAGGTCTTAGAGAAAAACGCTGAAAGGAACCCCGAGTTGAATTTTGAAGAAAATTAAAATGCCATTAATATTTATTTAAAAAAATTGGTATTTTCGAAGATATTGATATATTTTTCGAAATTCTGCTTCTTCATCACAATATGAACAAAATTATGTAAGACAATCTTGCTCTCAAGTTGCTAGAAGTTATCCAAAATATTATTTTATATTTTCCTTGACCATGGTTTTATGCTGCGTAAAGCTTGACGAGATGGAGCAGATCTCGCAGGGACCTCACTATGTTTAGCCATAAAGAATTGGCTCTTAGTATTCTGACAAAAAATTTGAGGCAAATTTTGATAACTTCTAGCAACTTCAGACCAAGATTGTCATACATAATTTTGTTCGTATTGTGAAGTAGAAGCAGAAAAAGAAAAATTTTGAAAAAAAATAAAAACATTTTTTTTTTCATTTTTTTAATTGCCTTTTTATTTTCTTCAAAATTTAGCTCGGGGTTCCCTTCAGCGTTTTTCTCTAAGACCTGTAGTTCAGAAGTTGCCCTCACTGGCTAGAAAAAAAAATTCACCCTGTATATATTACATATCTCAAAACTAGCTAAATCCGCAAGAAACTTGAAACTTTGCTATACAAAAATAAAAAGACTCATGAACTGAATCCCGAAAAATTATTAAAACTATTATTAATTGTGTTATGGTTCTCTCTTGAACGATTTAACCTCTGGACGTGAAGCAAGACAAATTAGTATGAAATCACGTTCAACCAACTTTTGCGGGGGGATGTCACTCTCACAAAGATCTATTTTACGTAATTATTACAACGAATGCAGAATCGTGTGTATTTATACTTCACGCATACTACTATTTTCATTTGTGTGCTATATATTTATACTATTTTTGCATAGCACGCTCTCCTTTTCTAATTACAACAAATACGAAATTTCTTTACGAACTACATACACAAAATTCACATTTACACTAGTGCATGACACAGTCGATACGGTAAGTCGATGAACAAAAGAACGATTTTCGGTACGGTATGGCAAGTAACATAATTATTTTCCGTCTATTTGCAATGAGTCATACTAACTTTTTAGATTATGGCATCTTACTGATATTATAAATGTGAAAGTTAGTTTAAGATATCGATGTTTGAAACTAATCATGTATAAACAGCTAAACGGATAAATTTGGCACAAAATAGGAAAAAAGCCGTAGAGCAGAAAGTAGTATAATAAAACAACTTGACCTATTATGTTGACAATTTTGTTCTGTTTGTAGGGGCATGCTACAGATATTTTTTAGACAATAGGGAACATGCATTTAATTTATTTATTCATATAATGTATTTAAAGAGACCTTGGTATGGCCCTAATGCCCATTTTCGCCAACAACTCTTAAATAATAAATAACCCTTAGGCGCCGATCCCACAAAGAGAGTTCTGGAGTTCCGAATTCCGAGTTCTGCATTCCGTGTTGACTATTGTGCACACAGCAAGCAGTCTAGAGTTCTAGAGTTCTGCAATATTCACTACTGATCGCACATCACACACTTTTTTTACTTTCAAAGGCCCCACATAGCTTACAGTCAACGCGGAATGCAGAACTCGGAACGCGGAACTCTAGAACTCTTCTCTGTGGGATCGGCGCCTTAAGGCTAATGAGGTAATACTTAACGCCAGTTTTATTTTCAACGATATCTAGGTAACACCTAAATTAAAAAAAACTTGCAAGATTGAGGTGGTATATAAAAATAATTTGGAAATTTATGCCCTAATAAATAGATATTTATACCTCTATGGTTTATAACTTACCTATAGTAAAGTTTAACATAGACGTATAATCAGGTAATATATTGCGTACACAAAATCTTTCATTCGTTTTATTATTATCGATATTGTTCTCGACAGCGTTAAGCACTAGTTCTAATATGACAATCATGTCATAATAGTAATGAATTAAGGATATAAGCCGACTATGTATGAAAGTGATACTTTTCGGTATTATCACATGGAAGTTTTGGTTTATTTAATATGGTTGGATAATATTTATGCATGATATGAATTAAAATGATTTTACCGTAAATTAGCTGTAAAACTGAAATAAAAATATACTTACTTGTGAATTTTAATATTGCTCTTTCCACCACTATAATTTTTACGTGATTTCACAGCACATTTCGTCATTTTCTCCTTATGTTTTCTCGATGACATTGAATGTTATACTGCGACAACTGTCATTATTTTTTTCAATACCATGCCTAAAAAGCATGGTTCGTGGCGAAAGGGGTGTAGGCGCGGTCACTATTAGGGCAGGTCCAGAGGTTAAATCGTTCAAGGGTTCTCTTCACAGATCCTAACTATGACTTCATAGTCATCGGTGCTGGCTCCGCCGGTGCTACAGTCGCCAGTCGCTTGTCAGAGATATCGCATTGGAAGGTTCTATTGGTAGAAGCTGGTGGAGACCCTACGCTGAGTACAGAAGTGAGTTGACTGTTTATAAGTTTTTTGTGAATTATTCCTCCTTAGTGTACATTATCAACTCGCGAATTTATTCTGATGTACCTACGGAATTCAATAGCTTTGTCATGTGTTTAATTCAAGATAAGGAACTTCCTTAGTCTGCTACCCTACATCAGTCAGTACAGTATAGAATAGAATTTACATTTTCAAAGCGCGGGAAGCCGCAATTGGTCGGCAGCTGCCGCCATGTTAGCGCGCGCCGTGCAGAGGGGCGTTACTTGCGAGTGAGACGGAACTAACAGCTGCAGTGTATTATGAACCTTATAGTAGTGATCTAAGATTTATTGTAAGTTTTAAGCATTCTTACGTTAATCTTCGAGGCCACACTTTCTTTTCTGTGCGAACGAAGATTCACGACGTGGCTTATCAGTTGGGTAGGTACTACTGTACATTTCAAATTAAATTAAAGTTACTGTAATTGAAAGCTAGTTTAGTCAGACCAAATTTCATGGCATTAATAGATGAAAATATGTTTAGTTGTTTCAAGTTGCATTGTATAGTGTAAGGGAATATATCGGCCTTTCGGGGCCCCCGTGTATCGTGGACCCTGGGCATGGGCCCCATTTGCCCTTATGGTAAATACGGAACTGTAAGGAAGTCAAACCACTAACATAAAAAAGAAACTCTGAAAGGCTAAAAATGAAATTCACACAAAGTAATGTTAAGTGTTTTATGACCATGTTCATATTTTCTTCTCATCTTAGTTATCTTTATACCTATACATCCTCATTACTCATTACATACTGCAGACGAGCTGTCATTTGTAAGCCTGACCTTAGGCAAGGGTTTGCCACAGTCGTGTCTTTGCAGTAGCCTAAACATTGTATTTTATTTTATTTTAGCGTAAGGAGTTTTTGTGTGCAACTTTTTGGAAATCAATTTCATTTCATTTCATTGTATAATTTAAGAAAGCCTATTTTTCACTTTTTATCCGCCGTCAAGTATTCGCTTATTAATTCGAAATTCAGTTAGTCGACACGACGACGCTTTGATCAAAATATTAAATAAAAGCATCAATAAATATTATTTTTGACTACTTTCTTGGGTTGAAGTTATTCGTGGTAACGTCCTATAATTTATTCAAACAATAATTATTTCAGACACCACAACTGTTCTGGAGCAACATGAACACTGGAGTTGACTGGGGTTACAAAACCACACCACAAGACGGCGCTTGTCGGAGCTACAAAACCAAAGGTTGCGCTTGGCCACGAGGAAAGGTCCTTGGAGGTAGCAGCAGTATCAACGCTATGTACTATGTAAGAGGCAATAAAGCTGACTACGATGAATGGGCAGTTAATGGCAATAAAGGATGGAGTTACAAAGATGTATTACCATACTTTCGAAAGAGTGAAAACTATACGGGAAAATTAACAGAAGAAAACATAAAATACCATGGCATCAATGGCCCTTTGAATGTAGACGATGATATGGTTTTAAATGAATTAGAAACGTTGGTTTTAAAAGGTGTCACAGAATTAGGTGTGAATCAGTCCAGCGACATTAATGGACCTAGTCAAATGGGCGTAGTCAAGGGACAAACTACTATCAATAATGGCCTCAGATGCAGTACTGCCAGAGCATACTTAGGCCCATCCAAGGATAGAAGAAATTTCCATGTAATTAAAAATGCACTCGCAACAGAGATTTTATTTAAACCCGATACAAATGTTGTTACTGGTATTTTGCTGAATAAAGATGGCAAAGAAATGAAAGTGAACGTGAAGAAAGAATTGATAATATCAGCTGGAGCTATAAATTCTCCACAATTGTTGTTATTGTCAGGAATAGGACCACAAAAACATTTGAAAGATTTAAACATTAACATTAAGGCCGATTTACCGGTTGGAGAGAATTTGCATGATCATTTATTAGTGCCAACAATTTATACAGCACCTGGTGACAATAACCTTAACTCTTTGCCTAACATCGTATCAGAATTTGTGGAGTACTTCTTAAGTAAAAAGGGACTATTAGCATCCATAAAACCGCATAGAGTTATCTCGTTTATCAATACTACTGACCCTACATCGAACATTTCAGACGTTCAGATCCATTACATAAATTTTTCTCCGAGCATCAACAATGTTCTCGATATATTTCGAAAACACGATCTCAATGATGAAGCTCACAATGCGTTCGATAAGATGAGTAAGGATAACTTTGTTATGATTATTGCCACGGTTCTTTTAAAGCCGAAATCGATTGGACGCCTTCTTTTGAAGAGTACAAACCCCTTCGACCATCCTTTGATATACGCAAACTACTTCAAAGATCCTGAAGACATGAAAACAATTATTAGAGCTATAAAACAACACGCCTTAAAATTAAACGAAACGGAAACCTTCAAAGGAGCAGGTTACAAATTGACATGGTTAGAATTAGAAGCTTGTAAAAAGTTTGAACATCTTTCTGATGAATTTTTGGAATGTATGTCAAGAGAGTTAACATTTTCGTTATACCATCCATCTGGCACGTGTAAGATGGGTCCTGCCACTGATGATACAGCAGTCGTGGATCCTGAGCTGAAAGTGAGGAAAGTTCAAGGTTTGAGGGTGATTGATGCCAGTATAATGCCTTCAATAGTAAGAGGAAATCTTAACGCTCCGACAATAATGATTGGAGAAAAGGGAGCTGATATGATCAAGAAGACTTGGTTAGTTAATAATCATACAGAACTTTGAAATTCAGAATGTATTATTATATTATTACAAATTTAACATCATTCAATAATATTTTTTTTTGACAAATATAATAAATACTAGCAGCGAAACCCGGCGTTGCTCGGGTTAAAATACATCGCATGTTTAATGGTATAAAAATATATAAGTATACATTTTTTAACATATTATAGATTTCTATTTTCGATATTGAGAGACTTTCCAGAACATTCAAATAGTTTGTTGTTTTTTTTTGTAACTGTTTACTCTTTTACTCGACTGCAATCACAATTGAACTGACGAAATGTCACTGAATTTCGATTTATATACCGAAATTTCCAGTACCAGATCACTCTAGAATATTTAGATGTACATCACTTCGATTTGGTTTTTATAGATCAATAATAACACTCGTACATATTTTGGAATTTTCCAGAACAATCCAAAAAAAATTAGAACTTTCTAGAACATTTTAAATCGCTTATAATAAATTGAACTCATTTTAGAATTTTATAGATCATTCTAGAAATATTTAGAACTTTCTCGAACATTTTAAATCGTTTATAATAAATTGCACTCATTTTGGAATTTTCCAGATCCTTCGGAAAATTTCTAGAACTTTCTCAATCATTCTAGATCGATCATAATAAACTGCACTCAATTTGGAAACTTCTAGAACATTCCAGATCAATTATAACCGTTTTACACATTTTGGAATTTTTTAGATCATTCTAGAATTTTCTAGAACTTTCTCGAACAATTTAAATCGCTTCTAATAAATTTAAGAATTTTCTAGAACCATCTCGAACATTCTAAATCGATCATAATAAGTTTCACTCATTTTGGAACTTTCCTTCGGAAAATTTTTGGAACTTTCTCAATCATTCTAAATCGATTATAATAAATTGCACTCATTTTGGAATTTTCCAGATCATTCTAGAAATTTCTAAAACTTTCTCGAACATTCTAAATCGTTCATAATAAATTGCACTCATTTTGGAACTTTCCAGATCATTCGGTAAATTTCTAGAACGTTCTCGAACATTCTTAACTCGATAATAACAGTTTTGGGACATTATGGAACTTTCTAGATGAAGCCAGAAATTTGTGGAACGTTCTCGAACATTCTAACTCGATAATAACAGTTTTGGACATTTTGGAACTTTCTAGATGAAGCCAGAAATTTGTAGAACTTTTTCAAACATTCTATATCGATTATAATAGTTTGCATTCATTCTAGAATTTTCTATATCATTCCAGATATTTGTTGAACTTTCTAGAACACTCCAGATAAATTATAACCGTTTTACTCATTTTGGAACTTTCTAGATCATTCAAGAAATTTCTCGAACATTCTAAATCGATCATAATCAATTGCACTAATTTTGTAACTTTCCAGATCAATCGGAAAATTTCTAGAACGTTCTTGAACATTCTAACTCGATAATAACAGTCTTGGACATTTTGGAACTTTCTAGATCATTCAAGAAATTTCTCGAACATTCTAAATCGATCATAATCAATTGCACTCATTTTGGAACTTTCCAGATCATTCGGAAAATTTCTAGAACATTTTCGATCATTCTAAATCGATCATAATAAATTGCACTCATTTTGGAACTTTCCAGATCATTCTGGAAATATCTAGAACGTTCTCGAACATTCAAACTCGATAATAACAGTTTTGGACATTTTGGAACTTTCTAGATGAAACCAGAAATTTGTAGAACTTTCTCAAAACATGCTATATCGATTATAATAGTTTGCATTCACTCTAGAATTTTCTAGATCATTCCAGATATTTGTTGAACTTTCTAGATCCTTCCAGTTCGATTATAACCGTTTTACACATTTTGGAACTTTCCATTCCAGAAATTTTGAGATCTTTTCAGAAGTCCTCATGCGTTAGAAAAGGACAGCAATATATGTTTTAACATTTTCGCCACCCACAACCACCCCCTTCCACCCACCGCGACCAAACTCCCTTACTACCATCTGTTGACCAAGGGGTATTTACCACCCCAACGGGAAGTTGATTGGGGTTGGTGGTGATTGAGAAAACTGCGTATTTACGTACCCACAAAAGCATTTTATATATATTATTAGATTATTAGATTTATTTACAACAGCAAATAAAAAAACCATAAAATCCTTAAAATCTATATGAATGAAAAGAAATAAACTAAATGAAAAAATCGTTGTCAGAGGGCAACGTTCCCAGAATTCTGGCGGCATTGCCACGTTGAATGGCAATGCTGATTCTCTGACCGAGGTATATGCCAGCATTCTGATCACGAGATGCTTCGACCAGGCGTTTAGAAATTTCGCGAAAAAGATGGTGACTGCTCGGCCCCCACGGACCCAGAGTTTCAACCCCAAACGGCTCAAATATGTAACTGGTATCTATATTACTATATTTGCGCCGCTTGAGGTTCTCTGCTGACATGGCAGCGCCACCAGCCTTATTTATTGTCTCTGGAAGATGAGACGGAGCTAAGGTATCGACACACGTGGCATCCCATACCAAAGGCCGTCCCAACTTCCAGGGTACAAGTGTCATTCCGTCGGGTCTCTTACCATCGTCACGAAACATACCATTGGGTTCTAAAATAGCTGTTAAAAAAAAAAAAAGAAAAAAAAAATATTCGATTATTACATACATTTAAATCATGTTGAAGCGCTCGTGGTGTAGCATGATTAGCCGTTCTTAATCGATCGCCAAAGTTAAGCTACCACCGTCGTGGTCGGTACCTGGATGGGTGACCGCCTAGTGGTATTTCAAATCGAGCGTTTCCGTGCTTCGGAAGGCACGTAAAGCCGTTGGTCCCGGTGATCACTTAATAGTGATAGTCGTTAAGCTAGTTGGATGCCTTCTAGGCGGCTTGAAAAATTCCAACAGTAGGTTGACCACTAGCCTACCTCCACCAATCCGCAGTGGGCACGCGTGGTGGAGTATTGCTCATTCCCTTTCACCCTCATTTGTGAAAGGAGGCATGTGCAATGCAGGCAGTGGGACATTATAGGCTGATGATGATGATGATGAAATCATGTCATTAAAAAATAAATAGAACTAGAATTTTATTATTCATCAATAAAATAAAAAAATTAAAATTCGTGTTGCTTTTCCTCTGTAATTAGGTTTTTTATTTATGGAATTGTTTTGTTGTGATGAAATTAATAAATATTTCTTACTCTCATTCTTAAACAAAAACAAAAACAATAACATATAAAATAACATTGTATCTACACAAAAATATAATACAATATATTCAGGCACACACTGCCACGCAGCGTAGCGCGTGAATGCGTGTTTTAACGTTGCTTGCTTGACGCACAGTCCAACACACAGAAAATGTATCCACGCGCGTTCATACAGATCACGCGCCTACATGCGTCTCGCCCCGCACCTACGCGCGTGCGTGCGCGGCGAGACGCAAGGTATGGCACACCGAGTCTCGTAGTGCCGTGCGTGATTTCGGATGGAATGAGTCAGAGCCGCCGTGAATCCAAAAAAAGCAACTACGCGCGTGAGTGCTTAAAAAACCCGTATGATGATGCAGATCTGCACTCCCGCAAGTACGCGCGTAGTGCGTTGACACGCAACATGCAGTGTGATGCGTGGCAGTGTGCTAATCGCCTAATTCGCGTGTTTATTTCATCTGCAATCGTCAATGGTATAATAGCATATTATCAGGATCTTGCTTAACCTTTACTCGAAGAGCGTAATTTTTAAGTTTTTCAATGATTCTGGTAGTCTATTATAGATTATATGGATTTGTCAAAAAAGTAGTTTTAGATATGTGATTTGGCATTACTAACGTTTTTCAGCGGTTTTTTCGTGGGTGTCTATTTTCCATAGTAATCAAATATTCATTATGTACATTAACCTCAACTTTTGAAAAAGAGGCATACAGCTCTCTCTTGGACTAACACCAAACATCGCTCTTGCGCACTTTTTTTAACTCTAAATAAACTCAAAGTAGTAATCGGTACCTCAAGTTAGATGCTACAAAACTATGATATACAATTAATGCAGTTTTCTGTAATGAGACTTGAGTCTGTAATCCTCCAAAGTACGTCTACACTACGTGAATTTGTGCTCCACACCTTTATGTCGGAGAATCTTATTTAAATATATTGTACAGAACTAGTCCGAGAATAGATCCTTGTGGTGATCCTGATAAGGCATGTGTTCACGAATTGAAAATTTGATTGAATTGAGTTTATGTAATATTAACAGAAAATTGAAAAATATTATTCAACTTGTACAGTCACAAGTATACTCTAATTGATAACCAAAAATAAATACTTTTGGTATTTTGTTTTTAAATATTCATTTGGAATCTTAAAACGTGTTCGGATAATGATTCCTTGAGCCAAACTTTATCAAAAGCCTATTCGAAGTCTAAATCATGAGGCTAGTCAGGCTGAATAACTTCAGAAAAGATACGGTGGTACCTAAGGAAATATACAGCTGAGATAACAGAATTTTAATAAAAGTAATATTAGTATGTAAATTTTATACAAAACAGAGAGTTATAGCGTATTTTAACAAAGGTAGGCATACATTGAAACCGTAAAGTCATCTGTATAAATAATAAAATAATTATATTAAGTATTAGAAGCAGGATATAAAAGCAAGAAGTAAAAGAAACAATCTTTTAGAAGTATTATTGAAGAACAAGATGTTGAGAATAGTAGTATATCTGCTATTTGCAAGTATTGCAAATGCAGGCGATATTTATGACTCCTACACTTACACAATTGCTACACCGGAGTTAATAGAAAAATATGAAGATGCTGGAGTATTAAGGTAAAAAACATTTTTTACATAAACCTTACTAATATTTTAAAAGTTGTTTGTCTGTTCTTAATGTAGTTATATACCTAATTGCTTTGAATAAAATGTACAGAGTAGAAGTTTAACATATAATTAGAGATAAGAGACAATACTACAAACATATAAATAAAATCATATAAAAAAATAAAATACTGATTTTCAATACGCGCCCTGACCTGTTTGAAATACACCTTAAATTAAACACTTCGTAATGATTTCCATTGGTTAAATAAAATGATGACCTAAACATATGACATTTATATTACATTGATTCGTGTTTCAGTACTTGCACTATCGAAGTAGAGCCGTGCGATGAATCTGAAAGCAGACGCGTCGATGGAACGTGTAATAACCTTAATACTCCAAGTGCAGGAGGTTACCATACTCCAGAGATAAAACTATTGCCTTCAGAATTTGGACCAAGTAATTATAAAAATGTACCGTTCTAAGTTGATAATGGTGCCGATTCTGTTGTAAATCGCACTAAACTAATTTTAGTTACATCTCATCTCTTTCTTACCAACATGATTGAAAAAGGATAGAACATATTTTAAGTTGTCAAATTAATCTTTGCCGTCTTATTTTGCGTGTATTTAGGCGTAACCGCGATAGATGGCGACTAAATTTATATTGAAAACAAGCATTGGACTAATTTGACAGGACTTAATTTCTTACATCCTTTTCTTATGTTCTTTGTTAGAAAGAGACATATTGACATTAAAATTAGTTTAGTTGTGAACAACAGAATCAGGGCCATTATTCATTTATTCATTTTGATAGTCATTCTTTTTTAAATATTTTTCAGATTATTCGGACAGATTATCTCAATGTGGTGAACCTCTTCCTAATCCTAGATACCTTCGTTGGAACGGTCTTCAATCAGGGCGTGTTACGGATATGAAATTTACGCAAATTGTTTCGTACTATATGATAGGACTTTATGTTGATGTTGGATTCAATGATGATGAAAGTGAATACTTCTTCTTATTTTATTTTCTCAATTCTGTTACTCTAATTAAGCTTAAAAATGGGAACATATTTGGAGATCATTAGTACAGAGACAGTAGTTATTGCTTATTTAGGGACACTAATGGAAATTAGTTTTATTAAAAAAAACCTTATTTAATAATAAAAAATATTTTTTCAGACCAATACGTACTTAATGTAACAAGTTAACAACGTGCTGCCAACCAGAAGGCAAGAACGTAAAAATGTGTGCTCCAATAAAAATACCTCATGATGATCCAGTACATCGCTTCTCGAATGTACGGTGTTTTAATATGACTAAGCCATTAAGTTTTCAACATTATGGTTGCACCGCTAAAGACACTACTCCTGAGAGGGTAAGTATATAAAATGCATTAAGTATCTATTCTGGAAGTACGTGAAATATTTCGAGTTAAGTTATTGATAAAATAATGTAAAATTTGTTGCAGATAGAGTTGCAAACCACACATATAGATCTGTCTAATGTTTATTACAAAGTATTAAATTCAATGTCAGTATTGAGATTGTTCAAAGGTGGATTATTGAAATATGAGGTTGATGAAGATGGCAAAATATGGCCACTATCTGGCGATATTACTGCTAATGGATGCTTCGCTAACGTCAAGCCTCATGAAACTCGCTGTCATCAAAATTGTATGTTTAGTTTAATCACTTATGTCTATAGACCCACTGGAAAGCGCCGACAGGACGGGACGCCCTCCCACCAGGTGGACCGACGACCTGGTCAGAGTCGCTGGGCACCGCTGGATGCAAGCGGCCCAAAACCGTTCGAAGTGGGGAGGCCTATGTTCAGCAGTGGACATCCATTGGCTGACATGATGATGATGATAGACCCACATGCGTCAACCTGGATTATCTTAATTGTTTAGTTTTACCTACTCCAGATTGTCGTAAGTGGGCTTAATTACTCTTAATAACTCATTAGTTGCTTACCGGAGCATGACTTGAATTAACCCCATGTAAGCAACTAAACTATGGCCATGCTAAGAAGTCA
Source organism: Polyploca ridens (assembly GCA_951394255.1). Taxonomy (NCBI): domain Eukaryota; kingdom Metazoa; phylum Arthropoda; class Insecta; order Lepidoptera; family Drepanidae; genus Polyploca; species Polyploca ridens. Next base: position 1,553,195 of record OX596250.1, on the reverse strand, counting down.
TATTTGATAAGAGGGTGTCTCTCCTTGCCGCACTATGTTTGTCTCTTTTTGACACATGGATGTATATGGGCTGTCAAAGGTTATTTATTAGGAAGGCCCTTACTATCTATCATATCATGTTCCTTACTATCTATCATATAAGCATTTACTCCTTTCTTATTCATATCATCTTTTACACAATCCATCCATTTCTTTTAGTTTCGGTCAAACCCCGCCTAAAAAATAAACCGCCTTGGGCCCACTCTCATTTATTATTATAAATGAGAGTGGGCCCAAGGCGGCAATAGATAGTAAGGCCAAATTTAAGAAGTATACATATTGCGTCGATGTTAAATAATTGAGAACAAGGCAGGTAGATGATGATGATGATGACCACAATCTTACTCTAGTTAAAGATGATAAGTGCATAAATGATAGATTATAATCTTAGATTAAGCTAGTTGAAGATTAATTAGTAAAGGTCAGAAGCCAGATAGCTGATGAGTTTGACATGTGTCAACAGCAAACTTAAACACGTATTCGAATCCTAAAAGGAGGTCATAAATAGAATTCCAAAATCAAAAGAGGTGTTCATTATGGTGTTTTAACTAATTATCATCTTGTGTTATAGTATTTAACGGATTACTCGGAACAAACCTTATGGGCATATGGTACTTCAGACAACATAACTTTTTTGCCAGTAAGCTGGCTGAACTTAATCCACACTGGGATGATGAGATGCTGTTCAACACTGCAATGAACATCAACGTTGCCAGCAATGCACAAATATTATTTAGAGAATTACTGCCTCTTTTGATGGGTAAGATTTGTATTAGTGCAAAAAATTTCGTTAAGTATTATATTAATTAGATTTTATTAATTGTTGAATTCATACGCGGACGGCTGTTTTTTTAGTATACTTGGAATAAATTAATGTTATTTTTCCATCTCGTATATCTCCATTAATGATTTATTTATATGTAGATTTATTAGTTATTTTCCCCTTTTGCATTCTAATGTAAAACATATACATTTTCACTATTATTCTCACAAACATAATACTTTTTGTTCCAACGATCAGGTGAAGATAATATGATAGATTCTGGTATAATATCCGATGACGAAGGATTCAGAGATATTTATGATGACACCATACAGCCACAGATATCAGTGGAATTCATTTACATGTTGAGATATTTCCATACAATTCAGGAAACCAAATTGAGGTTAGTAATGAATTTAAACTACATATTTTTCTGTTCACGCTCTTTACTCTTATTTTGCTAATAATAGCTGCCCCCGCGGTTCCACCCGGGCAGAAAAGTAGCCTATAAGCACTTGAAGACAATGTAGCTTCCTATTAGCAAAAGAATTTTCAGAATCCAATAAATAGTTTCGGAGTTACATCCTACATCCAAACTTGACTGACGGGGATATTCGACATATTCCTTGAAAGGGGTTATACTAGAGGTCATTGGCAACAAATTAAGTCCCAATAACTAGGGGTTAAAACTGGATGGTTACTGAGCTGAGTAGTTAATTCGATTTTTTGAAATTTTCTGCTATAGATACTTTTTATACCAAAAACACGGGATAGGCTGCGGTGGGCAGTTAGTAAACCTTTCATCATCATCATCATCAGCCTGTGGTCGTCCACAGATGGACATAGGCCTTTCCCAGTAGTCGCCACATCTTCCGGTCCTCCACTTTTCGCATCCACCTACCGCCCGCCAAGGTTTGCAGGTCATCGGTCCACCTACCGGGGGGCGTCCCACACTTACCTGTGCGTGGTCTCCAGTCAAGAACTCGTTTACCCCATCGGTTATCCGTTCCGCGACAAATATGGCCTGCCCACTGCCACTTCTGCTTGCTTATTCTTAGAGCTATGTCGTAAACCTTTAGTAAACATAAAAATGTTACCGCAGATTGTACGACGCCGACGGATACTTCGTAAAGAATTTCAAAATGGTAAATTTGACAATGAGAACCGGTTTGCTCGCCAATGATGACATGATAAGTCAAGTCACACAAGGATGTTTCCGGCAGGGTGGTGGAGCGTTTGACCAAGTGGTTGATACTGATGTAAGTTTTAAGGCGATGATAGCTCAGTGGTAGTTACGTCGGATACCGAGACGAAGGTCCCGGGTTCGAATCCTACAATGAGTTTGAGCTTTCGGTGATGGAAAATATCGTGAGGAAACCATAGCACGGTGGTAGTGTACTTTGTAGTACCCATCTGGCTGGCTACCACCCTCAATTTGAAAATCTGTCGCCAAGTACCTACCGGTGTGTTCCGACAGCTGCACTTGAGAGTCAGTTCCTTCTAGATTTGTATACTCTGAGCTTCTAGGCTATCTGTGCTTACCACTATCGGCCACATCATCACTTACCATGGTGAGATTGTGGTCAAACACAGGCCTATTCAGAGTAAAAAAAAAGTGACGTATTACGTGTAACTTATATCCATTTACTGTCATCATGCACCGAGCGGCTGCCTAATTCTGACATTTAATTTCGCTTCAGTACCGACCACCCAACCGGTTCATCGTCAGAACCATAACTGAGCAGCTCTGAATAACCCCACTTTTATATGCCTGTTCAAATCAAAAGCAAAAAACAATTCATTCAGTTTAGGCCCACCCCCCCTAGACAAGATGGTTGGCGACAATCGTCATCGTTAGTAAACGATCAACCTTTGTATGGATTTGACATAAGAGATTGTTAAAAATCACGTAATATTTCGATTTGAAATGTCAATCCCATACAAAGGTTGATCGTTTACTAACGATGACGATTGTCGCCAACCACCTTGTCTAGGTACCCTGGTAAGGTACTTATGAAAATTAAATTGGTACATACAGTTGAATTTATACGCTTGTTCTTTTAGATGTCTGAGGTCGGATTTGGTTCGTTACAACATGCGACTGACATAACTACTAACGACCTCTATAAAGCTCGACTGTTTGGATTCCAAGGTTATGCGAAATATAGAGAATATTGTACCGGTAAAGTAATAAAGAGTTTTGATGACTTGGCTGATGTTATACGTCCTGAGGTAACTATTGAAAAAAATAATTATAATACGATGAAATTATTCTCTTTGATAGGAGATTGTGTATTTCAGAGACTAGAACAAATAAAAGCACTTTATAAGAGCGTATTTGACATCGACTTAATGTTTGGAGTATGGCAAGAATCATTGGTTCGGGGTGGATTTTTACCGCCAACTCTTGTCTGCATCTTTGAAGAACAGCTCGTTCGCACTGTAAGATCTGATAGACATTGGTATGAATTACCTAATAGACCAGATGCATTTACTGCAGGTGAGAATAGTGCTTAGTAATTTAGTTCGAATGATTTCCACCGCGACGTATCTGTTAAGTTAAAAAAGTTGAAGTGAAAAATGGAAGATATACGCTTGAATTAGATATGCGTAGATATCGGTATTTGAATATGAGAACATGTTGAAAATATTTTTTTCAACACACTCGCTCGTGAATTGACATTTATTGAACCGTTTTTTAGTATCTATCTTATCAGCTTATATAGCTAAAGTTTTTCGCAATAGCATGCATTCGAATAAATGTAAACAGAACATTCGCACTACAGTCAACGTGTGCTTTATAGTTACCACCTGGCTGACTACCGGTTTAGTTGAAAATCTGTCGTCAATCACCTACCGGTGTTCCAATCATCACTGACTATGGTGACATTTGCGCTCAATCACATATAGGTCTAAATATGGAAAAATATATAAGCCAGTGATTTGAATGGTAGTAGGTCTTATTTATAATGTCTTCACATTAATTTCAGATCAACTCGCTGAGATAAGAAAAGCTAATGTCGCTAGCTTGCTGTGCAATGTTGGTGACTCTGTAACAAGTATTCAGCGTAATGCTTTTCTAAGAATAAGTTCATCGTAAGTAAATGAAAATAGTCTATAAATAATAATATTAACAGAGTAATGATGAAGTGAACAATGGCCTTGATTCTGTTGTTTACAACTAAACTAATTTTAGTCTCACTATGTCTCTTTCTAACAAAGATCATAAGAAAAGGATGTAAGAAATTTAGTCCAGTCAAATTAGTTCAATGCTTGTTTTCATTATAAATTTAGTCACCATCTATCGCGGTTACGTCTAAATAACCGCAAATGAAGACGACAAAGACTAATTGGACAGCTTTAAATATGTTCTATCCTTTTTCAAAAATGTTTGTAAGAAAGAGATGTGATGTGACTAAAATTAGTTTAGTGCAATTTACAATAGAATCGGCACCAATAGCACAGTGTTAGGATTAAAATTATTAGTATTATTAAAAGCGGAACTTTCTTACATTGAAATTACTATTAATCCTTTTTACCAAGGGAGTATAGCATGCGGTCCTGCAAAGGTATGAAGATATTTCTGCATTCGGTATACGACATAAATAAAACTAGTAAAAATTTGGCTTAAAAAGTTCTTGAATCTTACCTGTCTATAGGCATTGTAATCTTCCGTAGTCAAGACTTAATCTCTTTTCTCTTTCTACTCTCAGGAACCCGTTGGTCAGCTGTGAAGATATCCCAAGTATAAACATAGATTTATGGGAGGACTAAAGAAGATGAATGAAGACAATCTATCTATATCTATTCTATATTCTTATCTATTATCTATACATATAATAAAACTGTAGAACCGGCGTGTCTGTACATTGAATATATTTACCAAAAACTGATCGGGGGTGATTTGAGAAGGGGAACTGAATAAAAAAAAAATTTTTTGTCTGTCTGTCTGTTTGAACACGCTAATCTTCAAATCCACTGAATGGATTTGCATAGAACATCCACGAGCTGATTAAACTTTTCTTGGCGCTTCAACTAATCGGCTGACGGGAAGAAAATATATCCCAAATAATTCAATGATATCCCAATTTATTAATTTACATGCTGTCTCACGGCTAGACACAGAGGGAAGTATAAAATATTGATGACTAGATGGCGTTGTCTTTTTCCTGAATCGCACTAACAGCCTCATAAAAAAATAATTATTTCGTATGAGGAATGTAAATCCATCATAGACATCCCATTTAGTCCACTTAAAAAAGCCAGTTTAATCACATAAATAAGCACAGCTGCATACATGTTTAAATGAACCTAGGCATCAAACCTGCGAAACGTATAAAAAATATGAAATCTTATTGAAAATACTTTTTCTCGATGTGGCATGCTGTGGGACAACTGTTTCCGTGACAAAATGTGCTATATTTAACCAATAAAATAAAGAGGTTTTTTGATCGACGTGTATGTTTCTTTTTTCTATGCATGTGTGTAGGCGTCTCTTTTCAAAAGGGATTCCTTTCCACCAGGCTCCTGCTTTCCAAAATATATCCTTGCCTATGTGCGATTGGTTTGATATCCACGGCATGAATTTAACAGCCAAAATAAACTTGGACTGTTCTATCAAGTCGAAGGCATAAACAGCTGTTAGAAAGCTGAGAAGCTTTCTAAAATTAAACGGTACTTCACGCTGAACAGTTCCTACAACTTTATAAAGCACAAGTTCGGTCATACATGGAGTACTGCTGCCATCTTTAGGATGGATCCGCTGAGCACCAGCTTGACGCCCTTGATTCAATAGACCGTCGAGCCAGGATATTCATCAGAGATGAGTCTTTAACTAAGGCGAAACTCACGAGCCTCGACCATCGAAGAAAGGTTGCTTGCTTATCGGTTATATCGGCCTATGTTCAGCAGTGGACATCCATGGGCTGATATGATCGGTTTTCTACAGGATATATTTTTTTTATTAATATTCCACCATCCCCATTTTTACGCCGAACCACTAGACGCTGGGAAAATTTTCAGACGTATGTTATTGACATACCGAAAATACGGACAGTGATTTGTATACTCTCATGTATAATGCGGACAGCAAGGGAGTGGGACTTGCGTTTGACGTTTGTTTCTCGACTCAACAATCTAGGGACTTGATTCAAGGTCAGAGTGAATAGGTTTCCTCTGGGTAATTATGTTCCATCTTAGGCTTTGTCATCGTTCTTTATGGACAGGTCAGTGGCAAAACGCAATGCCAACAAAATGGAATAAGGTACAGGAGCGGGAATATACGAAAAAGGTTACAAATGTAGCAAAAGCTTAAGGAAGATGGCACTGTATTCCAAGCAGAAACATACGCCATAATAAACTCATGAAGATGGGTCTAACCGCGACACCCATGTGCAGGTTGTGTGGGGAACATACGAAACGCATGGAGCACCTTCTGTGCATATGCGATGCACTGGCTGATAAGCGAATGAGTCTCCTAGGGATCGGATATCCAAAACCAGAAGACTAAAGGCCCATATCTCCTAGCCTCGTTGTAAAACTCATGAAGAGTTTTCAACGAGACTGGGGAGGAGTAAGGTATCTAGGGGACCACAATAGATCCCAATGGGTCAAAGTGTCCGAGCTATTTCTCGGCCCCTCCATAAGATAAGATAAGATAAGCTTGCAGCCAAATATGTACCCGATTCTCTTACATGGAACATTTTGGGGAATCCTTTCCTAACGCCTAGCCTATATATATATCCTACTAGCTGTCCCCCGTCGTTTCACCCACTTTCCAAGATAAAAAAAGTAGCTTATAATAATTGGGGATAATGTAGCTTACTATTAGTGAACGAATACCATAACACGGCGGTAGGATGGGTACTTTGTACCCATCTGGCTGGCTACCACCCTCAAGTTGATACTCTGTCGCCAAGCACCTGTCGGTGTGTTCCGACAGCTGCACTTGAGAGCCAGTTCCTTCTAGGCTTTTAGTGTGCTTACCACCTTCGGCCACATCATCACTTACCATGTTGAGATTGTAGTCAAACAAAAAACCGACCGTCCACCTAAGTCGATAAGAATATACGAGTATTTTGTCAACAACAACATTCTTCACAAACGTTTTAGCATCGATACATGAATGTATAAATCTAATAGTCTACGCGAACGAAGCCGCGGGCAAAAAGCTAGTTATGAAACTAAAAGCGGTGCAATAATAGTCACTTTTCGAGCAAGTGTGTTGAAAAATATAATAAAAACATTGAAATGAGAGAAATAAACATATTGAGGAAACCATAGCACAGAGGTAGGAAAACAAATTGTATAACTAAAGATCGGAGAAGCCGTCTGTAAAGAGTTCACGTATTGAGGAACTTTCTGACACTGAAATTAGTAGTCGTCTTTTTAATCTATCGTTTTACCAAAGGAGTACATCATGGGGTCCTGCAAGGGTGTGAAGATAGATATTTTTGCAGCGTCTGCATTCGGTATACGAACACTAGTTTTATAATGTTATTTGGCTTATATTTCTTGAATCTTACCTATCTATAGGCATTGTTCTCTTCTATAGTCAAGACTTTATCTCTTTTCTCTTTCTACTCTCACGAACCCGTTGGTCAGCTGTGACGACATCCCAAGTTTAAACATAGATTTATGGAAGGACTACAGAAGATGAATGATAAACTTATAGATATTCTGAACCAATGTATACCCAAACGAAAAATAAAACTAAACAAAGAATCAAAAAAATACTGGCTTACTGTAGGGATAAAACACTCCTGCAAAAATAAAAGATTATTAAAAATACTTACTTTAAAATCAAACAATCTGGTATTAACAGAATATTATAAAAAATATGAAAAAGTATTAAAAAATGCAATTATAGCAGCAAAAAAATTGCAATATATAAAAAAATTAAAAAAATCTAATAATAAGGTGAAAACAATGTGGAGTATTATAAATGAACGAACAAACAAGACAATCAAAAAGGATAGAAATAACATAAAATTACATATAAATAATAAATTAACTTCGAAACCGAAACAAGTAGCTAATACTTTTAATAACTTCTTTGCATCTATAGGCGATATAAATCTAATAGTCTACGCGAACGAAGCCGCGGGCAAAAAGCTAGTTATGAAACTAAAAGCGGTGCAATAATAGTCACTTTTCGAGCAAGTGTGTTGAAAAATATAATAAAAACATTGAAATGAGAGAAATAAACATATTGAGGAAACCATAGCACAGAGGTAGGAAAACAAATTGTATAACTAAAGATCGGAGAAGCCGTCTGTAAAGAGTTCACGTATTGAGGAACTTTCTGACACTGAAATTAGTAGTCGTCTTTTTAATCTATCGTTTTACCAAAGGAGTACATCATGGGGTCCTGCAAGGGTGTGAAGATAGATATTTTTGCAGCGTCTGCATTCGGTATACGAACACTAGTTTTATAATGTTATTTGGCTTATATTTCTTGAATCTTACCTATCTATAGGCATTGTTCTCTTCTATAGTCAAGACTTTATCTCTTTTCTCTTTCTACTCTCACGAACCCGTTGGTCAGCTGTGACGACATCCCAAGTTTAAACATAGATTTATGGAAGGACTACAGAAGATGAATGATAAACTTATAGATATTCTGAACCAATGTATACCCAAACGAAAAATAAAACTAAACAAAGAATCAAAAAAATACTGGCTTACTGTAGGGATAAAACACTCCTGCAAAAATAAAAGATTATTAAAAATACTTACTTTAAAATCAAACAATCTGGTATTAACAGAATATTATAAAAAATATGAAAAAGTATTAAAAAATGCAATTATAGCAGCAAAAAAATTGCAATATATAAAAAAATTTAAAAAATCTAATAATAAGGTGAAAACAATGTGGAGTATTATAAATGAACGAACAAACAAGACAATCAAAAAGGATAGAAATAACATAAAATTACATATAAATAATAAATTAACTTCGAAACCGAAACAAGTAGCTAATACTTTTAATAACTTCTTTGCATCTATAGGCGAAGATTGTATCGGAGGAGACGGCAGCACGCCGCAAGGCCGGCCCGTGCTCTACCCCACAGAAAATACAATGTTCCTTAATCCAGTAGACTATCACGAAGTTTACCACATAATAAAAAAACTTAAAAATAAAAAAAGCTATGGGATAGATGAACTTCCACCTACCTTATATAAACAATGTGCTTTCGAATTAACCGTACCCATTTCAATTTTAATTAATCAATCATTTAACGAAGGCGTATTTCCCGACGCACTTAAAATAGCACTAATCAAACCAATCCACAAGAAAAATACAAAAACAGATCCTAATAATTACCGTCCAATTGCACTTTTGCCTTCTGCCTCAAAAATTTTCGAAAAAGCTATGTTTAATAGAATATACACATTCTGCGAGAAATATGGAATCCTCGATAACTGCCAAAACGGTTTTCGAAAAAAACGATCTACGGTGCTAGCAGTTTATACATATATGCAACAAGTCCTAAACATCCTTAATAACAAAAACTATGCAGTGGGTATTTTACTTGATATGACCAAGGCTTACGATAGAGTCCAATATCCTGTGTTATTAAACAAATTGTACGGAATAGGAATACGCGGTTTGACACACAAATGGTTTGCATCGTACTTAAGAAATAGAGAACAATTAGTAGAAATTGAATATATTAACAGGAAAAATAACGAAATAAAAAAGGTTCGATCAGATTCAAAGATAGTTAATGCCTCTATCCCACAAGGAAGTGTCCTTGGATGTCTTTTATTCTTGATCTATATTAATGATCTCCCTAAAATCATGGAAGAACCATGTGTTTTATTTGCAGACGATATTTCGCTAATCACCTCATGTCAAAACAGCACAAACTTAAACGAAAAACTACATTCTATACTACAAAAAACAACAGACTGGATGAACGACCACAATCTAGAAATAAACTTTTTAAAAACTAAATTAATGATTTTTCACCCTTATCAGAAGACAACTTTAAAATTAAATTTCATATATAACGGTACGAAACTAGAAGTCGTAAATGAATTCAACTTGCTAGGCTTAGTTTTAGACACACATATCAGCTGGAAACAACACATTCAAAAAACCAGAACAAAACTATCAAGATTTGTATATGCGCTTCGCGAAATTAAAAAAACAACTGATCTTCCTACTGCACTTGTTACCTATTATGCCTATGCTCATGCATGGATTAGCTATGGCATTATCTTATGGGGAAACAGTACCGATTCACACACCATCTTTACACTCCAAAAAAAACTAATACGTATTATAGCCAATATAAAAGATACAGACAGTTGCAGACCGCATTTCCAGAAGCATAAAATTCTCACATTAACAAGCACCTATATTTTAGAAATATGTAAATTCGTTAGACAAAATACAGATAATTATAAAAAAAGAGAAGACGTCCATTCAAAACAATTGCGATTTAAAAGTAGATTAATGGTACCATCTTCCCGAATAAAAATGCACCAAATGAGTCCTTTTGTAATGTCCGTAAAAATATACAATAAACTACCAGAATTACTAAAACAAGAAACAAATAACAAAGTGTTTATAAATAAATTAAAACAAATATTAATTACAAAATCTTACTATACTATAAATGAATACCTTAACGACAAGTTAAGTTAATGATTATTTTTTTTTATAATTTTTCCTCCTCTCTCCTATATTGCTTAGTGCCCAACAGGGTCCTTATTATATATTGTTATTTACTTACTTTAAGGTGTCTATGTAGCATTATATATGTAAGGAAAGCAAGATAAATAAAGTATAAAGTATAAAGTATAAAGAAAATAATCCTATTTTAAATGCGAAAGTGAGTTTGTTTATTTGTTTGTTTTTTTTACTGTTTATAGGCCTGTGTTTGACTGCAATCTCACCATGGTAAGTGATGATGCGGCCGAAGGTGGTAAGCACACAAAGCCTAGAAGGAACTGGCTCTCAAGTGCAGCTATCGGAACACACCGAAAGGTGCTTGGCGACAGATTTTCAACTTGAGGGTGGGAGCCAGCCAAGCGGGTACTACAAAGTACCCTACCACCGTGCTATGGTTTCCTCACGATGTTTTCCTTCACCGAAAGCTCAAGCTCATTGTAGGATTCGAACCCGGGACCTTCGTCTCGGTATCCGACGTCACTACCACTAAGCTATCATCGCCTTAAATCGCCTTAATTTGTTTGTTACGCCTCAACTACTCAATGGATCATTATGATTTTTGGTATGCAGATAGCCTATGGAATGGAGAAGGACATAGGCTACTTTTTATCCCGGGAACACGGGTGAAACCGCGAGGGACAGCTAGTATTTGAATAAAATAAAAACTTTAGTTGAATAATATAGGTAGTGTCAACTCTTTTAAAAAAAAATTAAGAGTCTTTCCATCTACATAAAGCCGACGCTTTCAAAAAGATACTTCGAAAAATAAGCAGACATTTAGACTTCCGTATACTATTTGAATATGTAGTTAAATAAATTAAAATGCAGACATAATATCAACAAAAATGCAAGAACATTTAATGCTGCATTATATACTAAATTGCATCTGTGAAAAAATAATTATGTTAATTTTAAATAATACTCTATGAAGTTTATTTTAAATATCACCTGTTCAAATAAAAAATAAACTTTATTCGGAACACAAAAATCTTCATATATAAAATATGCTAGCTATCCGTCGTGGTTTCACCCGCGTTCCCGGGAAAATACAACCTATCCTATATCCATGATATCTCAGTGGCACTGATACTTTGACTTAGGGGCAAAAAAATATCCCATCAAAAACATTCTGTAAAAAACTAGCCAAGTCTCGATGAAATGTCTTGTTTATCTCTAAAAAGTAATGAAATCTAGACAAAGTCGTGCCAAGTCTAAGGTTCCTTACTGCGATTTCTTTATTATTATAGTTAATCTTGTGTGACTTGGCCGTTGAACATTCTTTATACGTTAGTGGGTACAAGTACAGATTGGTGCAATGGTGTCATGGAACACCTGGTTCTGTACCCTTGTGTTCCCTTCAACGGCCAAGTCACACAACATTAACTATAATAATAAAGAAATCGCAGTAAGGAACCTTAGACTTGGCACGACTTTGTCTAGATTTCATTACTTTTTAGAGATAAACAAGACATTTCATCGAGACATGGCTAGTTTTTTACAGAATGTTTTTGATGGGATTTCACTTCTTTTTGTAGAAAATGAAGCGGCCCACCAAGTTGAATATTTTTTGTAAAGGCGGTATGTCGATATCTCTAATAGTTTGGTTGGGCTCTAGTGTTTTCTAATCAGGGTCACCAGGTACTCCAGATCTTCGATTATCCGAGTTTTTATAGTTTTCCCTTTATGTGGTCATTAAACCCTAACTCTGTACCAAATTTCAGCTCTCTGAGTTTATGGGAAGTACTAGTTCTATTTTGATGATCATAAGTGAGTGAGTGAGTGAGTGAGTTTCATAAATGTGAAACTTTGCTTTCGCTTAACTTCGGAATTAAATGACCTATAGACTTGAAATTTTGGATTTTAAGTATGTGATTATAGCTTACTGGATGACGAAAATTTCTGCGTTCGGGTCTTATCCAGAGGTTCTCAAATAGGGGCCTGAAAATGCGGCGAATTGGTTCCAGTAAAGGATGGTACGGCAGTGTTTGCTTCGCGCTCGGCTCGGCGGGGGCACTGCCGTGCCCCCCGATACAAAGAAACCGACAAAAACGACGCACACGGCACCACGATTAGGAAAAGAGTGAGAGAGTAGTATTGAAGTTAAAATAAAAAATGTTTTTTTTTTATATACTACTTAGGTAGCAAACAAGCATACATCCCGCCTGATTATAAGCGGCTACCGCAGCCTATGGACGCTTGCATCACCAAGGGTGTTACTCGCGCGTTGCCGACCCTGCAGAAATCTCTTCACACCCTATTTGAAGTACCCCATGATGTACTCCATTGGGAAAACCACTGTGGGGAGCTCATTCCACAATCTGAGCGTCCACGTAAGGAAGCTCCTTTGAGACCGCACAGTTCGAAACAATTCTGGTTTCAATATGTGAGGATGGACTCCCCGTCGATGGCGAGAGTTGCGATGGTAGAAGGTCGTCGTGGGCATCATCTTAAACAATTCTTCAGAACACTGTTCGTTATATGCTTATCAGCGGATTATTTTTCTAATATTATTTTTTGTTTACTAATGACCTATATATTCATCCCTCAAGAGGAAGTTCACTAATTTATTAGGACCTTATATAAGAGCCTATACAGGGTGTATTTCGCATGGTAACGAAAAGGCTACACCTAATGCCACTAATCAAATTGTGAAAGTCATTCACGTCGCTAATGATCGGTTATAGAAATTGACATTTTCGAGCGCGCAAAAAAAAAAAAAAAAAAGACACCGTTTCTAGTTTTATTTACATTGCTACTTTTAGTGAAAGTAATGAATTAATAACTTATTTATTTTAAATCTCTTTGGGTTAGGTAAGAATAACGATTATGAACAGTCTAAAGTAAAACAAACTAAGTAAACAAAGTAAATAACTTTATGTTCTGTAAAGTTGTGTTCCTGCGCGTGAGTAAGGTCGCCAAGGCTCATAGGGGAGGGGGGAAAGGTCGGTAACGCGTGAGCGATGCTTCGTGTGTTGCAAGCGTCCATATGGCTACGGTAACCGCTTACCATCAGGCGGGCCGTATGCTTGTTTACCGACTTAGTTGGTAAAAAAAAAAAAAAAAAAAAAACAAACTCAAAAAAAAAATTATAAATTTGGGAAAAACCGACGAAAAATTCCAACATGGGGGGGTCCAGAATCATGTCCTGGACCCATGGTATCCGTTTGTGCGGCGATGTCCCTTACACGCTGTATAAGATACCGCCTGTATAAGATGCACATAAATTTTGCATAACATTTTTCATAAAACTTGAGTAAACAAAATAATAATAGCTACTGAGCTAACAACCGCTTCTTATTATTGGTTATCGTTTAGGTACCTACTGTGTTATTTACTCACGTTGAATGCAACATTGAGATGCATCGTATAAAAGGTGCCCAAGTCCGGTACCGGCAGTCGTCCACTGATCAGCACGAAGTTCCGCTTGCGAGCTAACCTCGCACCAATTCTTATTGCATTCCCTGACTCCAGGGAATAATTATTCGTAACAACTATTTCGTTACATGGAACTCTGTCAAAATGTTTAAGAATACATTACTATGTATAATTGCATTTTGCGTTGGAATACAAAATGTTAATTCGCTCATTTATGACTCGTATTCTGGAAAACCGATTAACAAAACACTATACAATTATTATAAATTGGCAGATTTACTCGAGTAAGTACATTATAACATTATACGTTATCATTTTCTCTTTCCGCTCTTAGTTTTTTCTTAACAAATCATAAAATCGGTGTCTTAACAGTTTATTAAACTGAAATCACAGTTGTGTTCGTAATATCACAGATATTATGAATATAAACTAAAATCATCGAAATAGATAAATTAATACGATCGAATATATTTAAAACTTGAATAATAGACGCTGCACAAATGAAATTGAGCCGTGTGATCCGAATGAGCCTCGTCGTATCAACGGATCATGCAACAATCTTCTTCACCCATCTAGAGGGGCAATTAATACTCCTCTTCGCAGAGTATTGCCACCTGAATTCTTTGAAGGTGAGTCTATTTTGAGTTCAATCAAGATTTTCAGAGAAGTAACTGTTGTGCATATTAACATCATATTAAGCGGCTCATCTTACTTTTTTTTCTTTTTTACTGTTTATAGGTCTTTGTTTGACCGCAATCTCACCATGGTAAGTGATGATGCGGCCGGTGGTAAGCACACAAAGCCTAGAAGGAACTGGCTCTCAAGTGCAGCTATCGGAACACACCAAAAGGTGTATGGCGATAGATTTTCAACTTGAGGGTGGTAGCCAGCCAGGCGGGTACTACAAAGTACTCTACCACCGTGCTATGGTTTCCTTACGATATTTTCCTTCACCGAAAGCTCAAGCTCATTGTAGGATTCGAACCCAGGACCTTCATTTCGGTATCCGACGTCACTACCACTGAGCTATCTTACATGAGGAAATTTTCTCCTTTGAAATATGTATAGATGATCCGAAGATCGACCGTAAGCCATAATGTAATGAATATTAAAGTGTTAATTTACTTCGCAGTTGATAATCCCAGAAAATCTCAATGCGGTGATGACTTACCTTTGGTACGAAAAGTTCGAACGGACCTGCTGTGTGTTGGGAAAGGTTCAAGCCCAATGTTAACACAGCTTGCTACACACAAGATGGTATTTATGGCTGGTGATGTTACTTCTATTCAAGATACAGGTGAATTATTTATAATAGTTTTAACATGATAAATTACGAATAATTAAGTAATTCAAATAATTTTATTGTAGCCCGTATTTAAACACACCTCATAAGAGTACATTGTGATACATGTGTGCAAAGTTGGTTATTACAGACGAGGCGGTAGAGCCGTAGGCGAAAGCGATAAGGAAGCCCAGACTGTAATGATCAATGCACACGCGTGTCAAACGACGTTTTTCAACACACGTCGGCGAGGAAAAAAACAGACATATTTTTTTAAGTAGATTTTTGATAATCATCAACCACACAATGAGAACGTTTACAAATAGGGCGCACAGTATTTTTTTTATTTGACAGCTATGCGCTTTCATATTACCCGTTTAAATTAAGAATGCTACGTCTACACATATATCACTTTCAGTGAGGTACAAACTTAACATAATCGGGATTATACCTATCATAAAACTGTGCGGTAATGTAAAGTTAAAAGCACTATTGCCTAATAAACTGCATTAAGATTCTAAAAACGGTGCAATAAATGTCACTTTACGAGCAAGTGTAAATGTAATTGATATGTGTGTAGACGAAGCATTCGTAATTTAAAAGGGTAAACAAGTTCGGCAGCGAATCGCTGTCAAAAAAATCCTGCGCGCCATATTTGTTAACGTTCTCATTGTGTGGTTGATTACAAAATACAAGTCTGTTTTTTCTCGCAAGATTGTTGAAAAACGTCGTATGACACGCGTGTGCATTGATCATTATACCCTCGGCTCTCTTATCACGTTCGCCTGCGGCTCACGCGCTTAATCCTACCGCCTCGTCTGTAATCATCAACTTTGCACACATGTTTCATAATATACTATTATCACATTTGCCAATTTACACTGGCCTTGAATATATCTATAGGTTAAAGGTTTCGGGAAACACAGACCCCGGAAAAGAGTTCCACTACTTTGCTGTTCGCGTAAGGGACGAAGAAATGAAGCGTTGGGTTCGTATTTACAAGCGGTGTGTCGACAACGTGAAGTTGGAAATTCTCCTGGTTTCTTTTTTAATAGTACTGTAGCACACTCTCCAAAATATATCCTATAGAAGACCGACAAACACGTAAGCTTAGGTCGATGTTCAAGGCTCGTTAATTTCACCTTCGCTAGCGAAACATCACCAACGAATCTCCTAGCATGACGGTCTATTGAGTCAAGAGTCTCCAGCTGGTATTTGGTAGATCCATCCCAGAGGTGACAACAGTACCTACTCCATGCACGAACGGACTTGTCCTTTGTACAGGAGCAGTAACAGACCCGGCGTAAAGTACCGCTTCGCCTTACATGAATATTAATTTCCTGATTTTTTGGTTTCAGTAAACTATTTAAAATACTCTACAAATTGTTGTGACCCAGAAAATAAAATTGATCCATATAACGTATGCTATACGCATAAAATTCCTTCCGATGACCCGGTCCATAGATATTCACATCATCGGTGTATGAACCATACAAAATCAATTACATTTCAAAAGTATGGATGCAAAGTGGACTCTGCTACACCAGCTCGAGTATGTTTCTATGTGACTTTAGATTCTAATATATTCCAACAACAAGTAGTTATACTAATAATAATACTTATACGAGAATAATAAAGCTGAAGAGTTTGTATTGATCTCTGTATTGAAAAAAATCTTTCCCTAATCGGAAGCTACATTATGCCTGAGTGTAGCTCGGGGGAAACCGTGGGGGACAACTAGTATTATAATAATAATAAAGCGATACGATACTTTATATTTAAATTTCATCATTTTTAACGTTGTCGATTTTACTATGAATCTACTTAAAATCAAAATATTTCAATTCCAGCTAATAACTGCAACGAATACCTTTGATCTGTCAAATGTTTACGACTTTCGATTCTTAGTCCTTGAAACAGATAAGTTATATGATGGTAGATCTTATGTGAATGGTTCATTAAAACATGAAATTGATGAGAATGGTCTTATTTGGCCACCATCAGCCCCTGTAGACGACAACCTTTGCTCAGCGAATGATAATATAAGGGAAACTCGGTGTAATGCACACGGTAAGTGTAAATCTTAATAAATAACTCAATCTAGTCCACTGTTATCTTAATCGAGTTCAGAGTACATTGGAGTTTCAGGATCTGTGACAGGCGAAGGATAATCCCATATTTGATCATAGATTAAAATATGATATTGTATAGATGGAGCAACATTCCCGCTAATCGCCATTCCTAAAATCTACAAAAACATTATAAAGTAATTTAAAAAAATTCAATCGACTTCATAATACACTAAAAAGAATGTAATAACTCTAATCTGACACTGATTTGAAGCCAGCGAAATATTTTCAATGGAATACGTCGTGCTCAGATTAGAGTTATTTCATACTTTTTAGTGTATTTTGAAGTCGATTGAATTTTTTAATATTACTTTTTTATTTAGTTTTTTTTTAGTTTTTCTTAAATGCGCTAGAATTTAAGAAAAACTAATTGGGATACACGATACGAATTTGACCAAGGTTTTGAGATGTTTTTGCTTTGACACCACACCCGTAGCTCGTATCATTCATTCAAATATGTGTGACGCCAGGCCGTCACATATATTTGTCCATATCTTGAAAACTACTGAACCGATTTCGATGAAACTTGCACTGTTCCCTAAATTGAAGTAAATGTAAATCAATAAAAAAGAAACCGATTAATATCTTCGTAGATATGCGTGGACAAACATACATACCTACAAACATACATAAATACATATATACAAACATACACCTATGAAATTTTGTATATTTGATTGGAAGCCCTAATAGATTATCATGTGTGAATATAATGCAGTTCCAATAATATTACATACATACGTGTCGAATTGATAATCTCCTTTTTTAAAAGTTGATTTTAAACTATTCACCCTAAGGGTCAGTTGACACTGAGACGCGACGCGATGATGTGGCGATGCAATTATTTCGCGCTGCGCAGCGCACATGACATGACTCCTTAAGAGTGCGTACCAAGCCAGAAAAATATCGCAATGTCAGATGAAACAAACTTATGTCTAATCTTCGCGTGGAGATGAGATGGAGATAGCGTGTTACGCGGCACAAAAATGAACGAAGCGCTTCTTATCTAAATAACTCGTAAAGTATAGAATATTTTAAAAAATCGTTAGTAGCAGCCCTAGGTCATATGTTATTGATATTATTTATCGAATTTTTGTCTTAATTAGATACACCATGAACGAATAAAACCGAAAATTCATTATTATTAGAGGTAGCTTTGTGATTTTTTTCTATCGAGGAAATTTCATTCCATTATGTTTTTGCTCAGGCAGAACCCTCGCGTATATAATAAAAATACGCATATAAAAATATTTTTTTTCATTTAAATACTATTTACTTGGGTAAATTTTAATTCTAAGATTGTTATTTTGCTTTATACGCAGCCTTAAAGGCATTAATATCTCTATAATTTTATTGCAGTAACCAACTCAGATGGAGGATCAAATATGTTCACCATTTGGTATTTTAGGAACCATTTAAAAATTGCTGATTATTTGGCGAAGATTAATCCGTGCTGGAGTGACGACAAAATATTTTATACAGCAGTGGATATAAATATAGCTATATATTCACAGATAATGTTTTATGAATTGTTTGCAGCCCTACTTGGTAAGACTTTCTATAGTCATACTTATATGAGTATATTCTAGGCCAAATAGATTTTTCAGGTGGCTTTGTATTTCATTTCAGGTTACAATAATATGGTTAGAGACGGAGTCCTATCTGATTCGCCATATCACAGAGACATTTATGATGAATCTTTGATACCTTCCATGTCTGAAGAATATGTGTTCGCGATTAGATGGTTCCATACAATGCAGGACAGCACCTTAAAGTTAGTAGAGATTCATCAATATTATTATGTCAGATTTTGCTTCGATTTGGTAAATGTTTGTAAAGTATTACACAACTGATAAGGCGCGTCATGAATCTTCGTTCCCAAAGAAAAGAAAGTATGGCCCCGAAGATTAACGAAAGAATGCTTAAAACTTACAATCAACCTTAGATCACTACTATAACGTTCATAATATACTGCAGCTGTTAGTTCAGTCTCACTCGCAAGTCACGCCCACACGGCGCGCGCTAACATGGCGGCAGCAGCCGACCAATAGCGGTTTCCCGCGCTTTGAAAATGTACAAAAAGTATCTGCTGCGCAGGTACATCGGTAAGCCATATCAGTTGGGTACTACTGTACAGGTCAGGTGAAAACTTTTCGCAAATGCGAATAACTCAGAAACTAAAATAGGTAATCAATTTTTCTTTCAGAATGTATGACCGTGATGGCAACTTTGTTAAAACATTTCCCGTGGGAAATTTGACGTTGAGAACTGGATATTTTGCGGTCGATGATAACTATGCACAACTCACGCAAGGCTCCTTTAGGCAACCTTGTGGTAACAATGATTTAACTGTTCATCCTGACGTAAGTTATTTTTTGACTCTAAAAAAAACTATGAGAAGAAGATTATAAAGCTTGATAATAATAGTTATGCCAATTTTGGCACATTTTATGTTTTTTATTTTATTCTAGATGTCAGAGATCAGTTTTGGTCCACTTGCAGACCTTCTGGATGTTTTTTCAAATGATTTAGCTAAAAGTCGCATGCTGGGATTCCCGGGATATGTCAAATATAAAGAATTTTTCACAAATAAGAAATACGAAACGTTTGATGATCTGGCAGACGATATATGCCCGGAGGTAAAATATTGCAATTTTTGTAATATTAATGTATCGGGTCTATTCGCGCATAGATTATTATCAAAATTTAATTTTGACTAACCTCGACGTTTCGATCAAGTTGTATTGATCGTGGTCACGAGTGAACTGGAAACTGCGGGTATCAGCGTCTCGATGAACGGGAGTTGTTTCCAACTACCCGCATTTGGTCTTGTAAAACGTAACTGTCACGATCACGGCACACCGTACTAACGCACATACTCGATCGAAAGTCACGGCGTGAACATTTTCTTATCACTGGATTCCACGCAGCAGATAACCTTAAACCATCTTCCCTATTGAAATTTGGATATTTCTTTATTTCAATAGCTTCACGAACTATTCTGGGATAGAATATTACAATGAATTTAGTTCTCGAAAGCTTAAAAAGTACTATTGCAATTTTGTTTACTAAATGAATATCGAAAATGTACAGCCTTTTTACTATGCAAGCAAAATATTTAAGAATGATTCAAATTATATCAGTGATTAAAAAAATATCTGAACTATGTTTCCAGAGATTAGAACGTGTCAAAGATATCTATTGTCATGTTGGCGATATTGACTTAATGGCTGGTATGTGGCTGGGAAAACACATCCCAGGTGGCCAAGTTACAGCTACTGTATATAACTTAATGGTAGAGCAGTTGTACAGGAGTGTTAGACAAGATAGATTTTGGTACGAAAATCCGAATAGACCAAATCCACTTACAACCGGTGAGTATCACGTAATTTTCGCCATCGTCTGCAATTCTTAAGCATCAGGGATATATTCCGCCGGGCAATTACCAGCGCCAACGTAACAGTTATTATAGAACCAAATGGTATATTTCGTGACACTTATCTCCTAGAAGTTAGGATGGTCTTTGGTATAGGATGCCCCAATGTCGATACCTTTGCACCATCACATCTTCCAGGGACGATAAATGCCATTAGCCATGCCAGTAAAGAACTTCAAGCAGATGTAGTAATAGAGATAAGCTACATTTTGAGTCATTTGGGGGCGAAACTCTGAAATTCAAAAATTCAAAATCATTTATTCAAATAGACCTTCGCAGGCACTTATGAAAAGTCTGACTCTAATACTCTAATACCGGTTTGGAAGGTTGCATTTGCTGAGAAGAACTGGCAATAAACTCAGCAATTACTCTTTTCAAAACAAGCTTAGATTCATTACATAATATTTACATTCTAATCGCACTGACAACAATTGCGTGCCCCGGCGCGGCGGCAAAACTACAAAGTAGACTGAATCTATATTTAATAAGTAAATATATAAATGGCAAACTTAAGCAGACCAACCCCCACAAGCAGCACCTGTTCACAAGTATGACGCGTGTGGCAGCCATCGGCCTCCTCGCGGAGTGAGCGACCCGTCACAAGACGCCGCCGCAAGCAAAGGCCTTAAAGTGAGCATGACTTACTTAAGCCTGCCTTAGGAATAAAAAATAAACTAAAGGGAAACTACTAAACACGCAATTTGTTATCACTGTGACTATTGACAAGTTTATACTAAATATCATTTAGGTATATAGAAAATATAACAATTAAGTAGACAGACATTATATATCGATGAATTTAGAAATAAATGAAAAACATTAAATTAAATTAATTATTATAAGTAATAATCTGTAAATTAAACAAAAAAAAAGAGAAAAAAGATAAAGAAAAGAGAGATCTGAGTCCGTGGAGACGCGAGTGGTCACAATCTTAATCGTGAAATCTTGAAACGCCTGGTGGTTCTGAAAGCAGGCGTGTAGTCTCTTCGTTCCTCGTTCAGAGAATCCGCATGGCCATCCAAAATTGTAATGCTAGCATTAATCTAGGAAAGTTGCCATCTAACAACGATATGTTCACATAAAATATTTGTTTAAGTAGGTCTTACGTTTTTTATGCTATAATATTTCATCACCCATGAGGTTTAATATATCGATTACATTTCAGAACAACTGCTTCAGATAAGGAAGGCTACTGTTGCAAAACTCTTGTGTGAAGTCGGTGATGGTGTCACCAAAATACAGCCTCATGCCTTCTATAGAATAGGGCCCAAGTAAGTGATCCATATTTTGGTGTATTTTTGTCGAAGTTGTTAGTATATCATTGAAATTACTTTTGTGTTTTGTTACAGTAATACACTTTGCAATTGCGAGGATCTTCCCGGAGTTGATCTTGACGCTTGGCTGGATGAGTCTTGTAGTAATGATTACGATGATGATTGCCAATAAAAGTCATTAAAAGTAAAAAGTTTTATGTACTTATAAAACTTTTAAAATTATACATTTTTTAACCGACTTCAAAAAAAAGAGGAGGTTCTCAATTCGAATGTATTTATTTATTTTTTATTTTATTTTATGTTTGTTACCCCATAACTCCGTCATTTATTAACCGATTTAGAAAATTCTTTTTTATTTGAAAGGGTACACTTCCCGTTTGGTTTCATTGTCATCATATCAGGATTTGATTTCTTCTTAGTGTACTTTGAAGTCGGTTTAAGTTTTTTATAAAACAGTCCAATTATTGTCACATAGGACAATTTTCGAATGTTTTTTGTTAACTTTTTTTATGTCTGTAATGATTTAAAATAAATTTTATTGTAATATTGTTTTATTTTGTTATTTGATTTTAATCGCAATCTCACCAAAGTATGTGATGATAAGCAAAAGATGGTTAGAATCCGCGAGAGAGCGATAAAGAGCGAAAATATACTCTTTCATTAATTCAAGGTATTTCATTCTAATTTTAGGACTGCTATACTGATATTTAAAAAAAAAACGCACTTTTTGAGTTTCTACTTTCGTTTGCCAGAATATATAAATACTTACGAGTATAAAAGCTAAACATAAATAATAAAGGAAAGAAGAAAATAAAGGAATTAAAATGCAATATTGCACGTGTAGTCCTTCCACGCCGAAAAATCAATCTTCCTAATGTGTTTGCAGCTACGTATCTTATTCCTGAAAGAAAAAATACTGTGTGTGTAGTTTTTTTTTTTTTTTTTTTACTGTTTATTAGGCCTGTGTTTGACCGCAATCTCACCATGGTAAGTGATGATGCGGCCGAAGGTGGTAAGCACACAAAGCCTAGAAGGAACTGGCTCTCTAGTGCAGCTGTCGGAACACACCGAAAGGTGCTTGGCGACAGATTTTCAACTTGAGGGTGGTAGCCAGCCAGGCGGGTATTACAAAGTACCCTACCACCATGCTATGGTTTCCTCACGATGTTTTCCTTCACCGAAAGCTCAAGCTCATTGTAGGATTCGAACCCGGGACCTTCATCTCGGTATCCGACGTCACTACCACTGATTTATGAGTTATATGTTTATATGATGACGGTCCCACCATAGGTAATTATTTTGGTAAGCGCGTGTGCGCTAAGCCTAGAAGGGATCAGCGACGTGCCATTCGAATTGTCGAGAATCCCGACCTTACAAGCGATTTAGAACCCCTTAGTCTAAGGAGAGACTTTCCTCTTTATGTGATCTACCGCCTGTACAATGGACAGTGTTCTGAAGAATTTTTTGACTTGATGTGGGTATCAAGTAAAAAAAATCTTCTAAAAAGGCTATCTCCTACTATCGCAATTCTCGCTATCGACGGGGAGTCCATTCTTATTATTATTATTTATTTATTTGACCAAAATTACATAATAGGTACATAGTTTTACATTGCCACCTGACGAAAGCCTGAAAGGCTTATGTGTCCGGTGAGAGTTCATTATATATAGGTCGTTGTTTTGGTCAGCGACGAGCGACTCAGGGTCGATAATACAAATGATACTGATGCTAAAAAAAATATATATATTTTTTTTTAATTATAAAAATAAAAAAATAAAAATTTTGAAAATCATGTAATAAGCTAAAGTGTAGACATAATACTCAACGGGAGTACGAGGGAGTAAAGGGGTGGGGCGATGGCGGGTTGTGCCTAACTCTAGTCTGTGCACGTGCCTAGTAACCATACTTTGCGTTAATTTTATTTCAAATTGAATAAGGTATTTCTCAACATATTTACAGTATTTATTGGAATTAAGTCCATTTTTGGGGAGTATATATTTTGTACTACCGCTCCTGGGTCGCTTGTCGCCGACAAAAACAACACCCTGTATATTAACTATATTATGGTTTATATCGCGGTAGTTATGCTAAAGATACACATAACTAAAGTCATCCCCTTCCATTCCCAGCATATACTTTTTTATAGGCTTGATAATTTTAA
This sequence comes from Polyploca ridens, assembly GCA_951394255.1. Classification (NCBI taxonomy): domain Eukaryota; kingdom Metazoa; phylum Arthropoda; class Insecta; order Lepidoptera; family Drepanidae; genus Polyploca; species Polyploca ridens. The sequence continues at coordinate 1,529,054 of OX596250.1, read as the reverse complement.
CATTTTGTGTATATTTGGTTTGCAGTTCCTTAGGCAAACTGTTAACTATCTTGGGCAGTGTGTACTTAAAGTTTCTTATTCCATAAGTATTTTTATATCTAGGCAAAACATAAATTTCCGAATCCTTGAGAGGTCTCAAGTTTTGCTTTCTTTCATACAATCATTCTCACACATTGGAACCTTGCTGGTTGGTTTCGTGCTGTTCGGTTTCAAAGGAGCTTCCTACCACGAACGCTCAGGCTGTGGGATGAGCTCCCCGCCTTGGTTTTCCCAAGGGAGTATAGCATGAGGTTCCTCAAGAAGGGTTTATAACTACCTTAGTAGTATAAAAAGAATATCACATCGTTTGATGGTGACAGTATTTTTGATATTAAATAGAGTTTTATGATTAAGGGGTAAAAGATAAAGCTAACTTACCGATAACTTGGTCTTAGGAAAGCATGTGGCTGTATACGGGCTACATTGTCACCAACGTAACACAAAATCATTGCCATTGTAGATTTCCTTATCTCGAGTAATTGGCCTGGAAATTAGTATAAAATAGTGTGAAATATTCTATAATACCATTTCTGCAATAGTTTAGTTGACTGTCATAATAATATCAAATAATCTACTTTTAGGAATTTGTATGTACAGTTTTATAAGAAAGCTAGCTGTTCCATTCAAAGAAATTGCAAGTGACAATGTCTATAACATATACTTTTCTAGTTTTATTTGCATAATCGTAAGTATTTTCAGTAAAATACGAAATCATACATGAGTTGATATGGGTTGATCTTCGAAAATAACATTGACTCACGACTAAAATGTCTATGCCTCTCTTTCTCTCTCGCTAAGTATATAAGGATTTTCATATTTCGTGTCCATGCTATGTAGGTCTAGTTAGCGTAGCGAAATCCTAAGTCTATGGTTCCGTCAAATCGTGATGTTATAATTTTATAACATGTGTATTTTTTAAAACTGGCACGTTCTGTTTTGTTTAAAAGTGACTATTGAAGTCTTCAAAATGAAATAGTCTTTTGAACATCAATTCTGATATTAGCAGTGTAAACAATACTTACGAAAGGTGAACGCATCGGGCCTAGTTCGTCTTTCATACCAATGTCTATCTGACCGTATAGCCCGGAGCAACTGTTCCACCACGATGCAGTACAACGTACGAGGTACATAACCACCTGGAATTAGCTTCTCCATCCATATTCCAGCCAAAAGATCCAAGTCATCAATAGTCTCGTATACATCTTTGAGAATTTCTATGTTCTGAAAATCAAAACCGCTTTAGTTTTCATTTTTAGTTATATGAGCAAACTACAGCATTATAGTTACCTCAGCGTCAATATCATCAGCTAGATCATCAAAATCATTTATAAACGATCTTTCACAACAGTATTCTCTATATTTAATATACGGTTGGAATCCAAAATGTCTGTCTTTAGCTAAATCATTTGTAATTATATCAAAAGCTTTGAATACTGGCCCTAAACCTCGATTGGCAATCTGAAATATATCAATCAAATTACCATAAATAGCTTCGAATGGGAAAATTAATACTTCTTTATACAAATGACTTACATCAGGATCCACAGTATAATCTATTTTACCACAGCCTTGCCTGAACGATCCGTGAGTTAGATATTCCAAGTTGTTATCAACCGCCAGATAACCTGTTCTTAATGTCATATTGACTGCTGAAATTCTTTTTAGATAATATCCCTTATTATCATGTAAGCTGTAAATACATTAGTATTACATATTTCAATCATTTTAATTAGGTACTGAGAAGAGAAAAATGCTATTATTTTTACTTTACTGTTTTACATTTGGTCAAACTGGAGCACTTAGATTCTTTACACCACAAACACTCGTAAGTCATCAAAAGCAATAATGATAAAGGCAATAATAATATATAATGATCTTACTCTACAAAATCAGACAGGATCGTGTGACCCCATCTCATTACAAACGGAAATTCTAATGAAACTTTAGGATACAAGGATGCATCATAAATATCCCTGAAGCCTGGTGTGCGTAAAGTAACACCACTTCTGATGAGGTTTTCTTTTCCTAAAATAGATTGTGTTGATTTTGGTTTCATTCAAATTCAAATCATTTATGTCAAGTAGACTGTCGCAGGCACTTTATGAATAGTCTATCTGATACCGGTTCGGAAGGCGGTTTGCATTTTCTGAGAAGAGCCGGCAATAAACTCAGCAATTAGTCTTTTCAAGACAAGCTTAGATTTATTAGATAATATTTACATTTCAATCGCTCTGACAACAATTGCGTGCCCCGATATTTATAAATAGCAAACTTAAGCAGACCAGCCCCCACAAGCAGCATCTGTTCACATCTTTGATCTGAATTGAAACGGGAATATTTATTGGAATCAATTCCATAATTTTAAAAGAGGTAGAGCGTTATTTGCTCCAAGAGCAGTTCGACTCGTGAGTGATGCCCCTGATGTTGCAAGCGTCCATATAGCTCGGTAACCACTTACCATCAGGCAGGCCGTACGCTTGTTTATCAACATCGTCGTATAAAACTAAATTGATAGTAGCAAGTTTATATTACCCATAAATTGTGACAGCAATTCATATAAGTGAACTTGCATCAATATAGCAATATTAATGTCTCGTGCAGTTCTAAATAGTTTTTCATCACTCCAACAAGGATTTATCTCGGCAAGCTGATTGGCAATATAGTTGTGCATCCTCCAGAACCAAACGGTGAAGATGCTTATGCTGAGAAGACTGTTTGTGTCTGGAATAGCTGGAAGTAAATATTATTATCTTCACTTCACGCCCTTCCAGGAGAAATAGTTGTTCAGTAGAGTGAGTGCTGGGGGCCAAGTCTGCTAAAATGTCATACTGTAATGATACTATTGCAATGGCATTATCATTGAGCCGATGTGCGCAGTCTACTAATCCACTAATCTCTAATGAATGAGAATGAAAAGAATTTAGTGCAAAAACTGTCATAACTAACAACTAAAAGATCGTTGTGGCACAATTCTAGTTTCAGTGGAAAATCATCGGAAAGCTATTATGGCGCTATTGTGTTAGTAGACTACCAAAACATGGTTTTGAACATTGGAACACAATAGCAGACTTGGGCCCCTGTTTTTGGTTACAGAGTGAGGGATGAATCGGTAACGCATGAGTGATGCTCCGCGTGTTGCTAGTGTCCCCACCAGGCGGGCCGTATGATTATATGCCGAGTTAGGTGTATAAAAAACACCATGATAATAAGGAAATACACCCGTGCTCTGCCATCGTTTTCGAATTCTTAGGCGTGTACTTTCTGTACCACGTTCTATACTTACGTATGGCGTAGACCTTTGATGTAACTTAGAAGCCGAAGAATTCGAAAACGATGACAGAATCACTTCAGAGAGGCAGAGACATAGATGACTATTATTTCCACCTCTCAAAAACAGAAAATTTTAACAACAAGTAGAAACAGAAACTGGATTTGAATATTTCTATTCCATTCAATCAGTTATTGGAGCCAGATTTCAATTGAATCAAATCACATAAAGTGAATTACTTAATGGTAGAATTAATACACGTACGCGTATTATGGCATCTTGTTTCAGCAGGTCCTTGGTTCAATAAACAAGTTTTAGATGCTTCCTCCGGATCCATCGTAGGAGGCCACACTCTTCCATTTAGCAAGTCATACTTCAAAAGTCCACCTTCTAGTAACCTTGCTTTTAATATAGAAGCAGACGAGGATCCATAAATGGCTGACATGTCAAAGGATGATGTTGAAGACATTATCTGTAGGTAAAATAAAATATTGTATTTTCAAGTGTTAATTTTATATGTGCATCGATACAATCTTACTTCTAGATTGTTTCCTTTGTTCCTTCATGTAAATGTTAAATGCTGGATGCAAGCGGCCCAAAACCGTTCGAAGTAGAAGTCAATGGGGGAGGCCTATTTTCAGCAGTGGACATCCATAGGCTGATATGATGAGGATGATGAAATGTTAAATAGTACTTGATGGCTAGTGGCAAATAAATTTATGAAATAAGAATTCCTGACCACTGCAACTTTAGACTTTTAAGGAAATTTCTCACTATATATTTAGAAGATTAGAAGTATACCACTTTCAAGCTATCTTAGTTTTCTAAATGTAGCTTCTTTTAGAGCTATTTCTGATGGAGTAATAAGAAATAAATAAATATTTAACGAAATATCAGTATCATTTTTGGATCTCCAAATATAACAACGGTGATCGTTAACCTAGGTAAGATTGTAAGAAATTTAAGTTCTAACTTAGCTATTCAAAAATTACTCTATTGACATACCCTTTCAGGCTCCGTATTATTTGCAAGGCATCCCGTAGTTTGAAACGTTATAGGTTTTGTCATGGTGATACAACGCACATCTGAGTATCTTAGAACCGGGTCTGAGGGTGGGACTTCGTTGGGCGCACACATTGGGTCTGTCTTGCCTTTTGGCATGCAACAGTATGGTCTCCATCTTATATAGTTTACTATAAACAATGAGACATTTCTTGTATAATTTATATAACAATATTAATATTTATTTAACTTAGAGTCTATGGAATGTCATAAGAGTAATATAAGATATTGTTAGTACTTATAAAGAACAAAAAGACGTTAATGGTAATAAAATAAATATCAGTACCAAAATATTCTGATTTAAAAAATAATTGAAATTAATATTTACCAGTATCATGAACGCTAAGGACATCGGTCACCAAGAACATAAGCATATTTGGAGCCAGTTGTGTGAACACTTGGCTTGGTACATGACCTTGCTGCAAAAGTCTTGTACTCAAGAGTCGGGCTAGAGGCAACTGATTACCGGAGCATGCTTTACGAACCTCAAAATCTGAAATAAAGATATTCATTTTGATTGAGGAAAGTATGCCAAAAAACTTATTAATGACGAACAGTCCAATAAGGACATTGAGCTAGGAATTAATTGCATTTATCAAAATGTCCTAAAACAGTCAAGATATTGATATACTGCATGACATCTAAAGTTCTCGATCTACCAATAAATATATGGTGACATAATAAATCATTAGTTCCATAATGTTATAACAGAACCTAGCACTTCATCGCAATAGATTCAAGATTCTTATCAATAGACGAGCCTACCACCTCGCTGCTCCATATATCATTTACATTAATATCATTAATGATGTCATCATCTTCCTCGCGATCATTTTGAAGATTGTCTTGAGAAATAATGTCCTCAATTTTCTTAAACATAGAGCGTCCTTTTAAGTTTGAATTAAGGCTTGACAAATTACCACATTAAATGCAAATACCAACCTTTGCCATATGCTGCAGGTAGCACTCTGTAGAAAGGTGTATGCGAAGCACCTCTGGAGGGATATTCTGGGTTATTACATGATCCATCGACACGTCTTCCTTCATTGACTTCACATGGCTTAATGGCATTGACGCACCAGCTGAAATAAGCTTCACTGCTTAGTATGAATTCTACATTTGAATATTCTTTAACACTATTTGGATGAAACGTCAATTTAAAGTATAGTAAATAAATTGATTCCAAATATTCCTAAATATGGTACATTTTTGAAAGTCTCTCAAAGATAATAAATACCTATTTGCTCCGCAGTACGCACTTATTTAAATTTGATCACATATTAGATACTTTGGATAATATGATCAAAACGTCACTTTCCAAAATTCTAAATTGCAGTTTTTATGAAAACAAAGTGTGGTCTCAGGCCACCCTACCCGTGTGTTATGGTGGCCTAGGAGTGCGGAAAATTTCAAGCATATCAGTACCGGCGTTTCTATCCTCGGTATACAGTGTGGGCAACCTCGTCAGTTCTGTTTTGGACCCTTCTATTGGATCTGTTGAGGTTTCTTACCTGTCCGATGCTAGAGACGCCTGGCAGGCAGCTTGTCCAGGCACAAATATTCCGACCTTGAGTCACTCTCAGAGAGCGTGGGACAAGCCTCTTTGTGAAAAAACCTGGCAAAATTTATTTTCTAACTTTTCTATAGATACAGACCGCGCGCGCTTGTTAGCTGTCTCTCAGAGTGACTCAGGTCACTGGCTACAAGCTATTCCATCAACAAATACTGGAACAATGTTAGACCGTATAACATTAAGTCTGTGTATTTGTCTTCGTCTTGGTTGCAGGACCAATCAACCTCATCGCTGCCGCTGCGGAGATCTCGTCAACGAGCTCGGCCACCATGGGCTTTCGTGCTCTCTAAGTGCTGGTCGAATATCACGGCACTCGGCTATTAACGACATTATCCGCAGGGCTCTTGTTGTCGCTAACGTGCCTTCCGTACTGGAACCAGTCGGTATTGCGCGGGGCGATGGCAAGAGACCGAATGGTATGTCTTTGATCCCTTGGAGTGTCGGCAAGTCGCTGGTGTGGGATGCCACATGTGTCGATACACTCGCGCCATCTCACTTACCGGCGACTTGTAAAGCTGCAGGGGCAGCTGCGGCCAGTGCGGAAAATTCAAAATTCAAAAAATACGCATCGATTGGACCCAACTATATTTTTGTGCCTTTTGCGGTCGAGACCATGGGACCGTGGGGGTCCGAAGCTCGCCGTTTTGCTCGCACCTTGTCATCAAAATTGATCGAGACCTCCGGAGACCAGCGGGCGGGGAGCTTTTTCCGCCAACGCGTCAGCTTGGCTATCCAAAGAGGAAACGCTGCCAGCCTTCTGGGAACCCTGCCGTTAATCGGAAGCAGCGGCAGGCTTGAGGAAATTTTCTATATATAGATTGTATTTTGTACATATTTGTTGTAAATATAATATCTTATAAGTAAAGATAATAATATGTTAAAAATTCTCGTCATATAAATGCGGTTATATCCTCTATATATTCAGGTCATAATCAGCCTATAATGTCTCATTGCAGAGCACAGGCCTCCTTTTAAAAATGAGGGTAAAATGGAATGGGTGATACTCCACCACGCATGCCCACTGCGGATTGGTGGAGGTAGGCTAGTGGTCAACCTACTGTTGGAGTTTTTGAAGCCGCCTAGAAGGCCTCTTACTAGCTTAACGACTATCACAGTTAAGGGATAACTAGGACCAACGGCATTACGTGCCTTCCGAAGCATGGAGATCGAACGAGTTGAAATACCACTAGGCGGTCACCCATCGAGGTACCGGCGCGGCGTCATCGGTTTTGCACGGCTAATCATGCTAGACCACGAGCGCTTCAAATATATCTAATGTTCTTAAATGCCTCATCAGGTCCTTACTGTTTTTGAGGTCCAATTTGCACGAGTACTTACAAAGTGGTATTGTGTTTTATATGTTCCGATAGCTGCTCCTCGGTAATAGGGGTTCCTTGGTAGGAGTCATAGTAAACTGTGTCACCATCATCACAGTTGACGTAACAAAATAATATAAAGGGTAAAATTAATAACATTATTGTTGACACATGTGAGTCTGCTTCAGAAATGTGCACATTTATGGTTATTATTAATATTTATAGGTTATTCTGAAGAAATAACAAAGTGGTTCTCAAATTTAGGTTTCTCTTTTTAGGGTAACCGTAACTGAATGGTATCAAATGGGACCCTATTACTTAGACTCCGCTGTCCATCCGTCCGTCCGTCCGTCTGTCTGTCAGGGGGCTGTATGTCATGAACGGTAAAAGCTAGACAGCTGAAATTTTCAGAGTATATGTATTTCTATTGCCGCTATAATAACAAATAATAAATATGAAATAAAATTACCACCATTAGGGGTCACCCATACAAGAAACGACATTTTATGGCGTTTTTTTTTTCAAAGTAACCTTGACTTACATTAGTTAATATTCTACGGAACTCTCCGTGTGCGAGTCTGACTTGCACTTTGCTGGTTTATTTTTGGTGGTAAACAAGCATACGGCCCGCCTGATGGTAAGCGTTTACCGTACCCGATGCTTGCAACATACGAGGTATCACTCACGTGTTACCGATCTTTTCCCCGTCCCCAATGAGCTCTGGCGACCTTACTCACGCGCAGGAACACAACTTGGCTGCGGTATTATGTAAGGTACTTTCCCAGTCGAGCTGCTCTTTGAGCGAATAAACGCTATGCTCTACCTCTCTAAACGTTGTTGGTTACTACAATATAATTATAATATGCTAATTACATCCAAAGGTTTTCTGGAAGAGATCGCTCTTTGGCGATAAGACCGCCCATTGTACAGTTATTATAAGTTCTTTCTTTGTGTTTTGTTAACTGTTTTTCGGGTGTAAAATAAAGAGTTATCTATCTACATAATCATCAAGAATCAATATCTTCACAAAATATAGAAAAAAAAGAAATAATATTTCTTACGCAAAGTGTTTCTTTAGAACTAAATTGGAATACAAGCATACGGTTTGCCCGGTGGTAAGCGGTTACCGTTGATCTATGGACACTTGCCTTTACAACACTCGGGCATAACTCACGCGCACCGACCCATCCCCCTCTCCAATGAACTTTTGCGACCTTACTCACGCGCAGGAACACAACTTGGCTGCGGTATTATGTAAGGTACTTTCCCAGTCGAGCTGCTCTTTGAGCGAATAAACGCTATGCTCTACCTCTCTAAACGTTGTTGGTTACTACAATATAATTATAATATGCTAATTACATCCAAAGGTTTTCTGGAAGAGATCGCTCTTTGGCGATAAGACCGCCCATTGTACAGTTATTATAAGTTCTTTCTTTGTGTTTTGTTAACTGTTTTTCGGGTGTAAAATAAAGAGTTATCTATCTACATAATCATCAAGAATCAATATCTTCACAAAATATAGAAAAAAAAGAAATAATATTTCTTACGCAAAGTGTTTCTTTAGAACTAAATTGGAATACAAGCATACGGTTTGCCCGGTGGTAAGCGGTTACCGTTGATCTATGGACACTTGCCTTTACAACACTCGGGCATAACTCACGCGCACCGACCCATCCCCCTCTCCAATGAACTTTTGCGACCTTACTCACGCGCAAGGTAGTCCCCAGTCGTGTTGCTCTTTGAGGGACAAAACGTTATGTTCATACAGAGATATTACATATCACTGATGTTCATAACTCTCTTATAAATATTATATGTATAACAGCGATGGGCGATTGTTCCAAAAAAAAGTAATCGAAAGAATCGACAATTGTAAAACTGTACATTCGATTGTCGATTCATTCGTTCTAACGAATAAACAATCGAATAACAATCGACCTTTCGAATGAAAATTGACGTACGCAACGCAGGTTGCAATAGTATGCATAATCGACGGGTGAGCGCGGGAGCGAATAGATTCATTAATTCGGCGGCGGACGAGAGAGCCAGCGCACGGCACAGTGGGTCGATTCTCGTAACAAAACGTCATAGACTAGGAGGGCACGACAGAAATGGTAACGATAAGGTAAATGGATGAAATCGGGTTCATCGGATAGAGGATACCTCTATGATGCCAAATAAGTCGGTCTGCCTGCGCCAATTGGTTGCGTTATCTAGATATGGCTCCTGAAAAACTGTTTATCGTGACCAAAAAAAAACGATAAGGTAAATGGCTGAGCTCGACGTAGAAAGTAAGTAGTAGTTGTACTGATGTTATTATAAAAAAAACTGATCAAATATTCGGTTGCGTTATCTAGATATGGCGGCTGAAAAACTGTTTATCGTGACCGAAAAAAAATGATAAGGTAAATGGCTGAGCTCGATGAATCATGGAAGTATTAGTGCATACTAGCTTAGTAATGAAAAAACTGACAAAAATTTTGGTTGCGTTTCGTAGTTATAAGCGATATACGTAATAATTATCAATATGGATAATTTTAGTGTTTTACGGTTTCGCGGAATTTACATTGTCAAAAATATGAAAATGTTATTAGTGCCACCCCCCTCCCTTTATATCCCCCGCTACCCCGCCTGCACTGAGCGGTATTCACGAGTCAACAGACATAGTATAAGATTATAACATTGTTGTGAAAGATATTTTGCACTAGTTACCTGCACGAGCTTACAGGCAAGTTCAGGCAACGCTTGCTCGCTCTGTTCACGAGTTGACAAAAGTTTTTTATTATAAATATGTCAGAATTAATGTACCAGATTAGTGAAAATACTGTAAAAATGAAAAAGTTGTGTTGTTTAATGAGAACTCGTTAAAAAATCATCATCATCATCATCAGCCTATCCCACTGCTGACCCTCCATTCACAAATGAGGGTGAAAGGGACTGGGCAATACTCCACCACGCATGCCCACTGCGAATTGGTGGACGTAGGCTAGTGGTCAACCTACTGGTGGAATTTTTCAAGCCGCCTAGGAGGCACTAGCTTAACGACTATCATAATTATGTGATAACCGGGACCAACGGCTTGACGTGCCTTCCGAAGCACAGAAACGCTCGATTTGAAATACCACTAGGCCCATCTAGGTACCAACCACGACGGTGGTAGCCGATCGATTAAGAACGGCTAATCATGCAATACCACGAGCGCATTAAAAAAAGTGTTACAAATTCGAGGTAATCGTATCTGAAGTACGCAAACATATAATTACCAAATAACTTAGATTTTTTTTACCACTAAGGTGGCAAACAAGCATACGGCCCACCTGATGGTAAGCAGTTACCGTAGCCTATGGACGCTTGCACCATCAGATTGTCATTGTAGTTATCTTACTAATATTATAAAGAGGAAAGATTTGATTGTTTGTTTGTTTGTTTGTTTGTTTGTTTGTTTGTTTGCATTGAATAGGCTCCGAATCTACTGAACCGATTTGAAAAATTCTTTCACTGTTGGGAAGCTACACTAACTGCGGTTGACATAGGCTACTTTTTATGACGGGAACGCAGGTGAAACTAGTAATATTATAAAGAGGAAAGATTTGATTGTTTGTTTGTTTGTTTGCATTGAATAGGCTCCGAATCTACTGAACCGATTTGAAAAATTCTTTCACTGTTGGAAAGCTACACTATCCGCGGTTGACATAGGCTACTTTTTATGACGGGAACGTGGGTGAAACCGCGCGAGACAGCTAGTCATGTTATAAAAAGTTTACAGTAGTAAAAAGTACGCCCACTTTATTTCATAAGTTTACCAAGAAAAACGCAGTACCAGATACACAGTTGAAGAAATTCTACTTACAGTGCCTAATATACCGAGCACACCTTAATATTTATATTATATAATATTCTTGCTAAAAACAAAGATTATCAAGATGCACTAATAGAGTTATATGACGATGAGCAACAAAACATGAGAAAAAATTGAACAATTTGTTTGCGACATGGATTATGATCCTGTGTCCCCTAGATGGGGCAGAGGGCGTCCACAGAAACTCTGGAAACTCTGAAGATTTACCGATCTTCTTCACTTCGTCAAGCACAGTGCGTCGCCAGGTTTCTGGGACGGCCACACTTTCGTTTCCCCTGCAGATTCCAGTCCATTGCCTGCTTGGGTATATGGTCGGGGTCCCTTCGGAGAGTGTGGCCAATCCAGTTCCATTTGCGACGCTTGATCTGTTGGTCGATCAGTGTTTCGTGGCAGCGTTCTCGGAGCTCTACGTTCTAGATTTTCTCGGGCCGGTGGATAACGAGAATTTGGCGAAGGCATCGGTTGACAAAAACCTGGAGCTGGTGCGAGATGGCCTTGGTTACCTTCCATGTTTCGCACCCGTACAGAAGCAGTACAGACTTCACATTGGACCCGAATATCTTGAGCTTAACTCTGGGTTAGCTTCCGAGACTGCCATAAGGGGCGCAAATGCGCGAAAGTTGCTCGGGCCTTGGCAATCCGATTGTTTGCGACATGTATGGCTGCAAAACTATGTCATTTCAGTCAACGAAGATCGCAATAAGATGCTTTAAAAAAAATCAAACCTAATAAAGAAAATGAGAAATTTTACAAAAGTCTTATGAATTTCGATGCTTCTTCAATGCCACCTTCAAAAGTAGAATTGGATCAGCATATTATGCGCAAGATATGTATCGAACATATGGAGCAATGCCTGTTGATAAACTTCCAGTAGTCTTTCGCCAGTCAATAAATTAAAGTAAATTGTTGATTCTATAATAATTGTAAAACTATCGACACATTACAATAAAAATCTAAATCCATAAATATAATGGGAAAGTCCGAATACAATTTTTGCAACTAATTTTAATGTCTTAAATAACTAATATATTGATTTCAAAATTCCAAACAGCAGTTATTTTTTGCGTACGGTAGATAGAAAATAATTTTTGGCGTGTTGCCGCCAACAACATCACTATAGGTTCATGCCTACCAGACAATTAAGCATTTATTTCATATAATACTCAAACTATAAAAAAAGATTAATATAACCGCACACTGCTGGCGGGGTGGCGGGAGGTATAAAGGAAGGGCGCCCCCCTCCCTCACTGATATAATTTTCATATTTTTGACAATGCAAATTCCGGGAAAACCGTAAAACACTCAAATTATCCATAGTGATAACTGTTACGTAGATCGCTTATAACTACGAAACGCAACCAAAATTGTTGTCAGTTTTTTTATTACTAAGCTAGTATGCACTAATACTTCCATGATTCATCGAACTCAGCCATTTACCTTATCATTTTTTTTCGGTCACGATAAACAGTTTTTCAGCCGCCATATCTAGATAACGCAACCGAATATTTAGTCAGTTTTTTTTAAATTGACATCAGTACAACTAGTACTTACTTTCTACGTCGAGTTCAGCCATTTACCTTATCGTTTTTTTTTGGTCACGATAAACAGTTTTTCAGGCGCCATATCTAGACAACGCAACCACTTGGTGCAGGCAGACCGACTTATATGGCATCAGGGAGGTATCCTCTATCCGATGAACCAGAGTTCACCCATTTACCTTATCGTTACCATTTTTGTCGTCACCTCCTAGTATATCAACGGTGTCGTAGCGACATGAACTATTTAAATTGTGTTTCGTGAAATATTTTGTATAAAAAACATTCAAATGTGCATACGCCTCAACAATTTTTTTATAGGATCGTTTTTCAATTGTTCACTTGACATTATAATAGTAAAAACATAGTTAAATCGTTGAAGCCGCTACGACATCGTTGAAGTTTTGTTACGAGAATCGAGCCACAGGCCACGCGTGGTGTCGCACGAAGCGTAGGTACCTATTATGAACAATCGAAAGATGTCGATTGTTATTCGTATGATTCGAATAAATTGAACAATGGAATAATTCGATTGTTTTTAGTAACAATCACCCATCGCTAATGTATAACAGCAGCAATCGAATTAAAACAAAGTTTTACAAACACAGCTAAAAGTGACAGTTCAGAAAATTATTATTTTATAAGCTTCGCATAATTACTGTCAGTAATAGTTTTCTTTCCAATAATAATGGTAAATGTTACCTTCAAAAAAAAACAATGAAAACAACTTGAATAAATATATTCATAATTCAATATAGTTGACTCATTTAGTAAATAGGTACATTTCTATGCAAAATAAAGACAGTTAATAAATAAATAAAGCGGTGATAGCTGTGGTAGTGAGGACAAATTCAAAAAAATTCAAAATTCAAAATTCAAAATCATTTATTCAAATAGACCTTCGCAGGCACTTATGAAAAGTCTGACTCTAATACTCTAATACCGGTTCGGAAGGTTGCATTTGCTGAGAAGAGCCGGCAATAAACTCAGCAATTACTCTTTTCAAAACAAGCTTAGATTCATTACATAATATTTACATTCTAATCGCACTGACAACAATTGCGTGCCCCGGCGCGGCCGCAAAACTACAAAGTAGACTGAATCTATATTTAATAAGTAAATAAATAAATGGCAAACTTAAGCAGACCAACCCCCACAAGCAGCACCTGTTCACAAGTATGACGCGTGTGGCAGCCATCGCCCTCCTCGCCATATTGGAGGGAAGTGAGCGACCCGTCACACGACGCCGCCGCAAGCAAAGGCCTTAAAGTGAGCATGACTTACTTAAGTCTGGCTTAGAAATAAAAAATACACTAAAGGGAAACTACTAAACACGCAATTTGTTATCACTGTGACTATTGACAAGTTTATACTAAATATCATTTAGGTATATGTATAGAAAATATAACAATTAAGGAGACAGACATAATCTATTGAAGAATTTAGAAATAAATGAAAAACATTAAATTGAATTAATTACTATAAGTAATAATCTGTAAATTAAACAAAAAATAAAAAAAAGATAACTTATAATAATAATAGCATACTTAGAATTAAAATGGACCTTGAACTAGCTGCTAAGTGAAGCAGGTGCAGAGAGAAGCTACTTCCATACATCCTTGTCGTCAATATAATGAGACACTTTATAATAGGCCCTACTCAACAACCGCTTTTTGATATGTTCCTTAAATTTAAAAAAGGACATACTGGTCACGCTATGAGGAATTTTATTGTAAAATTGGATACAATTCCCAAGAAAGGACTTATTTACTTTAGCTAATCTAAATCTAGGCACAGTTATTTTGTCTTTGTTTCTAGTGTTTCTATCGTGATAATCACTATTGACTGGAAACAAATTAATGTTTTTACGAACATACATAATATTTTTAAAAATGTACTGAGAGGGCAAAGTTAATATATTAATTTCCGGAAATACCTTTCGCAGAGATTCGCGAGACCCCAAACAGTAGATGGCGCGAATTGCTCTTTTTTGCAATACAAAAATTGATTCCAAGTCTGCGGCAGAACCCCACAGCAAAATACCGTAAGACATAAGGCTATGAAAATATGCAAAATAAATTAATCTGGCTGTATTAATGTCCGTCAGTTGCCTTATTTTGCTGACTGCAAAAGCAGCGGAGCTCAGTTTACCACCTAAGGCTTCCAGGTGAGCACCCCACTGCAATCTACAGTCTATGGTCAGACCAAGAAAAACAGTCTTATCTACTACATTAAGTTTAGTACCGTCCACAATAACATTGGTATCAACTTTTGGTACGTTTGGTAATGAAAATCTTATACATTTAGTTTTTTTAGAATTTAGCATTAGATTGTTGGCAGCAAACCATTGAGACACAGTTTCCAGAGCGTGGTTAACTTTTAAAAGGTCTTTGTCTTTTCTATCTACTTTAAATATCAGAGACGTATCATCTGCAAACAAAACGACATCTGATAGTTCTTTCACCATGTAAGGTAGGTCATTTATATAAACTAGAAACAGAAATGGGCCTAAAATCGAGCCTTGAGGTACGCCTAATTTGACTAAGGAGCCCGATGACACACTACCATTGATTCCTACTTTTTGTTGGCGCCCTGAAAGATAGGAAACCACAAGATCGAGGGCCACTCCGCGAATTCCATATAACTTAAGTTTAAGAGCTAGCGTTTGGTGATCTACGCAATCAAATGCCTTGGAGAGATCACAAAAGATACCAATAGCATCGTGTGAGCACTCCCAGGCCTGAAAAATATGCTTAATAAGTTTAGCTCCCGCATCCGTAGTGGACTTACCTCTTGTAAAACCGAACTGATCATCATGGAGTATCTTGTGGTTATTAAAATGCCTTAACATTTGGTTTAGCACAATCTTTTCAAAAATCTTGCTTAATGCAGGAAGTACTGAAACAGGTCTATAATCTGAGGGATTGTTTTTACATCCCGATTTTCCCGAAATGCGAAGGTTAAGGTGATTTTTTTAATATGAATAGGTATGCTTATGTTTGACTATTAACTCACCGTGATAGGTGATAATGTGGCCGAAGGTGGTGAGCACTCAATATCTAGAAGGGAACTGACTGCGAGTACCATCCTACTTAATATTTTTGTACGGATATGAGGTTGTAATTTCTGATGATGTTTGTTACTCTTTCATGCAAAAACTACTGACCGGATTTGCATGAAATTTGGCACAGGGATAGAATATATTCTGAATTAATTCAAAAGATAATTTTTTTCCCGAAAAAACGTATAAATGCTAGGAAAGCGGTTGAAATCTCGGGGATAGCTAAATTCATATAAGTGCACTAATTTCATTGATTCATTGCTTTGAATCACTCTCGGTTACGTTGCGGGCTATGACGGTAGGCGAAGATAACCGCGAGAATTTGAGTGTCCCTTCCTTACGTAGAAATAAATATACTGGGACATTCCTCACACACGGTCATCTAATCCCAAACTAAGCAAAGCGTACTAAGGCAACTAGATAACTGATATAATACATACACTACTTTTTGTTTGTAAATACATACTTAATATACATAATTACACCCAGACTCAGGATATACAGACATGTTCATGCATAAAAATGCATGTCCTATGTGGGAATCGAACTCACGACCTGCGGCGCGTAAGGTGACGCCAACTGGCCCGTCTGTAAGAATTAATATTCTTTGACTAATCAATGTGAAGTGAAATACCTTCCTTATTACTATAATGCAATGCGAACCACTTGCGACCGGATGGACTTATATATATCACGTGCAATAATTTAAAGTGCGACGATCTATGTAAATTCATGCGATAGGAAATACAGCAGACAAAGAATGCGCAGATGTAGTGTAAATCAGATGAAGTGATGGTGGATGTCAAAGTGTTTGAGGTTATTGTGTACACGGGCGGTTGTGCTGCCGCGTTTTTCATGAAATGGAGCTGTGTTGGAATGTGTTCCAGAGATGATCAATTTTATTAAAGCATAAAAGTATTTAAATTCTAAAGAGATGTAATTTAAGAAAATGTATAGCAACGTAAGTTACATAGTAATTTTATAAATCCTAACCTGACTTTTATTCCAATCTTACGTTGTATGTTTAGAATAGTTTACTAAGGCCGAGTTCCGAACCGGTGGTAACTTCAGTAAATTTGACCTTCATAAGTGCCCTTCTGGGGCCTAAATTGAATAAATGGCTTTGACTTTGACTTTGACTTTGACTTTACTAACAAGGCTAGAAATATTTAAAGAACGAAAGAAGAATTATGGATAGACGAAGATTATGGCATACTTAAGCAGCATGAAACCATACTTAGATTTTTCATTACTGCTTAATTATAGTCATATTGAGCTAGCAATCAATACTTTAAACAGGGAGGTGTTGTACCCAAAACTGTACAACCAAATATTTATATCTGACATTGTTCTATTCTGTTATATTTGACAAACTACATCTATCATTTAAGGCTGATTCTCCACAAACACTGCATACCTAATGATATATGCAGTGTTTGTGGAGAATAATTAGGAAATAAAATAACGTTTTTTTGAAAGCTTTTAACTGCTGCGTGTCAACTGCTCGTCTACGTCATACAGGTACGAGGCTCGCATGGTAAATGGGCAATGGAGTCAAGACGCGCCTAACAGAATGTTGAACGATTCTGACAATTTCGATCTTTATTGATCGATCGATTTTAATTCACATCTGTCGATCGTATAATATTATAATGATCAATTATTAACATCTTGCTATGTTGCTGGAAAATTAAAGGATCATGCAGTGTGGGTTCGATTCCCAGCCTTGTAACATTTGTGTGCTAGAAATGTTATTATTTAATATATTTTTTTTTACTGTTTATAGGCCTGTGTTTGACCACAATCTCACCATGATATGTGATGATGTGGCCGAAGGTGGTAAGCATACAAAGCCTACAAGGAAATGACTCTCAAGTGCAGCTGTCGGAACACACCGATAGGTGGCGAATGATAACTTGAGCGTGGTAGCCATCTGCCGTGCTATGATTCCTCACGATGTTTTCCTTCACCGAAAGCTCAAGCTCATTATAGGATTCAAACCCGGGATCTTCGTCTCGGTATCCGACGTCACTACCACTGAGCTATCACATTTTGATGTCCATAGTAAGAGTTCTGTTGAGTTTGAGATCGGGCCCAAGTCTGCTATTACAATTGTGTTCCAATGAACTATCAGTGGTGTCAAAAATTTTCACATTTTACAGTTTTGGTAGTCTACTAATACAATAGCGTCATAATGACGCCATAATAGCTTTCCGATGTTTTTCAACTGAAACTACAATCGTGCCACAATGATCTTTTAGTTGTCAGTTTTGACAGATTTTGTTCTAACATTCTTTTCATTCATTAAGACCATGAATTAATAGACTGCGCACATCGGCTCAATGATAATGGAATTGCAATAGTATCGTGTCAGTATGACATTTTAGTAGACTTGGCCCCCAATTGACCATGTGTGACAAATGGCCCAGGATTAAGGTTTTATTCTAATTTTACTTATTTCAGCTTTCGTTTGAAAATAGAATAGTTTTTTTTTAATTTTATGTCGAAGAGCCTGTAGCCAGTAGCCTGAGCCTAGCTTTAAAGGCCTCAGTAAGAGTTAGGAAAGAAACACCCAAAGTAAGCTTCAATTTCTTTGCTATCTACATGATGAAGATCCTCAAATAATAGGTACCTTGGTAAATGCGGGGCAGAAACTAGTGCTATATATGCCAGTTGTATATACTGATACATAGATACCAATGTATACTAACTGCTCTCAGTCTGCACAGAAAGCATTGACAACTAATTTGCGGTGACCAATTAGTGGGAACTGTACCACAAATTGGTGGGTGAGCAGCGACGCCGTAATCAAAACTAGTCGGTAAGTACTGGTTTAAATACAGCCCCCAAATTATTTGGGATTCAAATTACTGAATAGATTTTATTATTTATTTGGCTTAATTCATCATCAGCCTATAATGTCCCATTGCTGAGCACAGGCCTCCTTTCACAAATTAGGGTTAAAGGCAATGGGCAGATACTCTACCACGTGTACCATAATTAAGTGATAACAGGGACCCACGGCTTACTTGCCTTCTTCGGAAGAAACGCTTGATTTGAAATACCACTAGGCGGTCACTCATCCAGGTACCACGACGGTGCGCGGTGGCAGCTTAACTTTGCGGATCGATTAAGAACGGCTAATCATGCTACACCACACGCGCTTTCTTTTTGAATATGGGCCCGAGTCTACTATTACAATTATGTTCCAATTAACAATCAGTGGGTGTCAAAATTCATCGAAATTACATCTAATAAAGCCAGTTAATGCGAAAAGGTTGGAGAGTAGAAGAATACGTATTACATACTGACTGGAAAATACACAGGTGCTGGTAATCATACATCCTGTCTTGCTGAGTTTCTTGCCGGAGTCTTCTCAGTTTAAGTGTATTCCAAACCGGTGGTAAATTCAACTGTATGTACCAACTTATCGTTCATAAGTGCCTTATACAGGGTGTTGTTTTGGTCGGCGACAAGCGACCCAGGAGCGGTAGTACAAAATATATATTCCCCAAAAATGGACTTAATTCCATTAAATACTGTAAATATGTTGAGAAATACCTTATTCAATTTGAAATAAAATTACTGCAAAGTATGGTTACTAGGCACGTGCACAGACTAGAGCTAGGCGCAAGCCGCCATCGCCCCACCCCTTTACTCCCTCGTACTCCCGTTGAGTATCATGTGTACACTTTAGCTTATTACATGATTTTCAAAATTTTAATTTTTTTATTTTTATTATTTAAAAAAAATAAAGTATTTTTTTTATATTTTTTTTAGCACCAGTATCATTTGTATTATCGACCCTGAGTCGCTCGTCGCTGACCAAAACAACGACCTGTATACCAGTGGCTCGATTCTCGTAACAAAACTTCACTGAAAATAATGGACTACAAGTAACTACAAAATTTTATTTAACAGTAACACAAAATTTGACGACTATTAACCTAAACAGAGTGACTTGCGAACTAAACTTAGTAACGTAGTTTTTGTTCGTTACTAAATTATTTGATTAAATGTAACTAAAGTTAGTTTCCCGACAACCAAACTTCAACTTACATAACTAGTTTTACAGATAAAATTTTTTTAGTGTTCAACGGTGTCGTAGCGACATCACAGCCACAGGGCCTAAACTGAATAAATTACTTTTTGATTTGATTTGATCCTGATGCTCGTAGATGGCTCATCAATGAGCAACTCATAAAAATACTAATGAATTTTATAAAAACGTTGAAACCGTAAGCAAATGTCACTGTACAGAATAATAGGAAAATGTAACAAAACGAAACAAATTATGAAATGGAGCAAAATAAAAATGTCGTAGTATGCATTTGACAGGCGCTCTGCTCAGCCCACGTTGCAATGTACTGATAAATTTATTCACAGGATGTTGTATTTTGTTGAGCGACAAAGAGTTTTAAGCATAAATAATAAAGTTAGGTGTACTTTCTCTTCAATGGACTGGTGGCCAGACGTTAACAATTTGTTGTTAAGAACCCACAGGCTCGCGATGAGACTTGCGGTCTATATCGCCTTTGACGTTTATCACAGATTGCTTATTAGTCATGCTACCACATATACCCCCTTATTACAAAAGAAGGTTTAAAGCAAGTTTAGTAAAACCAGTCACTCTGTCACTTTCTAACGTCATATCAAGAAAAGAGACGTGGCTATTTTAAAACCGGGTTTTGTTTTAAACCATGTTTTGTAATAAGGGGGATAGAGTTTATGGTTTGTGTGGAAAGTGCGGTAAACTGTCTTGCAGTGATATACAGTAGTATAGTTATGTTACTGACTGGGACGCTGGGAAGAAAAAATGACAAAATAAAAAAAAAACTTTTTTGATAAACTATTAAAAAACATCTAAAAAACTTTCCGAAGTCTTTATCTGACAGGTGACATTTGGTGATCGAAAGAGTGTGACGGGGCACACTATTACACTAGTTAAAAAGCTATTATGAATAAGGGGGTAAATGTTTAGTTATCTTTTTGAATCAACCTGTAGTTATAAACCATCAGTTTTATCCTGATCTACAATGTGACTTTAGAATCAGCGCTATCGAATGAACCACGGCAAATTGTAGAGTTCAATTTACCTCAGTCGTTAGCAAAAATAGCACGTAGTACATGAAAACTTTCAGTTTGTTTCTGAAAATGGCATGTTAGGATGATAATTTAGTTTTCAGGATTTCATATACTAGAATTAATAATCAGACTTATTTTTGTAGCTGTTATTTTTAAAGTTATATAGTTATTAATATTTTAGGATGCCTGCCTTCTAATATTGTCAAGTTTATGCGAAGCATATGCCGAGTGTCCGGGAGTTTACGCGTAACATGTTTTAGTAGCGTAAATAAGGGGTTAAAGTATATTATAGCTGATAAAATAAAAGCTAACCTAACACACAAGCCATGCAAATACTTCGTGTCATTTTATTGAATTATATATTCCCAATTATTTGGGGACAGCGCAATATGTCATACCATTTCGTCTCCATTTCTTGATCATAATCATCTTTTACAGTAATTGCTGAGTTTATTGCCGGCTCTTCTTAGCAAATACAATCTTCCGAACCGGTATTAGAGTATTAGAGTCAGACTTTTCATGTTGCCTGCGAAGGTCTATTTGAATATGATTTTAAATTTGAAAAAAACCATATTTTTTTTATTCCTTAATGATTTCCATTAAAACGCTTCAAAATCAACTCCAGTACAAAATACAGGGTGTTGTTTTGGTCGGCGACAAGCGACCCAGGAGCGGTAGTACAAAATATATATTCCCCAAAAATGGACTTAATTCCATTAAATACTGTAAATATGTTGAGAAATACCTTATTCAATTTGAAATAAAATTACCGCAAAGTATGGTTACTAGGCACGTGCACTGACTAGAGCTAGGCACAAGCCGCCATCGCCCCACCCCTTTACTGCCTCGCACTCCCGTTGAGTATTATGTCTACAATTTAGCTTATTACATGATTTTTAATATTTAATTTTTTTTATTTATAAAAAAAAAAGTATTTTTTTTATATTTTTTTTAGCACCAGTATCTATTGTATGATCGACCCTGAGTCGCTCGTCGCTGACCAAAACAACGACCTGTATATGCTTTAAATAATCCCAATCCGTAATTTTAAAATTAAAACCAGGCGGCATAATATTGACAAGATTTTTTCATTTCTGCGTCAAAAAATCATTACCATCCGGCACGTGACGTGATCATTAGAAACAGATGCCTCCCTCAGTCGTGTGAATAATAATCATTGGGGGATGACTAATTGACGGGTGGACGGGATTTGACAGTCCTGCGGGAACGGTAATGAGAGCGGTGTGTATTTTTTATTCAGGGAATGAAATTACTGGGTACATTTTGTGGCGTTGTGGTTTTGAGATAGATTTAGCTTCCTTTACCATGGTCTTTCTCTTGCAACTTCCTGCACCTCACACGACTTTTGCTTTAATTTGTCTCTGGATTTGCTGTCCAAAGAATTATGTTCGGAGCCTGGCCTACTCATGCAAAAAGTAGCCCAAAATCCATAGAACTTTTTTATGTTCTTGACATATTTTATTTCCCATTTGAATGAGTTGATAGCACAAGTATTTTTTGCGTAGCATGTTACAGTATTATCCAAATGATAAGGCGCGTCGTGAATCTTCGTTCGCACAGAAAAGAAAGTATGGCCCCGAAGAACGAAAGAATGAAACGAAAGAATGCTTAAAACTTACAATCAACCTTAGATCACTACTTACTATTAGGTTCATAATACACCGCAGCTGTTAGTTCCGTCTCACTCGCAAGTCACGCCCCTCCGCACGGCGCGCGCTAACATGGCGGCAGCTGTCGACCAATAGCGGTTTCCAGCGCTTTGAAAATGTACAAAAAGTATCTTCTGCGCAGGTAGGTAGGTAGGTTTGTGAGAGGTAGAGCATCGCGTTTATTCGCTCATAGAGCAGCTCGACTGGGGAAGTACCTCCACCTTACAGAATACCGCAGCCAAATAACTTTATGTTCTGTAAAGTTGTGTTCCTGCGCGTGAGTAAGGTCGCCAGAGCTCATTGGGGAGGGGGGAAAGGTCGGTAACGCGTGAGCGACGCTTCGTGTGTTGCAAGCGTCCATATGGCTACGGTAACCGCTTACCATCAGGCGGGCCGTATGCTTGTTTACCGACTTATAGTATAAAAAAAAAAAAAAAAAAAAAGGTACATCAGTAAGCCATATCAGTTGGGTACTACTGTACCCTTTATACATATGATACCCATACCATAAACCTTTGGCTTCGTATATCACCTTTGGCTGCATCATCAGTTACCATGGGGTGATTGTGATTAACACAAGCCTTTACTATATCACATAATATAAAATCTGCTTGGTTAGGTATCAGATATCCGCATCTGAAGAATATCTCAGGATTTTTTTAATAGCTACCCTAATTACAATAATTTTATAATGTTATGTAAGTGTGTGTGACATAAACATCAATTTCAAATTACCCTAACACTGCCCCTAAAGTGTTCGCCAGTTAAGGCCAACTTTACACCATCGATTAGCCCCATTATTTGGTTTACAAGTTATAAGCAACAAGCTATTTTAGTAACTTACATCAAGAAAGACCTAATGGACATAATAACACATTAAATAAAATATTAAATACTCTACCCAAAAAAATATTAATATGAAGACAAAGTGTGTGTGTGTATGTTAATTAGCTGCACTTTTAAAAGAAAATTGGCACAATTATTTGATTTAAATGATCATTTTTGATTAACACATACGAAAAATATTATGCCAGTAAAACATTAGATATTCTGAATAATGGGAGCTAGTCTTTTTAACCGACTTCAAAAAAAGGAGGAAGTTCTTAATTCGGTTGTATTTTTTTTAATGATTGTTACCTCATAACTCCGTCATTTATTAACCGATTTGGAAAAATCATTTTTTATTTGAAAGGGTACACTTCCCGTTTGGTCATCAGATCAGGATTTGATTACTTCTTAGTGTACTTTGAAGTCGGTTTAAGGTTTTTGTAAAACAGTCCAATTATTTTATTCTAAGTGTAAAATAATAAGCACCTGCGGCCCAAGTCTACTATTACAATTGTGTTCCAATTAACTATCAATAGTGTCAAAATCGTTTTTTTTTTTGTAGTCTACTAACTAATACAATAGCAACGAAATTTTATTTGTTTGGAGTTTTAAATGGTATCGTGTAAGGATTTAATTTAAAGTTAAAATAGCTGACTTGGCCCATATTCAACTCAAGGAAATTATTTTCCCATAACATAACCTGCAAATCTCGCTCCTCGCTCATCCCTCGGCATCTCTTCACGGTCAAATCAAAGGGTCTGAATATAACGAGGCACACGTGTCCGGCGACTAGTTGGCAACACTAATTAACTGTTCACGTCACTTGCACTGTATCCACAACGCGTCTGCACGAGATGTATGTAAATTATTAATGTTTAAGTGGTCAGTAGTTTAAGGACGGTTAGGTAAAAGATTTGAGACTGGTTTTGAGCAATATGCAAGTCATTGGAGTACGTGTTATTAACAGTTTATGCGGACACCACGGTTTTTAATGATGAAGTCGGTAATCATGCCCGCCTGATGGTAAGCGTTTACCGGAGCCATATGGACGCTTGCAATACTGGCAATCTTACTCACGCGCAAGAACACAACATACCTAGAGTTATTTGGCTGCGGTATTCTATAAGGTGGTACTTCCCCAGTCGAGCTGCTCTTCGTACTGAAAAAAAAAGGTTCTACAAATATAGTTATGTAAGTTGACGTTTGGTTGTCGGGAAACTAACTTTAGATACATTTAATCAAATAATTTAGTAATGAACCAAAACAAGTTTTGTTACTTGTAAGTTTTAGTTTTTTGTTTAGGTTATTGGTCGTCAAATTTTGTGTTACTGTTAAATAACATTTTTTTTTCATTGCGCGTAGAGTCGATGAAAATCGCAAAAGGCTTTAGATTTAGGCCGCTTGTTTTTGAAACCATACGTACAAAATATAAAGATTAGTAGTTTGAATACACATGGTAATTATTTTTTTTATACAGCCAAATCATTATTTATAGTGGCAAATAACAGATCAAAGTAGAGAAAGCCGAAAATAGCTTTTAAATACAGGGTGTTGTTTTGGTCGGCGACAAGCGACCCAGGAGCGGTAGAACAAAAAATATATTCCCCAATAATGGACTTAATTCCATTAAATACTGTAAATGCGTTGAGAAATACCTTATTCAATATGAAATAAAATTAACGCAAAGTATGGTCACTAGGCACGTGCACAGACTAGAGCTAGGCGCAAGCCGCCATCGCCCCACCCCTTTACTCCCTCGCACTCCCGTTGAGTATTATGTCTACACTTTAGCTTATTTCATGATTTTCAAAATTTTTATTTTTTTATTTTTATTATTAAAAAAAAATATTTATTTTTTTATATTTTTTTTAGCACCAATATTATTTGTATTATCGACCCTGAGGCGCTCGTCGCTGACCAAAACAACGACCTGTATACAAGATGAAAAAAAACTTAAAATATATAAAACACACCAAATACTTAATTTACTTTTTTATCATCCCAATATACAATCTGTTTTATATACAACTAGTTGCGCCCCGCGGTTTCGCCCGCGAACCCAAGGGATATATTGCTTTCCCGGGATAAAAACTACCCTATTGTATGCCAAAAATCCATTGAGATGTTGAAGCGTGATTGAGGTACAAACATCCAAACTCACAAACATCCAAACTTTCGCATTTATAATATTAGTGAGATTATAATAAAAAACCACGACAGTTTACTTCATTTCATAACAATAAATAGGAAAATCATATACAAATGTAATATGAGAAACAAATGATACAATATACCATATTGTTTCCCGCAACGTCGGGAACTAACATCAAATCGTACAAAGGAATAAAATATCATTTCATAGCAAAGCAATATCATGTAAATATGAGACAGGATGCTTTTCAGTTGAAAACTTTACAGGACTTCCCCGAGTATATTTTCATGTTATTCACATGAAATATAACATTTTTGAGTACTAAATGACAGGTGATTTGTTGTTGGTTTAAATCTTTTGTTTTATTTTAAAAGGCTTCAGTTTTTTAGTAACATTTTAGTTCGTTATTACCCGACTGACCCGGAAGGAGGGTTATGTTTTTCGAGTGTATGTATGTATGTCTATTTATTTGTGTATTCAATCTCAATACTTTGATAATCTCTAAATCATCTTATCTTTCCTGAAACTCACGCTTCTATTATACTATACCATAATTAATATATTGCCTTTTAACTCTTCACATGTCCAGATTGCTTCATTATTAATTTACCATGAACTCCTCCTTTCCTATATTTTCTTCTTCTTATTTTTAAGTTTGGCAACCAAACCCAATTTAGGGCTCATTTCTGCCAGTGTCGAGTTATAGTATAGTTTCCAGTCACAATAAATCCCTTTCACATAAAGTCCTCAGTCAGTCACCGTCCATAAAAGTCATGTTTTACTACAATGGTGGTCATTGTACTAAAACTCTTCACGGACTTTTTGAGACAACTTGAAAAGTCACGATACACATAATTCATTTCATTTCACTTCACAGATGCACATGGATGATCTTTATTAGGTAAAATACCACCGAAAATACACAATAAAACTCAAAATACACGAATTTATGAAAATAAAAACGAAAATGCAACGTCACTCTGCAAGTTCCCGCCAAAAAGTCTTCCTATATTTTAGTTTGTTCCCCACCTGATCTCTTTTTTATAATAGGCAAAGGCCAAAACCCATACAGCCAAGGCTTCAACAGCTGTCATCATTCTCGAAATGCTAACATTTATAATATGGAGATCATAAGACAATTCCTAGAGAAGCATAATAATAAAACTTCAATAAAATGAGAATCTCCATTTCCTGAAGTCGGTAACCAAAATGCTTAGAAAACATAAACTATCACGTTTTCCCTATTGATGTACAAATATCACATTACTAAATAAGCGGGGGAGGAAAACTGTTTATGCATTTTGTCTTAAAATACCCTTCTTTGTTTTACTTTTGACAAACACAAAATCAGCCTTATCGTCATAGATATAAGAGCTAATACGTGCTTTTATCAAATTATGTAAGGCTTGTATTTTTATTAGATTTTCCAATGTAGGGTAGGTCGAGGGATGCCGTTGTCATGGTAACGGCACGACGCAGTTTAAGCGAGGCAGTGTTTTTGTCCTTTTGTCCCATAAAATGTAGGTATTGTTCTAAAATATAATATAACGGCTAAAATAACCCGATAAAATTATATGCATTTGTGTGTATGAACATATCTGCATGTCCTTTGTCTGGGTGTAATTATGTATATTAAGCATGTATTTACAAACAAAAAATAGGTAGGTATCATAGTACAAGCTCTGCTTAGCTTGGGCCACAGATATAAATCTAAATAGATGACGCGAGTTTTCCTTCGCGTGTAAAAAACTATGCAAAAAGGGAGCAATGCCCTTCTTTTGAAACTGCCGGGCTATTTTGTATCTTTGGTGGTAATCGTAATGAACACCATTAATTATTTCATCCAATGACGCGCACGCGATATGACGCGACGATGACCATTCGCGGACCCTGATTGGATGAAATTTATTAATGGTGTTCGTTACGATTACCACCAAAGTTACGCGGTAGTTTCGCGCGGTCAGGGACCTCGCATAAAGCTGCATGTCCACCAGACATGTAGCGAGGGATGTGTTTAGCTGACCAAAAGGATCGCTTCATTTTCATGTTACAACTGTAATGCCAGCCTAATTAAACCACTCTTGTGACTTTATAGTAAGTATAAAATAGTGACACGCTTGCTTTTCATACGGACGGAGGGTTGCGTTATCTATTTAGTGTATGTCTATGGTTTGGCCACATAATATAAGTGGGTTGGAATCAGATAGCCATGTCCTGTGTGATGAATACCCCAGGATATTTATTTATTTATATCTATGTTCTAGTTTTGTATCATACTTTTATTTGTAAGATAGTTTATTCATATCCATCAATATAGACTCCATTAATATTGTGGTTAAGTCGTTTCAAACTTTGTTAATCCGCGTTCACATTAGGTTACGTAACTATTTAATATTAGTTAATTTTAACGATTTTAACTAATGCACAAGAGTTATGAACTCGGATAATGGAAATTTTAAAAACGATAGCATATTCTGACGAAAAAATATTATAGGTCTCATCCATAGTTTCTTGCCTGTTCTTCTCAGTTGAAGGCCGACTTACGAACTGGTGGTAACTTCAGTAGCTTTGACCTTCATAAGTGCCCTACTGGCCCTAGTAGGGCACTTATGAATAAATGGCTATGACTTTGACATACTAATATTATGAATGCAAAATAGCTGTCTGTCCATCTTTTCGTGTCGCCTCTGAACCGACTGCGTTGAAACGCACGTAGATAGCCTACGGTATGGAGAAGGACATAGGCTACTTTTTATCCCGGGAACGCAGGTGAAACCGCGGGAACAACTATACTATTCTGAAGTTAGGCCCAATGACACAATCAGATTTACAGTTCCTTCTCAATACTTATCATACTATAATTATAAAAGTGTGTGTTATTATAGATAAATTAAGTAAAAATTATCTATATGCCGTGATAATTAAAAATACTTCAGGTATATACAGCGTGTAAGGGACATCGCTGCACAAACGGATACCATGGGTCCAGGACATGATTCTGGACCTCCCATGTTGGAATTTTTCGTCGGTTTTTCCCAAATTTTAATTTTTTTTTTTGAGTTTTTTTTACTTTGGATTGTTCATAATCGTTATTCTTACCTAACCCAAAGAGATTTAAAAAAAATAAGTTATTAATTCATTACTTTCACTAAAAGTAGCAATGTAAATAAAACTAGAAACGGTGTCTTATGGCGATCTTCGCCTGCATTCAGCGACATACTACGTAGGCACAACGTTATCGCGCGTTTAAATCGCGGTGTTCACAATACATTGCGCGCTCGAAAATGTCAATTTCTATAACCGATCATTAGCGAGGTGAATGACTTTCACAATTTGATTAGTGGCGTTAGGTGTAGCCTTTTCGCGAAGTTTGTGTTACCATGCGAAATACACCCTGTATACTAACAAATTACATAATAATCATTGTTTCAAATAAAACAATTGTTGTAAAATATGTATGTTTTTACAATCACTTACTTTTTTTACTTTAGATTTTACTAATATTTTTCATACTTTCATAATAAATTACGCTGAGGTAAAATCACCAACTAATAGCCCAGTATGTACAAGCTCCAGCATCGCTGAGTCGTCCCTTTACGTATGAATGCCCTTAATTTACCAAAGTTCGCAAACTGCGTGTTTGCGGCTGAATCGGCGGCAACGAGCCACGTTCCTTAATCGATAACAAACATACTTAATTGTCTAACTTGCTTGGATTTCACTTTGGTATTATTTGCGTTTGTTTATTTTAGATACACCGAGGGTTGTGTGGGAAAGGGAAGGTAAATAAACCCAGAATATAACTAGGAAATACAAATAATAATCAATGAAATCTTTTTAATTGTTCAGATGTGTTTAATTGTGTCATAGCATTGTTAATAAAAGAAACATGTTGTATTTCTCTTTAGTAGGAAAAAAAGAAATATTTGTCACGTTTCTAATATTTAGCTAAACATTTACCAACAGAACCCATACATTATTTACAAACTCAAATGAACACGCTTGGAAATACGTTCAAAAACCATTTTCTCTTTTTGTTTACATCATAAATCACTGTGGAGTTACTAATAGAAAAGTTTCAAACGTCGAACCATTTGAACGCACCTGCCGCCATTTATGAAAATTAATTCGAAACTCGAGACGCGTAACTGGTAAGTTTACCCTACTTTGCTTCCGTGTTTGAAAATTTTGACGGTGTTAAGTATTATAAGTGTAGCTTAAGAATGCGAGGGTTGAATTCGATCGAGCTTAGAGCAAGGTGCGTTATGGAAATAGTGTTCGCTTTTATATAAAAGCGAAGATATTATTATTATTATAATAATGGCACTTTCCAACCAAGATGTCTGAAATTAAATTAAATAATAATTAGCATTTTATGTAGCTCATTATATTAATTATCTGGAAAATATTTGCACTCTTCACAAGTGCGACTTGTTTATCTCGTTGACTCGTGGTTAGGAAGCGCGTCTTATAACAACACTAGTTGTCACGCGCGGTTACACCCGATTTCCCGAGATAAAACGTCCTATGTCCTTCCCCATACTATCTGTATGCCAAATTTCATGATCATCGGTTGAGTAGCTGAGCCGTGAAAGCGTATGATAGACATATAAAAAAAATTAAATACAGGATGATTAAGTCTGTAGGTACAGGTCGATTAACTAAAGCTGACACCCTGGCACGTTCAACACATTTACACGTTGCGCTTGTGTGTGTAGTTTGTGAATAAGCGCGCGGCGTCACGTCGCACTGCATTCACATCATGAAAAGTCTGTCCGTCTCTCTCGCGCGCGGTCAAGCTTATGAGTATGAATGAGACAGTTATTGTTTTGCTTTTGCTCGTCAATATTTTTCTTTGTTTGCATTCGTCAGTTAGATTTGATTGACTGATTAGAAGCAATAATGTCATAAAACATCATACAGATTGTTGTTTTGGTCAGCGCCGAGCGACTCAGGGTCGATAATACAACTGATAAAATACTTTATATTTTTATAATAATAAAAATAAAATTATTTTGAAAATCATGTAATAAGCTAAAATATAGACGTAATACTCAACGGGAGTGCGAGGGAGTAAAGGGGTGGAGCAATAGCGGATTGGGCCTAGCTCTAGTCAGTGCACGTGGCTAGTGACCATACTTTGCGGTAATTTTATTTCAAATTAAATGAGGTATTTCTCAACGCATTTACAGTATTTAATGGAATTAAGTCCATTTTTGAAAAAAAAAACATTTTGTACTACCGCTCCTGGGTAGCTTGTCGCTGACCAAAAAAACACCCTGTATATCGTGATATTGCATAAGTGTGAGTACTGTGAACGTGTCAGCTTTAGTTAACTGAACTTTAAATTAAACCCAGTAGCAATATTAAAAAAAAAAAACAAAAAGATGCTAAGTGCCTAATAGTTATAATTCAATGGTCCCATGTGACTACTCATCCTGTAAAATATCCATATTATATCCAACTGGCTTAACATTTCAATGTCACTAAATCAGATACTAAATCGGATATTAACTGTCCTGTTTAGGATGGGACATGGCTCGCAGTTCCTGAAATAAATTGGATGGGCCCACATGATTTCAATATGGGCCTATCAAATAATTGAATTTTGTGTGAATCAACATTACATTGTACGATTTTGCTAAACATTTTTTATTATTCACTATGTCTTCAAGTCAAGAAATCAGTCACTTATCAGTATATTTGACTGATATCATCATTGCTACTTATTCCTTAGTAGTATAGAAGAAAAAATCTACTAATCCTACTAATATGTGAAAGTAAGTATATGAAGATGTTTGTTACTCTTTCACGCAATAAGTACTAAACGGATTTGCATGAAATTTGGCACACAAATAGAGTATATTCTGGACTAACATATACAGTACTTTTTATACCGGGAAAACATCAGATCTCTCGAGAACGCAGGAGAAGCCGCGGGCCGAAAAAATGTATGTTATAATTAATAACTCAGCTTAAGATGCTTACGACTTAGCATATCGTTTAACTCTCTCCACACTAGCACAGTTTAGAGAATCTTCAGTAGCAAATTATAGAAAGAAATAATATCTAGTATTTATTTTCCAGGAATGTGCATTCCATAATTTCCATCATTTAAATCCCATTCGTTCCCAAAAAACTTCGCTGCAAACGTTTCAATTCAATATTCATTAATTAATGTTTTCTGGGAAAAAGTCGACGGAAGATTTACAATTTATTACATCTCATAACTATAGTAAGTGTTTCTCAGAATTGCTCATAACTCATTTAAACGAACGATCAAAATAGCTCTTGCGAAGTTGACTCCGTTCTGACCATCTAATTAGAATTTGTAACTACTTGTACAAATGTTTGTTTCAGCCAGTACATGTTTATTGTTATTAATGTTTATTATAATAATCATACTAACTGTCATTCCTAGTTTGAGAGCGAGTGAGACATCAAAAATACTTCCAGCTTACGCATTATAATTCAGTTTTAAGCATAGTTCTGCTGTGTAGAGTACACCATGGCAAACAGTAAGGTTATTATGTGCTCATGAGACAACGACTCTGCGTCAGCTAAATGTTCCTAGTTTTGTGTTCCGCGTTGTAGACTGAGTACCGTATCTAACTCATTTTGTTTTAATATGAGCTTTGTACAACTTTTGCTTTATCATTTTTCCGCATATGCTGCAGTTTCTTAAATGTTTAGTTCGATATTATAATTACAACATTATTTTTCTTTAGGCTGGTAATATATTCATAAAGTGAAAATGGTATCAATTACTGTAGATCTTGAAGCAATAGTGGAAACTGAGAATTTATGGTCGATATTATATGGGTCGCTCACTTTGCTCCAATATGGCGAGGAGAGCGATGGCTGCCACACGCGTCATACTTGTGAACAGGTGCTGCTTGTGGGGGCTGGTCTGCTTAAGTTTTCTATTTATTTACTTATTAAATATCGAGTCAGTCTACTTTGTAGTTTTGCCGCCGCGCGGCACGCAATTGTTGTCAGTGCGATTAAAATGTAAATATTATGTAATGAATCTAAGCTAGTTTTGAAAAGAGTAATTGCTGAGTTTATTGTCGGCTCTTCTCAGCAAATGCAACCTTCCGAACCTGTATTAGAGTCAGAATTTTCATAAGTGCCTGCGAAGGTCTATTTGAATAAATGATTTAGAATTTTGAATTTTATGAACAGTAAAAAGACTCCTACCTCCTCTATATTAATAAATATTCCTATAAACCAATACACAGACAAAAAGCTAGTTACTGAAAACCGGATGTAATCCCACTTTATAAATTTTCAGTTGTATTTCAAATAGGACAGAGTTTAACATCAAATGAAAATGCAAACCAATTACCTGTGTGGTCAAACGCATACCGTTCAGTTTTCCGAGTAATAAAGCGATCATTCATTCCTTTTCGTATACGATACATTATGAAAGATTTATTACAGTTATTCTCATAACAAGACATATTATTAATTTATAATTGCAACTACAGTACGAAGTATCTCTTGAACGTTCTGGGATGAAGAATTTAAGCATAGACATCTTCAGAAATAGTGTCCTAGAGTAAAGGTAGTTTGGAAGAGACCGTTATTAATTGTCATTAATAGCAATTAATAATTGTACCTAAGAAATTTTCTTGAATAGCGGTTTCTTAAGGCGCGGACTGACTACGATTTTGACAGCACTCGTTCTTCAAATTCAAATTCAAAAATCATTTATACAATTTAGGCCCTCATAAGGCACTTATGAACGTTAACAAATGGCTCTACACTGGTTCCAAATACAACTTGAACTGAGGAGACTCCGGCAAGAAACTCAGCAAGTCTTTTTTTTTAAATATATACTTAGAAGTATAACAATTACGAAATATATATTACAATAGCCTGCGAAGCGAACAATTCATTCAAATGCATCACTGGAATAGGGTTGAAAATGGTAAATCATAAATGTGTCGACTCTATGAAATGGACTGTTATTTACGGGTTTTCTTTAGATTATACAAAATATACACATTAAATTGAATAAGTGTCCGGTTAACATTCTAATATAATTCTGTATCTTATATGTTCTTAAAAATTAAATTGTTGTCATCGCTGAAAATTCGGAGAATTTCGACGCGTAAGTTTTTTTTGACTTAACTTACGAATTTTGTATTGGGAATATCAAAGCACTTTTTAATATTCTATTCGGTTAACATTTTTCTCAAAACCCTCTTCTATCCACAGTATTTTTTTTGTGTTAGGTATTTCATTGCGTTACGTCATACTCTACTCTCAAAGAAACTCATTTTTGAGATTTGAGCTTAGACCTGGCCTTAAGGGGTCTTTAAACTAATTGTGAAAAATTGCTGCTGCAATCTTCTGTAAGCTAATATTGCTTTGAATTTCGAACGGAGTCCCTTTATGTCCAACCTCTATTAATACGTATTTTTTTTGGAAATATAGTCACTCGTTTCACTAACTAACCGAGAGCCGTCTCAGATGGTATGGTCACGTGATGCGAAGAGACGAGGAACATGTAGTGAACAAGGCACTGCAACTGCCTGAGCTCAGGAGAGGTAGAGGACGACCTCCGGCTACGTGGTGGACCAGCATGACGAAACTTCTATTGGAAGAAGAACTGCCCGACCCGAAAACCCAGGACAGGTTGTCCTGGCGCCTGAAAATTAGGAGAGCCGACCCCACCTAAAGTGGGATAGAGCAAGGAAGAAGAAGAGTCACTCGTTTCACTCGTAAAATCTATTACAAATTCTGATTTGAAGAATTGCAATCTGTGACTGTGGGTGGATTTCAATCAGTAGAGGAGTCCAAGGCGTTTTTAGACTTTTGAATCTAAAACAGTTTTATTAGCAATTTTTTGCCGCCGCGCCGGGGCATGTAATTGTTGTCAGTGCGATTAGAATGTAAATATTATGTAATTAAGCTTGTTTTGAAAAGAGTAATTGCTGAGTTTATTGCCGGCTCTTCTCAGCAAATGCAACCTTCCGAACCGGTATTTACAGTATTAGAGTCAGACTTTTCATAAGTGCCTGCGAAGGTCTATTTGAAAAAATGATATTGAATTTTGTTTTTTTTTTTAAATGAGACTTTTGTACATTAGTACTACTTTTTATTCTGTGACAATACTTTTAACACCTATCAATATTTAGGTAAAGCAAAAAGAAATCCTATACCTATATAAAGAGATGATTTAAAATCTGCTGGTTCTGGTAATGAAGTTGGTATACCTACTAATCTTTAGGGCCAATACTGGTTAGTCAACAATAGCACTTGAATGAAAGGGTGTTTATATTATATTGCATTTAGTAATAAACGTCAAGAATATTTCCATACAAATCTCACATCCGCAGTGTTTCCATCATACTTTGGATGGCATCCAAAATAATACGGTGCGGATACCGCCCTTTTCATGTTTATGCGCCTCGTAAAAACATAACATCAATTTCATCATCTTGAATGATATCTTGGAGGGCCTCAGTTAAGGCAAAGACATTTTTATAGGTAGGTACCAATGATATTATAATAAAAAAAGAGGTAGATATCGCACGCTAATTGTTGCAGACAAATTCAGACAATTGTCGTAATTTTGCTTAGCGGCTACATATAGCTATCTCTTTCTGTACCATACGTTCCGTATTATCTATCGCATTCTCCTAATTCAACAATAATTGAACGCCGCTTAGTATGAGGGTAGCATATCTCTATTATAATATCATTGGGTAGGTACACAGACTGTCAGTGAATAGTGAGTAAATACCGTCATCTCTTGGAATATGAAGTTATCTGTATATATAAAAGGAAACCGTGACTGACTGATCTATCAACGCATAGCTCGAACCACTGAACGGATTGGGCTGAAATTTGGCATACAGATAGTTATAATGATGTAGGCATCCGCTAAGAACGGATTTTCGGAAATTCCACCCCTAAGGGGGTAAAATAGGGGATGAAAGTTTGTATGAAAGTCCGTCAGTTTTGATGTTAGGATCTTCAAATTTCGTATTTAGGCTGGCGATTGAAACTTAATTTATAGGTGTCTCAGCGTTTTTGATAATTCCGACCCCGAAGGGGTAAAAAGGGGGATGAAGTTGTGTATGAAAAGTCCTTAAATGTCAAAGTAAACATCACTAAATTTATAATTATATATAGTGAGGGCATCCACTTTGGAAGGATTTTTGGATATTTCACCCCTAAGCGGGTAAAATAGGGGATGAAAGTTTGTATGAAAGCCTGTCAGTTTGAAGTTAGAATCTTTAAATTATGTGTGTAGACTGACCATTGAAAATTAATTTATAAGTGTCTCAGCGTTATTGATAATTCCACCCCCGAAGCGGTGAAAGGGGGATGAAGGTGTGTATGGAAGTCCTCCATTTTCAAATAAAACGTCACTAAGTTTACTATCAAAGTTTATCGGTGTTGTTGGAATTTCAACCCTTAAGGGGGTCGAAAGGGAGATTTTTTGTATTTCAAGTTTCAAAGTAAAATTATTTATTTAAGTTGTTTATGACGTCACATCTATATGTCACCGTATTTTTGTGAAAACCGTTAGTTTATAATCTACCTAGCGAGATTATAAACTCCCCGATAAATTGTGAACTGTATCATACTGCTTACAATATAACGTATTAATTTCCGATAGTTTATATATAATCTATCCGTCATAATTGATGTTGATTTTGATATTGTAAACTGGCATCATACTTGAATGCGTCGGAACGCACCTTGCGCGCTGATTGGTTAAATTAAA
Source organism: Polyploca ridens (assembly GCA_951394255.1). NCBI lineage: Eukaryota > Metazoa > Arthropoda > Insecta > Lepidoptera > Drepanidae > Polyploca > Polyploca ridens. The sequence goes on along the minus strand of OX596250.1, from coordinate 1,492,862 downwards.
TGTCATGTGTCCCGCGCCACCATTTTTGGCGATACGTAACGTAGTTGATTGTTTTCATTGTTTCTTAAAATTCTAATTGACATCTCTGAGTGTCTGGTTGAAAGAGTGATAATTTTGAAATACTCACAGAATACGTACATTGAAATGTATATTGAGACCGCGTGTGACTACCTCGAATGCAAATAACATTATTTTCTATTTGCTGTGGGATATATAACCAACTATATTACGATACATAATTGTTATTGTATATCTGTTTGTTTACCTAAATAAATTTTGACTGATTAATATATCGACGCACAGCCTAAACCGCTGGTCCTAGAGTCATGAAATTTGGAGGGTGTATTCTTTTTGAACAGTAGGTATCTACTAGAAAAGAGTTTTTCGAAATTCCACCCCTAAAGAGGTAAAATAGGGGATGAAAGTTTGTATGAAAGTCCGTCAGTTTCGAAGTTAGGATCTTCAAATTTTGTGTTTAGGCTGACGATTGAAAATAATTTATACGTTTTTTTTTTTATATATTTATACCAAAGTCTGTGAACAAGCATACGGCCCGCCTGATGGTAAGCGGTTACCGTAGCCATATGGACGCTTGCAATACACGAGGCATCACTCACGCGTTACCGAACCTTCCCCGTCCCCAATGAGCTCTGGCGACCTTACTCACGCGCAGAAACACAACAAAGGTATTTGTTATTTGGCTGCGGTATTCTGTAAGTTGGAGGTACTTCCCCAGTCGAGCTGCTCTTTGAGCGAATAAACGCTATGCTCTACCTCTCTTTACGTGTCTACGTGTGTTTACTGTTTTACGTGTCTCAGCGTTTTAGATAATTCCACCTCCGAAGGGATGAAAAGCGGGACGAATTAAGGTATGGGAACTCACTGAAAAAACAAAATGGAAAAAAAATCCCAATATACTCAGATAACCCCAAAAAAAATTTTTTAAATGTAACTTGCCGAGTTTCTTGCCTGTTCTTCTCAATTGAAGGCCGACTTACGAACTGGTAGTAACATGAGTAGCTTTGGCCTTCATAAGTGCGCCCTACTTGGGCCTAAATTGAATAAATGGCTTTGACTTTGACTTTGATTCCCGGTGTCGATTAATTCGAAAATTGGTACACATACTCTTCAGTTAAAATTATGAGACACGTTTTTTTTTATTATCAAACAAAAAATATCATACATAGGGATTACTTTATTATCATTCACAAAAAAACCACAAAGGTTTATAAATAAAACATTCGTTTATCAGTTTTTCCAAAATCATCCCCAAAATTCAAAGTCCTGACTAACTCATTAACTGGCTGATATATCAACGCACAGACTTAACTGCTGGTCCTAGAGACATTAAATTTAGAACGTGTGTTCTTTGTGAAGTGTAAGTATCCACTAAGAAGGGGGGTTTTTTCGGAATTTTGAAACGGGGGTTGAAATTTCTGTGAAACTTTGTATCCTCTCGATCGATTGACTCGAAAATTGTTACATACTCTTCATTTATGTTATGTGTATCACAGTTTTTCCAAAATCATCTCCCAACAGAGTCAAATAGGGCTTAAAAAGCCAAGTACGAGTCGGACTCGCACACGGAGGGTTCCGTGCAATAATAATAATAATGTAACCCTACTCAAATTGAATTTCGTGATTCTAGGTCAACAGGATCTACCATATAGGTTTTCGACCCAAAACTTAACCGGTTGACTTGGAATTGTAAATTTTGGTTAAAAACAAGGTTTTACAGCACAAGTAAATGTATGACTCAATTCGAATGTTTTTTTTTTTTTTTTATGTTTCTTACCTCATAATTCCGTCATTTATTAACCGATTTGGAAAATTCTTTTTTTATTTGAAAGGGTACACTTCCCGTTTGGTCCCATTATCATCAGATCAGAATTTGATTACTTCTTAGTGTACTTTGAAGTCGGTTTAAGTTTTTTGTAAAACAGTCCAATTATTTTTGTAAACAACAAAGTAATAAATTTTTGCAATTCTAATATCTAACCAAAATGGCGGGATACGACGTGAATTCGATTAACCTCTAAGTTTTTTTGTGATAGTGAAACGCGCCTGCATGAAAATGTTCTTTTTTTGAAATTCATAAGGATACCACGGAGAATGTGGCTGTTTGATGAGTAAAGAATGGACCGAAAAAGCAAAAAAAAAAAAGAGTTGCATAATGAAATTCAGTACAACATTATACACTGTTTTGGATGATATAATGGTTACCATGACACCGGATGTTTTAATGTTGGCAATAAGCAAACTGTTTCAGGAACTTTAATAGAGGATTTATAGCTTGGGTGTAGATAAAAGGCTTTTATATAATTTGAACTGTTTTACAAAAAAACCGACTTCAAATTGCACTAAAAAGTAATTAAAACCTGACCTGATGACAATGGGACCAAACGGGAAGTGTACACTTCCAAACAAAAATTTTCCAAATCGGTTAATAAATGACGGAGTTATGAGGTAACAAACATTTAAAAAAAAAAAACGAATTGAGAACCTCGCTTCTTTTTTTGAAGTCGGTTAAAATACATAATTGGTACTGTAAGCGGATTAAAATGAGTCCAGACATCATCAATCTACTGTTAGTCACTGAGAAGATACTTTGTCTACCTTCCGTCTCCATCATCAGTTCAGCTCGCGGTCACCATAATATTGTATTGTCATCGGAATTTGACAGGCGCTTCGTTGTAAACAATATAAATTATTTACTATCCACTTCTGGCTGTCTCCTATTTAGGTCTTTTCACACACGCTTCGAGTACTCTCATCCCAGAGATTAGTTTAGTTTTACGGAGAACTTCGTCATTATTGCTTTGTTTGGGATAATGTTAGTTTGTATATTCAATTGAGAGGGAGTGAGAGCGCTTATAATGTGCTTTTGAAGAAAAATATGTATTTTTTTTCCTGTCGGCCACGCGGGCGAAGCCGCGGGCAGAAGCTAGTTGACATCATAATTGTAGTTAAAAAGGGATTGACCAGATTTGGGCCCACTATTGTGTCATCGAGTGTCTTAATCAAATATGATTCGAAAATCAAGTCTTATTTTATTATGTTCACTCACAAAATATTGATATTTTTCTAACCCGAGGATTAAAAACAGAATTAATAATATATTCGCTTGAATTTCTTTACACTTCCGCACCACAGATATCTGAAACCGTACGCAATACGGATCACAGTTTTATTAATATCGAATGTTGCCAGGTGTTAAATTAGGTTTATCGTAGTTAAAAACGAGCTACATATATAGTCTTTTTCTGTTGAATAACGCTAGTAATGATGAAACGAGATTACGAGAGTGATATTAGATATATTCGTAATGCAGCAGAAATGCGAAATACCTACACATTTTATTTTTATTGACATTAAATAATAATTGTGTTTGATGACAATGATTATTTTCCCAACAGTATATTATGATTAAAATAATAGTAACAAGTAACATAAAATAATTTCTTAAAAGTATTAATTTATTTTATGAAAAATAAAATCTTCTTAGTTTTAAGTTTGGCAACCAAATCCTTTTTACGGGGACTTATTTTTGCCAGTGTCGAGTTATATTATAAATAGGTAAGTTTGGCAACTAAATCATTTTTATGAGGACTTATTTTTGCCAGTGTCGAGTTATATTATAAATAGGTAAGTTGACAACCAAATCTTTTTATGAGGACTTATTTTTGCCAGTGTCGAGTTATATTTTTAATAGGTAAGTTTGGCAACGAAATCTTATTTATGAGGACTTATTTTTGCTAGTGTCAGGTTATATTCTAGTTCTAGTTACAAAATAAAACATTTTCATATAGTCCGCACTATCAGTCACCGTCCATAACAGACATATTTTAGTAAAATAGTTGTCATTGTACTAATACTTCTCACGGACCTTTTGAGACAACTTGAAAACTCACAATATGCATAATTCGTTTCACTTCACTAGTGCACATAGATTTATGTATATTGGATAAAACTCCACTGATAATATGCAATAAACCTCAAAATACAGGAATTTATGGAAATAAAACTAAAACGCTACGTGACTTTGCAATTTCCCGCCAAAAAGTCTAGCATACCTATGTTTAATCTTTCGCAAAACATTAAAATGAACACAAATGGATTTTTTTAGTGGCATTACTGACTTAATACTTCTAAACCATTGAAATACTAAAACAAAGTATGTAAATAACCATTTTTTTGCATTTAATAACCTTAAATTCTGCATCAGAAAAAAGAAATATACTCGTAAACCCGGGTCAGAAAATTAAAACTGTTTACTGATTATGAAAATATAGTATTTTATCTACAAAATTAAAAATAAATCATTGTGACACAAAAAAAAACGAAGTGGGCCCAACTCCTCTTAGAAAACGGTCATTCTCCTTTAGGAAAGTTAAAATCAACATTGCGAAGTGATTAAAATTTTATGATAGAAATCTGAGCAGTTAATAATGTTATAGTTTCAAAGTTGCATTTATGTCATTTTAACGAGCCAAAAAAATATAAGAAAATCATCTCTAAGTCCCATTCTGTCCATCCTAAAGCAGATTTTTGAAAACGTATGCGTTGTGTATGAAGTAAATAAAAACCGGCCAAGTACGAGTCGGACTCGCACACGGAGGGTTCCGTACAATATTAACTAACTTAACTTTGCTATGAAAAAAAAACGCCAAAAAGAGACGTTTCTTTTATGGGCGCCCCTTTAGTTTTATTATTTTTTGATATAGCGGCAATAGAAAAACACATTCTCTAAAAATTTCAGTTTTCTACCTTTTACCGTTCAAGAGATACAGCCCACTGACAGCCAGACGGACGGATGGACGGGCAGCGGAGTCTTAGTAATAGCTCAGAGTATATAAATACTACGTACAGTAATAGGGTACCGTATGGCACCCTTTGAGTACGGAGTATTCCGATTTTGTATTTATTTCCAAAATAAGAAATTATTTTTGTTCTTAAAATAGTACACTCTTTCTGACTTTATGTTTTCACTAAATGATTACTAATGTTTTATTAAAGAGTATTATTTTTTGACTTTAAAATCGTGTTGAGTCATACCTATTGGTTATTTTCTTATAAAATCACCTTAAATAAAGCAATAAGTCTAGCCCTTAAAACCATAACTCCCATACAATTAATCATTAGTAGAAATACTCGTCTCATACAAACTATTCACTTGTTGATTGTTATAAATCGCCGGCAGCGGGACGACTGCCTAATAATAATTGTGAATGGTTAATAAATTGCCTTTAATTGCATCCGGGACATTTTAATTTGTATGAAACATTTTATTTATTTGTATGTAATCAACTTGTAGCCATGTCTTTATTATGATGTCGAAAACAAAATTTGATTCGGGAATGTTAAATTAATTTTCTTTACTATTTTGTGATACAAAAAATGTTTTTAAAATTATTGGCCACGTTTTGAGGAATTATGATTAAGAGTGCGTACCAAGCCAGAAAAATATGGCAATGTCAGATGAAACAAACTTATGTCTAATCTTCGCGTGCAGATGAGATGGAGATAGCGTGTTCCGCGGAACAAAAATGAACTAAGCGCTTTTTATCTAAATAACTCGTAAAGTATAGAATATTTTAAGAAATCGTTAGTAGCAGCCCTCGGTCATATATTAATGATATTATTTATCGAATTTATGTCTTAATTAAATACACCATGAATGAATAAAACCGAAAATTCATTATTATTAGAGGTAGCTTTGTGATTTTTTTCTATCGAGGAAATTTCATTCCATTATGTTTTTGCTCAGGCAGAACCCTCGCGTATATAATGAAAATACCCATATAAAAATATTTTTTCATTTAAATACTATTTACTTGGTTAAATTTCAATTCTAAGATTGTTATTTTGCTTTATACGCTGTCTTAACTAGTCTACGCCCTGCGGTTTCACTCGCTTTCCCGAGGGACTTATTGTTTACCAGGATAAAAAGTCTAAGTTATGTGTTAATCCAGAACATATTATATTATAATGAATGCGAATTTAATAAAAATCTTACTAATCAAAATCTATTACCAAAGGGTTCCACTTGAGAGCCTGCCAATGATACTCCCCATTTTCTGCCACACCATCATTTTTTTTTTCTCGAAAAATATTGAATATATTCATTCACGTTGCTTTATCACTAGGAGATTAAAATTCATGAAGCTGTATTACTCAATTCCGACTCCCTGTAGTATTATAACGACATAAGATAAATAACGACATCAATGCACATTAAAAATTAATACTATTTTCTTTTTCAGGCAACCCCTTGTTTTTCCAAGGAAATTGCAAAGTTACCCCCGGAAATGTACATTGGGCGTATTACGTAAACTTTCTTTACGCATTAGGTGCTTTAAAAATAGGGGTTCTTATGTATTTTTGTTGTTTTGTGAAGTAAATTTTTCGTCACGAAAAATTCGTAACTAAAGGGGATTGCTGTGTTACCGACCTTTACCCGTTGGCTCGCAGAAGTTGGGACCCGCGTCTTATAACTACACTAGCTGTCCTGCGCGGTTTTAACTGCGTTCCCGGGATAAAAAGCTTAATATACTCGAGGATAATTTAGCTTCCTATTAGTTAAAAAAAAATTTGATTCCGATTATTAGTTCCAGAGATTATTACAATAGATAGTATAGATGAAAAAAACAGAATTCCTCTTTTTATGTATTTTATTCTTAGTAAGAAACATAGAACTAATAAGTACGTTTTCGTACATCAATGCCAATTAATAACCTATCACTCAGATAATAAGACATAATATGAGATATTATAATATTATACAGGGTGTTGTTTTGGTCGGCGACAAGCGACCCAGGAGCGGTAGTACAAAATATATATTCCCCAAAAATGGACTTAATTCCATTAAATACTGTAAATATGATGAGAAATACCTTCTTCAATTTGAAATAAAATTACCGCAAAGTATGGTTACTAGGCACGTGCACAGACTAGAGCTAGGCACAAGCGCCCATCGCCCCACCCCTTTACTCCCTCGTACTCCCGTTGAGTATTATGTCTAAACTTTAGCTTATTACATGATTTTGAAATTTTTTATTTTTTTATTTTTATTATTAAAAAAAAAATAAAGTATTTTTTTATATATTTTTTTAGCACTAGTATCATTTGTATTATCGACCCTGAGTCGCTTGTCGCTGACCAAAACAACGACCTGTATAGATTATAATATTATATAGGTACCCTAAGGTATCGTTTTAAGATTCAATATTAAAACGTTGCATTATTAAACTGGAGACGTTTGATGTACAGGAATAAACAAAATAACGTAGGAGGACAAAATTTGCTTTGTGTTCCCTCTCCCCCTCTTTGTATGTTTTATGTATTTAGTGGGACTGATCATAAACGCTTTCCGTACAAGAACGATACTATATTTTTGGATACATTTTTTTTAGCAAATCAAGAGTTGGATTATGTACTTCATAATTTTAATAGTAATAAAATAACGTTTCGGCTTGAAAAATTCCAACAGTAGGTTGACCACTAGCCTACCTCCACCGATCCGCAGTCGGCATGCGTGGTGGAGTATTGCCCATTCCCTTTCACCCTCATTTGTGAAAGGAAGCCTGTGCTCAGCAGTGGGACATTATAGGATGATGATGATGATGATGAAAATAACTTAAATCACAGCTTACATTTACATTTACACGTTTAAACAGATATGTATTTTTGTTTAGTTTTTATATTTTGTTCTGTTTTTTCATTTTTATATATTTTTTATTATCAAATATTTTTTTCTTTCTAGCTTCTCTCTCCTGTTACATACTGTGGAAATAAAAAATTAAGACAGTGATTAAGTACCCAGCCAGGCGAGTAACCACAAAGTACGTACTAACCTTCCTTACTGCATTTTTAATATTAAAAATTTCATTACAAAACCAAATATGTTAAAAATTCCAACTAGACTCAGCGTGTATTATTTTTATACCAATAAGGTGGCAAACAAGCATAAGGCCCGCTTGATGGAAAGCAGTTACCGTAGCCTATGGACGCTTGCAACACCAGGGCTATCACTCGCGCGTTGCCGACCCTGAAGAAACCGCTTCACACCCTTTTTGAAGAACCCCATGCTGTACTCCATTGGGAAAACCTCAGCCGGCTCATTCCACAGTCCGAGCGTCCGCGGAAGAAAACTCCTTTTAGCCCGCACAGTTCGAAACAATTCTGGTTTCAATGTATGTGAATGGACTCCTCGTCGATGGCGAGAGTTGCGAAGGTGAAAGGTAGCTGTGGGCATCAAGTCGGATAATTCCTTAGAACACTCTCCGTTGTACAAGCGGTAGAACACACATAACGAGGCAAAGTCTCTCCTCAGACTGAGTGGCTCTAAACCGCTTGTGAGCTCGGGATCGTCAACAACTCTGATGGCACGTCGCTGAACCGAGTCTAAAGGCCCAAGCTGGTACTCAGGAGCTCCCGCCCATAGATGACAGCAGTACTCCATATGAGGCCGGACCTGCGACTTGTGGGCATCAAGTCGAACAATTCCTTAGAGCACTCTCCGTTGTACAATCGGATTTGTGTATAATCTAAATAAGATGTATAATCTAAATAAGATACACAAAAATAACATATTCCTCCCCATGGAATATCAATAAAGTTGTTAAATACAACTTTACACAAACGACTATCGTAAAACTAAGAACACTGTTGTTTTGAGAGCGTTTAATGCATTTTAAATGCATCACTAATGGACCTAATGGTTTGAAAAGAGATAAACGATGCCTTAGTAACACATTACGTTTGTTTTATATTTATTTGTTGAATATTTTATTATTATGGAATCATTTATAACATGTTACTTATAAAGAAAAGTTTAGAGAAATTCTCATAGGTACATGTGAGAAATTAAAATTATATGTGAATCATGTAGTGAAGGAAATAAGGAATAATTTGAGGCATTTAAAAATAAGAAACATGGATTAATAATGTTAATATTCTATCCTCATTATTGGAAGACATAGAAAAAACACTTTTATGTAAAATAAATTATGATTGAATCTTGCAATGATTTTTAACGGTAAATTATAACTTAACGTACATTCAGCCAATGATATTGTAATAAAAAGAGGCATTGACATTCAGCACTGCAAACAAAAACACTGGTAGTCCAATAAACAAGTGCCTGACAAATTACGCACTAGCAACCAAAACAAACTAACTCAAAAATCAACCAAAAAGTAAACATAATCGTTCTTTTCACACTGACTGTCACTTGCATACAGTGACCGTTAGCAACTTACCAATTTATTAATACAATCATTTTCACTTTTATCCAGAGCTCTTTAAGGGCTATTTTCAAATGATACATGTTTCAAGATGTTGGCAATGTAAACAGACAACTTAATGTCACGCTGTCATTCGTAGATTATGCAAAGTAGCCAACGATAATTTCTTTTTTTTTCTATTACCATAATACGCGTGGCAGAATGTTTGATGAAATAAAGCAACGTGGGAAAGGCTAACAGGGCATGTGTGTATGTCAAATTAAAAAGTATTATAGTATTCTATTTTCAACTCTATTTTCATGCCAGTAAGAAGGCTCCAAAACTGCAGTGAAAAATAGAACGTATGAAATATCCATTTGTGTCAAATGATTTGGAACTTTATTACAGTAGTTGTAAAGACATATTATGGTATAGTGATGGATAAATACGAGACCAAAATGCGGGTATGTTTGTTAGTTTGTTCATCGTGACGGTCGTATGTTATCAAATTTCAGAGATATCATATTTCTTATTTCGGCCTCTTTTTGTTTTGGTCTGTTGATGAGTGCTTTCTTCGAAGATCATTGTCTAATAATAATGGAGTATTTGGTCATACGAGTATGTAGGCTGTTTTTGCGTATGAAGTAAAACGTACTTATTAGATGGTTCTACTCACGTTCACAGGGAAGTAACAGATTTTTGACAGTTGTATATTGAGAGCAGTTTTTTTTATATCATAGCGGACTCAGTCAGTCGGCTCACCTGGTGGTAAGTGGTTCCCACAGATATACATCTAAATAGATGACGCGAGTGTATGTACTTCGCGTGTCAAAATCTGTGCAATAAGGGAGAACAATGTTCTTCGTTTAAAACTGTTTCGCGCGGACAGGGAACTCGCAGGCTCATGTCCTGAATTTCAAAGGCTGCATGTCCACCAGAGTTGTGTAGCGTGACTATCGAGGGATGTCTTTAGCTGACAAATAGGATAGCGTTAAAAATGTAATGTCAACCTAACTAAATCAATCTTGTGACGTTATGGTAGGTAGGTACAAAAAAAGTGACACGGTTGGTTTTCATACGGATGGAGGGACTTACGGTATCTATTTAGATTTATGTCTGTGGTTAAAACGTAAGAGTTATAAGGAGATATTCGTTAAAAAATCAAAATGGAGACCATCCACAGCTAACAAAGTTTGATTGCTCATACAGTCATCTGACTTTAAACGTATGTAAAATTAAAACTAAATGTGTCATTGCAGTCTCTCTGTGTTTGCACGAGTGAATATTTCAGTATTGAACGATTAATCAATTCAAACGTAGCGTGCGCCTTGCAAAGTACATTTTGAATTTGTAATGTGTTTATACGTCATGTAGTTTCTAAGAAATATTAACGAGTAAATTATTTAAGGTCAAATAAAATCCAATAAAAATAATGAAATAGATTTTTAGTTTTTTTATTTGATTTAAACAAAATCAGTGATCAAATTCACCTATATAGTGAGTGACCCTGTTTAGGCCAAAATACCTATAATAATATCTATAGTAAAACCTACTCATATTGAGTATCAATGACGAGCCTCTACTTCCCGATTCCTCTCCTTTTCCCACCTCATATGTGTAAGCGAGACAAGAGCTTCGGGAATATTCTACATACTTCGGCGACGCATCACAAAACGTAAGGCGCGCGCCCCGCAACGCCGCAAAAAGGCAGTACGAGATCCGCTACCGAACGGGAAACATCACTTTGTGATTTATAAATAAACAGTACGAAAACCGCTGCCGACCGGGAGGCGTTGATTTGTAAATTGAACTCAGTGAAACTCAGTGACTTGTGATTTTGATGTGAGATAGTGGTGATAGTTGCTGTGTGCAGTGGATTGCCATAGGAGTTCCTGGTAAGTCCTTACCTTTATCCTAGGAGGCTCCTCGTTTTCCATATTGATATTTGCACGCAAAAACCCACCATTTTCTCTGGTACGCCTTCGAGCGGATTCATTTTGAGTCAGCCATTACAGCAATTTAATTTCATATCAAATCACGTATAATTTCCCGCTTTCTATAGGTTTTATGCCTCTAAATAGGTATATACCTCATAATACGCAAGTCTTATACCTCATAAATAGGTTTTAGACTATATAAATACGATATTTCGTACTCCCGCCATTTTTACCACGCCAATCGTGATAAAAAGTAGTTAGGTATTCAATACCGCCGCCGCTCCTCCATATTTTTAGGACTTAGATTTTATAGGTACCGATTCGTATCTTATTATACGAAATCATATGGTGTACTAATAACCGCAATACGTACTTACTATTTGTACTATTACTACGCATATAATTGCATTCTATGAGCCTTGTCTGTCGACTTGAAATAAACTTTCATACCTATATAGGTAGGTGCCTAAACTGTTGGATATACCTACCTACTTACCTACGTCATTTTACTTTAATTAGGTAATTTTGCAATTTATTATTACGCAATCTTTCGCAATGGAAGCTATTGAAACTAAAATTAAAATATTGGAAGCTAAAAATGAAGCTATTTTTGAACAATTATCGTTCTTATATGATTCTTTTAAGAATATTTCCACGTCTGCGAGTGCAGACCTTCGTTCCTCAGAGACATTCATGGCGGACACTGAAATTATTAGTACAATTCGTCATGAATTTAGTGCCAATTTAGATACAATTAACGCGTTAAATATGCAACTTGATCCAGAATATAAGATTGATTATAAAAAAATGATTTCCTTTGATACAGTGTACACCCGAATAGAAAGGGTTCGTTCTCTTATCGTCAGTAAGACGAATACTACGTCGAATGTGTCTGCGCAGAATACTATTCCGTCCCAATATAAAGGTCGTATCAAACTACCACCAATTCAAATTCCGTCATTTGATGGAAAAATAGAAAATTGGCCCGTCTTCTTTGAATCTTTTAAATCTAATATACATTCAAATCCTGATCTTTCGAATTCTCAAAGAGTACAATATCTTGTAGGTAAATTAACAGGAAATGCTTTAAAAATCACGGCAGGTATTATACCGTCCGGTGATAATTATAATTCTATTTGGGACAGCTTAGTTCAAAAATATCAAGATAAAAGAGCATTAGGCTCACACTACATGTCTAATTTATTCAATATTAAACCCGCATTAAATAATTCCGCGTCTTTAAATACGTTCATTGAAACTTTCCACGCTTCTGTATCTGCGTTGGAACAGTTAGGTATTGAAGATATGAAAGATTTTATCTTACTTTCTTTAGCTTTAAAGAAGTTAGATCCCGCAACCGCTTATTCCTTTGAAATGTTTATAAGGAATAAAGAAATTCCTTCTTATAAGGATTTTGTTGATTTTATTAAATCGCAAGTAAAAATATTAGACCGCACTTCTACGCCAATTGCTGGCTCCGCGCGAACCGCCCCAGTCGGTAGCAACCTTAATAATCCGCCCGCTTCTCGGTCGCAACCGCGTAATTCAAACACAGTCCACCATGCTTTCCTTGCACGCGATAATAATAATAAAAGCACTTGCTTATTTTGTAATAAATCTGGGGGGCTAAAAAGGAAGGAAACGCCGAATCGGATTGAGTTCCCATTAGGAATTGAATTACAAATCGTAAAATGGTCACTTAGTAGGCAATTCAGGATATGATCTCAATACGATTCTAATTCTGCAATTCATTTTTTTGACAGTTTTCTATGGAGATTCGTAAAATGGCTCACTAAATAGGAATTGCTTTTGTGTCAAACAGTAGAATCATAAGAGGATACCGAGGAGCAACTTATTACAATTCAATTTAGAGATTTTGTTGAAAATCAATGAATAATGAGGGAATTTCGAGGTTTTTCTAACACCCATAAACCATTTTGTGGAATGTTAAAAGCTATTGGCTACCAATAAAGTTCTTTTACCATCAATTTTGTGATAACCTAACATAGTACTATCGTAATTTTTACATGATTAATATTATACTATTTTTCCACCCAGAAACCCCTTTTATCCCCATAGGGGTTGAATTTCGAAAAGACCTTAGTAGTTGCCTATGTTATAAGGAACATGTGTGCAAAAGTTCAAGTATCTCTGTACTCTGCGGTTTGAGCTGTGCGTGCATCTGTCATGCGACTGCATGCTACATGCAACTGACTAGTTTCTTATACATTTGATTTTTTATAAAGATTAGAACTAATAATAACAAAAAGCTTTAAGATCTGCAGCTTAAATTTTGATAGAATAAGCTTTAGCGTTTTGAGGAATTATATCCGCAGATCTACTTTCTATCAAAGGTATTACTAGAGTATATATATATCTGTGTTGGTATATATTGCCGAAGACTAATCACAGTGACACAAAGAGATACACATAGGGGTTGCGTGTTTGTTTAGGTTAAATAAAAGACAAAAGTAAATAAATCAGCGTAACTTTTATTACAGTATTATCAACATTATAGTTTAGTGTAGGTAATGTTACGGCATGATAGCAACGCCAACTCCCAAATTCTCTGTGGTCCTTTCCCCATCATATTAGCAGCATGATGATGACAGATGCCAAAGTAATTATAATATAAATATCCTTTTGGTAATCCCATGTACAATTATCTTTATCTTCGGGTAATTTATAACCTGAAAGTAATATTATTTGTTGATTATATTATTGTTTGACATCATGCTTAGTAGGTATCATCTACCTAACCTACCACCTATCTAACAAGGGAAAGTTAATAATGGTCTTAGTTATGCACTTTACATGCATTGCATGTTTCATATAAAAAAATCCTAGTTTCTGTTGAACATTTTATTTGGGGCTTATAATTCAATAATTTATGGTATAAATAGAAATAATAGTATATTCTTTTGTTGAGATTAGGTTGGGAATATGCTACATTATGCTGTTATTGATGATATTTACGAACTCACTCTCATAAAACTAGAAACTTCAACATGGAACTCTGGTGAAATGTCCTCATAATGATTTATCATGTATAGAGGATATTTATGCAATTACTCCTTTATCTTCGCAAATACTCGGCTTTTTTTAGTTAAAAAGTCTTCATAACGAATGAACGAAATGTTTCTTCTTGTTATTTGTACTACACAGAAATTTTCTTCCCTGCACATTTCACGTGATTGTTTATTCATAATAATCCATTATTTAGACTAAATAATGACGGAATTTATCTTATATAAAGAACTTTTGATAAAATTCAAAAGATATTAGTATTATTTACCACCTTTATGTAGGTAAAATATATAACTTAGTGACATCGACCGACCATAGACTAGCAAACTTATTATTACCAGTCGAAGCTGAAAATATTTTCTTAATCATTTATAAATTCCCATTTTAGATACGTTATTGCAGTTTTATAAACGTTTTATAGTTACAAATGTTTAAGATCATAATTTTAATACGTGAATTCTCTATTAGTTCTTTCTTACGACTTAAAAATGATAATAGAAAAACTTACCGGTAATTTACGGTTTTTTATTTTTGGTGTTGTAACATTAATATCAAATTAGAATCAGCTAATGAATTGAATTGCATGAAATTAGTGACCATTTTACCAAAATTTATAGGAATTGCGTCAGATCTGCTGGGAATTCGGGAAATGAATTCCTTTCAGCAATATTGCGTAACTCTACGTTTTTAGGGCAGCTGATCACTATCAGATTTTTAATTGTTCATCTTTTAAAGCACTTAATACTAAAGATCGTTTAGATTTTGTTAAATCTAAAAAAGGCTGTGTAAACTGCCTCAGCCTTACGCATACTGCTTCTCAGTGTAAGTCGTCGTATAGTTGTAAAACTTGTAATAAACACCATCATTCTCTTTTGCATTTGGATAGTAATTCGCAATCGCAACAAATAGTTTCTGACTCGCGTCCCTCTCACTCGGCGCGTCTTGATAATAGCGATAACCGCATCGCGCCGTCCGCCGCCGCCAGCGCCGCGCCGCTACCGCTCCCGTGCGCAACCTCGCCCGCGCATCCGACCGCGTCTCCTTCTAACGCTACGGACGCTCCGCAACCGGTGTCGCTATGCACCCGAGCGCGAGTTGATAAGAATAATGATAACGAACGCGATTCTTTTAATAAATTAAATCATTCCCATACTACTGTACTTTTATCAACCGCTCAAGTTTATGCGTCTAATAAGGACAATAAATATATTTCAGTTAGATGTTTAATAGATAACGCGTCTCAAAACAACATAATTACAACTGCCTGTTGTAAACAACTAAATTTAAATATAATACCGCTTAGCAATTCTTTTATAAAGGGCATTGAAATATAAAACTAAAGAAATGTAACTCGAGCTCAAAAATCATTCCACGCAAACCGAACCGCGGTGGGCGTTGCCAAAAAAGAGAGACTCATCGCGCTGACAGTTCGCCGGTATCATTGAGTCGATGCGTTCGTGTCGCGAGGGACTTAGAACTGTGATTATTATTGTGTTTTGCGTTGTTTACATTGTGCAAATATGCCGTCATGTGTTGTTAAGTGGTGTAGAAGCCATACAGATATGAAGAATGCTGGAATCACTTTTCATATGTGAGTAAATAAACATTTTGAAATCCTATACTTGTGACTCTGGAAAGTGTTATGCAACATGAACGCAACATGCGTATTTATTTAACACGTTTTGATATTTCACTTAAACTGTTATGCACTAGTACCTATAATTATAAAGAGGATAGAACCTTTGTGGCATAGCGTGCCAGCCGCCATTTTAGTTTTTTTTTCAATGTTGCGGCGCACGGTGTTACTTATGTATATGGGTAGAGGACACTTATACAAACAAAAAATGTTAACCAATATGGTGGCCTAAAGTGTCACGTTTCCGAGATATTTGGAGGTAATATCCAAATAAATAGTTAAATCGGTAAAACTTTCCAAGACGGGACGTGGGGTAGGGGGGAGGGGGGTATGCGAGGGGGTACGGGGAGGGATGCTTGCTGGTCGCCTATGCCTGCTCTCCCTCCGCGCCGCCGGCTTTTTATATACACTCTAGGGGTAGTGACCACAAGACTACAAAGAGTGGGGGTGCGCTGAGTTGGTTTTTGAACCGTTTGAACCTACGATTTTTGTTGTAAAATGTATAATTGCAGTTTTTTATACATATAAAATAAGTTTGGATAAAAAAAAACCTATCAAAGTTGAATTTCAATATAAATACATTTAAAACTCATCTCATTTGGCTGTATGGACTACACTTTTTCCTAAAGAAACGCAACTGTCATGTCAAAAGTCGCAAAATTGTGATTGTATTAACAAATTTCAATACAAACTATGAGGTTGCTTCAAGAAATGACTTTGCAGAAAGACTTCTTAGATAATTTACTATCTGTTAAAAAAAATTGAATGCCCAGACCAGCGTCACGTCTCAACGTTTATCCGTTAAATCAACCTGGGTACTATTATTTAAATACAATTCAATGCATATAAACACGTAATAAGTTCATTTTTAATGATTGTCGTTATTCTTATATGGCGATCTTTACCTCCAAATATCTCGGAAACGTGACACTTTAGGCGCCGATTCCACTGAAAAGAGTTCTAGAGTTCCGAGTTCTGCATTCCGTGTTGACTATTGTGCACACAGCAAGCAGTCTAGAGTTCTAGAGTTCTGCAATATTCGCTACTGATCACACATCATACACTTTTTTTACTTTCAAAGGTGCCACATAGCTTACAAAAAATAAAAAGTAAACACATGAACAAGCTTACTTATTTTTCATAACACCATTCACGTATCTCCTGGGGGCCTACCACAAGCTCTTAAAACAAGGTTAAAATAACCTTATTCGTCTTTTGTCCCGTTTTGATGTCGGATGTCAAAGAAAAACAAAAGTCAAATAAGGTTATAATAATATTGTTTTAAGAGCTTGTGGTTCGCCCTCTGATATGACCTTAACGCGACCCATCACTCTATAATTCGTATGTAAAAACCATAAACTGATTAAAATACTTCTTAATTTTAGATCCTTACAATTATAACACAAAGAAATATTTTAATCCAAAAAGCACATCACAAACTTTTAAATGAATATAATAGAGTGGTATAGTTAAATTACAACTAATTAATCCGACTTATATATGCATATGCATTACGATACTTTATAACTTATCCTCTTACAATCAATGCATAACATCGTCCACGCATCTCGCACTGCAGCAGGCGTGCGGACCAATTAGCATTAGGCTGTCCCGCCGAGAACCAATCATCGCGCTTGCCGGAATACAACGCGTTAGGCAAACGCGGTAAGCGCAGGTAATTGGCTTATTTGCATGTGTGTTCTTTCGTTCGAATACTAGAGATATTTTGTCAATGTAGTAAAGTGTGGAGCCGAATTTCGCGTTGATTTTGTTCACAATTATGCTTCCTTAGTTTTATATTTCAATGATAAAGGGTGTAGGATCCACTTCGCGTCCTATTCACGGCTACGTTCAAATTAAAATAACCGCGAAAAATAAAAAATATTTTTATAATATTACCGCTCTTGTCGTTGATTGCATTACTGACAGGTTACCGACTGAATATGTTGAGACTTCTATAGTGCAACATTTAGGTAACTTACCGCTCGCTGACCCTCTGTGGCACATTCCCGGAGAGGTCGAAGTAGTTCTCGGGGCACAATTGTTCCCATTTTTATTATTAGGTCAAAAAATTATTGCACCTCCCGCTCCTTCTGCCCTTGAAACCGTGTTCGGTTATATTCTTATGGGCGACGTTCCCGCTAACTCTAATATTAATAAAAATGCATCCACTTATTTTAATACCGCGACTTTTTTCATTTCTGGTCCCAATGACCTTACTATTTCTTTAGATGATTCCCTACTTAAATTTTGGGAGCTCGAAGAAATTCCCGCGCAAAAATTTATGAGCTCGGCCGAAAAGGAGTGTGAACAGCTGTTCTCTCGTAACTTCTCACGGGACTCCGCAGGCAGATATTGCACCGCGTTACCTTTTCGTGAGGATCCTGACGTGTTAGGTGATTCCCGTTCCGTTGCTCACCGCCGTTTACTTGCTTTGGAGCGTACCAAGCTACGCGATCCACAGCTACGCGCTAGTTATAATGAGACTTATAGTGCTCGAACCGCTATTGATAATATATTCGCATTCTCCGATTCTAAAATTACTCTGTCATGGATACATTCATCTCCACATAGATGGAATGTTTTCGTTAGTAACCGCATTGCTAAATGTCAAGAAAATCTTGACCCAAAACATTTCTACCACGTTAGTGGTATAGAAAATCCTAGCGACTGTCTCTCTAGAGGTATTTTACCTGAGCAGCTAGAGTCATATCACTTATGGTGGCACGGCCCGAAATGGTTAAAAGATCCAGTTTCAGAATGGCCTATCACTCCATTTAGTCCCGAATGCTGTGAGGACCTACCTGAATTTAATAGTAAAACGCTTGTTACTTGTACCGCGTCCGCTTCTGTTGAGCCTAATTTAATTTACGAGCTTGCTCTGAAATACTCATCATGGAATAAAATATTACGCATAATAGTATACATACTTAGATTTTCTCGCATAATTTCTCGTGATCAAGGTCACAGCCGCATCACAGCTTCTGAGCTAAATAAAGCTGAAGTATATTTAATACGCTCTGTACAACAAGTTCATTTTCAAAATTTATTTAATAATATTCAAAAAGTTAAATTATCTTCCCCTCTTAAAAAACTTGACCTCTTTATAGATCAAGATAAAATTATTAGAATTGGAGGTAGACTTTCAAATGCAAATCTTCCGTATGAAGCTCAGCATCCCGCTCTTTTACCTAAACATGACCACGTTACTCATCTTATTATAGACTATTTTCACCGTGCTCATTGCCATACTGGTGCCAATCTTCTGAGCTCACTGTTGCGCCAGAAATATTGGATACTGTCCGCTAGAAGTGTCATTAGACACAGAGTACATTCATGTAACTTTTGTTTTAAAAATTCCCCTTCATTTCTCAGCCCAAAAATGGCTGATTTACCCTCTTGCCGCGTTCAGGAGACCAAAGCGTTTGTGCATACGGGCGTTGACTATGCTGGACCCATTAAAGTGACATTATGTAGACGCAGAGGTCAAAAGAGCCAAAAGGCATATATTTGTTTGTTTATATGCTTAGTAACCAAAGCTGTACACATCGAATTGGCAACTGATGTGTCATCAGATACTTTTATTTCCGCTTTTAAGCGATTCATTTCCCGTCGAGGACCTGTTTCTTTTCTTTACTCCGATAACGGAACTAACTTTGTCGGAGCTAAAGCTCAATTACAAGAACTACTTACCGATCAGTACCGCATTGAATGGAAAATGATTCCACCCCGCGCCCTACATTTCGGAGGATTGTGGGAATCTAATATAAAATCGATTAAAACTCATTTATACCGTGTTATCGGTTCGCAGCTCCTCACATATGAAGAGCTCCTCACTGTTCTTACCCAAATTGAAACAGTCTTAAATTCTAGACCGCTTTGCATTTTATCTGAGGATCCCTACCCGGAGCCTCTTACTCCCGCTCACTTTATAATGGCTTCACCATTGACTTCATTGCCGCTTCAGAATGTGTCCGAGGAAACCATATCTTTACGTTGTCGGAAACAATTATTAGATCAGATGGTGTGTAGCTATTGGAAAAGATGGCGTATAGAATATTTACATAATCTTCAAGTTAGACAGAAATGGCTCATTGATAAAGATAACATTAAGATTGGTACTGTGGTTCTTATACACCAAGATGATATTCCCCCTTTACGTTGGCCGTTGGGCATAATATCACAAGTTTATCCTGGCAAGGATGGAAATATCCGCGTCGCTTTAGTAAAAACTTCAAATGGATCATTCAAAAGACCCATTGTCAAGTTATGTCCATTACCCTCACAATAAAAATTAATCATACCGCATCTTATATTCAGTATTTTAGTAATTATTATAATCTGTAATTAGTTCTTATAATTAATTATTTTTTTTCTTTCTTTTGAGAACACTACGTATTCTCAAGGCGGCGGAGGATGTTTAGGCCAAAATACCTATAATAATATCTATAGTAAAACCTACTCATATTGAGTATCAATGACGAGCCTCTACTTCCCGATTCCTCTCCTTTTCCCACCTCATATGTGTAAGCGAGACAAGAGCTTCGGGAATATTCTACATACTTCGGCGACGCATCACAAAACGTAAGGCGCGCGCCCCGCAACGCCGCAAAAAGGCAGTACGAGATCCGCTACCGAACGGGAAACATCACTTTGTGATTTATAAATAAACAGTACGAAAACCGCTGCCGACCGGGAGGCGTTGATTTGTAAATTGAACTCAGTGAAACTCAGTGACTTGTGATTTTGATGTGAGATAGTGGTGATAGTTGCTGTGTGCAGTGGATTGCCATAGGAGTTCCTGGTAAGTCCTTACCTTTATCCTAGGAGGCTCCTCGTTTTCCATATTGATATTTGCACGCAAAAATCCATCAGACCCATTTCTTGCAAAGTTTATTGGCTTAAAAATTGTAATCCTAAAATAGTATACATACATCCTCACGTATTTCAAACGCACTCCTGTTTTTCCGACATGAAAAATTACCTGTTTTATTCTAGGATATGATATTTTTATTTGTGATTTAGTAACAAACGTACCTACATAGAAACTTTAAATTTTATAACATTTATACTTACCACTTTTTATTGGTTTTGAATTTAGTAACATTACATTTCTAGTCAATATGATGCACATTTTCATGCGCCGATCACATAGCGAGCGGTCAGATCTCTACGTGCGTTCTCCATGACCGCCGCGGTCTCACAGCGAACATTCTAAAGTACTGCGGTCAGGGTTCTGCGTTCTACGTTCACTGTCATCTATGCGGCGCCGCGGCGCTTTTGATCATTGTACACAGCGATCGCGGCGTTCAAGGAGAACGCAGAACTGTGACCGCAGAACTCCAGACCGCTCGCTGCGGGATCGGCGCCTAAAAAGAAACGACATTATGACAGGTCTAAAGATCTTTTGTTTTCTTTGCGACGTGTCCGACAAATTGCGTTAATCTAATTTTGTAACGGACATTGCATGCCGTGTGTCATGCGTGCGCGTTTGTCACTCCCGCCCTCTAATTGGCAGCAGACATTCCTGCCACTCCTGCGCACTTTGATATATCGGGAAGAGGATATCGCAAATTGATATTTCCTTATGTCGGAATATAATGTTACTTTCAATGATATTATAATAAATATCATTGGTTACTTTGGTTAAATTGAATTCTGGAGATATTTTTTTAATTAGATTTTATTCAGAATTCATAGCTGCCCGACTGGGGAAGTACCTTGTAGTATGAAGAGAGTTTACACAGAGTTGGCATATCGATTTTTTTGTATGTAAAAAAGTCAATACATTGGAAAATACGTATGAAAAAATAATTTACAAAAATATTCATCAAACACGCTTCCAATTATTTCTTGTTCTAGGCGTTTTAAAAAATAATTAAACGTTAATTAAATTCTTATAAAATTGTTGAAGTCGATGACAAAGTTTTAGAACAAACTTTTTTCCGATTTCCTGTTGCGCTAATTAAGAACAGACGTTTTGACATTATAAATTCATTCAGATTGTACATTTTTTGTTTGACAAATGTTTAGGTACTTAAATTTTTATTCACCGTGATTACGTGACTTCTAATATTTTGTGCAATGACTTGTTTTTTTTTTAAATATGGCAACAAAAGATCACTAGTGAAGAGCAAAACTTATTTACGCGTACTTAGGAGTGATATTTATTGGCAAATTAAAAGTGTACTGTAATACCCAATTACTATGGCTTACCGATGTACCTGCGCAGAAGATACATTTTCAAAGCGCGAGAAACGCTATTGGTCTGCAGCTGCCGCCATGTTAGCGCGCGCCGTGCGTAGGGGCGTGACTTGCGAGTGTGACGGAACTAACAGCTGCAGTGTATTATGAACCTTATAGTAGTGATCTATGGTTGATTGTAAGTTTTAAGCATTCTTTCGTTAATCTTAGGGGCCATACTTTCTTTTCTTTACGAAGATTCACCACCGCCCCTTATAAGTTGAGTAAACAAAAAAACAACATTCCAATTTCAAAATGGTGACTTCAAATCTTTCCTCCAAACAATGGCAACGATAGTATGAAATCTGCAAATATCTCAGTGCCGCTGCCGCCCTACAGTACGGCACAGTAAAGACAAATCGCCAGAGTACGCCCTCCTGGACCTCGTAGACATATCTAATAGCCCTTAAGTCCTCCTCGAATGGAGCAAACAGTTTTATTCCATTGTCCACTTCACTCCGCATTGTTACTTCCACACCAAAATAATATTGAATCTAAAAACAACCAATTTTCACCTTTATTTCTGAAATCATAAGAGAATTTTCAGCGAAAGATTAAATTTGTTTCAGTTCGTGCCGTTACTATGGCAACGAGCAACGTCCGACAATTTTTTTGTAAAAAGTTTATGGAATTATAAGCCTTATTTTGTAAGCGATACGTAAGGTATTGAGTGAAATAATGTTAGTTGAATAAAATGTTTTGTATTGAGAGAATATTTTTGCAATTGGATTTTTATTTAGTTAGAACGATATTTTCGTTCAACAACAAGCAAACGGCAGTTTCTGTATGTTTTAATTGTATTGGATTTGTTCTTTACAAAAATGTCATGCAATTTTAAATCGTGTACATATACAAATAAAACTCCTAACCCCCGTATTCATACTAAAGTTATCAAACGTTGATTAGCTAAAATTCCGAAGTCTTTATCTGACAGGTGAGATTTGGTTATCGAAAGAGTGAGACGGGGCACACTATTACACCGATTTAGTTAAAAAGCTATCATGAATAAGGAGGTACAGTAGTACCCAACTGATAAGGCGCGTCTGAATTTTCGTTCGCACAGAAAATAAAGTATGGCCCCGAAGATTAACGAAAGAATGTTTAAAACTTACAATCAACCTTAGATCACTACCATAAGGTTTATAATACACTGCAGCTGTTAGTTCCATCTCACTCGCAAGTCACGCCCCTTCGCACGGCGCGCGCTAACATGGCGGCAGCTGCCGACCAATAGCGTTTCCCGCGCTTGGAAAATGTATCTTCTGCGTAGGTACATCGGTAAGCCATATCAGTTGGGTACTACTGTAATAGTTTTGTTACCGATACAATAAATTACGACCACGTGGTCGGTCATACGTATATTTAATTTCGACTAGATTTTGAAAAATGATTATTTTATTGTCTATCATATAAGCACAGATTACAGAATAGTAGGCAGATGTAATGTACGGGACAAGCACTGTGAGGCTCGTATTTAGCTATGTGTGCGTGAGAGCACTGTAGGAACACGTGTGACAATGTGCGTTTAGGGATGCCAGGGTGTGTTTAGGGCTGCCAGGTTGCGTGTAGGGCTGCCAGGATAATGAAGAAATACTCCCACGTTTTTTATTGGATAGTTATTGGTGCCGATTCTGTTGGCACAAACTAAACTATTCTTTACTAAAATTTAAGTCGTGTCAAATCGACGTTTCCTATTCAGTTGGCGTACGATTAAACTAAAATTTAGTTTTACAGCACTAATATCGTTTTAGTTACTCAATTTAGTTAAGTGTGTAATTTTCCTACTCTGTTGGTCACGTTTTAGGTCAAATTATATCTAAAATTAGAAATGTCAAACTAAAATTAGTTGTCATCTAATTATATGTGGATTTTTAGATCCTATAGAAATAGTGTTGGAAAGTGGATATCTTGATCTGGATTATTCATAATACTAAATATTTGCATAGAATAAGGACAAAGCAAGATAGGGATATATGTTACATATGTCACTGGACTACAAAATTATGTGAAATATTTTTTTGTACTTTCAATGATATTTTGTTTTATACCACTAAGGTTGCAAACAAGCATACGGCCCGCCTAATGGAAAGCGGTTACCGTAGCCTATGGACACACAACACCAGGGGTATCACTCGCGCGTTGCCGAGTCTGCAAAAATCTCTTCACTCACACCCTTTTTGAAGAACCTTATGCTGTACTCCATTGGGAAAACCACGGCAGGGAGCTCATTCCACAGTCTGAGCGCCCGCGGAAGGAAGCTCCGTTAAGCCCGCACAGTTCGAAACCATTCTGGTTTCAATGTGTGATGGATGGATGTCGATGGCGAGAATTGCGATGGTGGAAGATAGCCGTGAGCATCAAGTCGAACAATTCTTTAGAACACTCTCCGTTGTACAAGTGGTAGAATACACATAAGGAGGCAAAGTCTCTCCTCAGACTGAGGAGCTCTTAACCACTTGTGAGTTCGGGATCTTCAACAATTCTGGTGGCACGACGCTGAACCGAGTCTAAAGGCCCAAACTGGTATCCAGGTGCTCCCACAGATGACAGCAGTACTCCATAAGGCCGGACTTGAGACTTATAAAGTTGCACTCCGATAGTGCCACAAGCTTATCTGGCCCAGTGAGAGTCGCTGTTATCGCATTTGGTGGAGCAAACAACCAATGAAAGTAGTGTTAATATTCTCTTTGACCAATAGCGATTGACATTTCGAAATGGCGTTGTTAGTTCCTCCTTAGGATAAGATAAGTTTTTGTTTGTAAAATGGGTATTTCAAATCACAAATTCACAAAGCGAATCATCAAAAAAACATGCTTTGCATTTATTTTTCAATTTTATCATGGAAGAATAAGTAAGGTAAACAACTAAAAGGACTTTTTGGTGGGAACTTGTAGAGTGACGTTGCGTTTTCATTTTTATTTTCATAAATTCGTGTATTTTGAGTTTTATTTTGTATTTTCGGTGGTATTTCACTCAATAAAGATCATCCATGTGCACCAGTGAAGTGAAATTAAATGAATTATGTGTATCGTGACTTTTCAAGTTGTCTCAGAAAGTCCTTGAAGAGTTTTAGTACAACAACCACCATTGTAGTAAAACATTACTTTTATGGACGGTGACTGACTGAGGACTGTGAAAGTGATAATTGTTGTGAATGGAAATTATAATATAACTCGACACTGGCAGAAATAAGTCCGAATACCACAACTTCAAGGAAAATACTTTCAATGTAACCTAGCAACACCAACCGATTTTTGTTGAGGTTTTGTGTTCCTAGTCATCAGTAACAAATACACGGAAAAATAATACAAATTAGTGAAAATATCTATACTTACCTATGAAACGATATTACGTCTCGCTTTTTTTGTTTTTGGGAACAATTTTTACAATTTTTCAAAATGCAGGACGGCATAATTTTTAAGATAAATTATGACACTTGTGACGTAGTAACAACACGAGGCCTTGTTTAGTACTGACTCGAGTTTGTATTTACTTTTGAATCCGTATTTGGTGTGTTGGCGTCACTCCCGTGTTCCGCGCGCTCGATCTGCTTACTATTCTGTAATCTGTGCATATAAGGTACTTGTTATTTCAAATAATATTCTTCATGAAATATAGGGTGTTGTTAGGGTTGAATGTTACTATTTTTATACAGAGTGTGGCGTGTTATGAGAATAAATCGCGGAGCGAGACTACAAACTGAATTGTGTGCGCCCTGTAGATGTGTCTAAGGTGGTATTTACACTCTCCGACCTAACTGGCTTAAATCTTCGTAGTAAAAGTGATTTTATGAAGCACATAGGAACTATCAGAGCAAAAGCTATTTTTTGAAACGTGCGTTAGAGTCTATAGTCTGACAATTTATAAGTGTAAGTCTAAAATCCTTACTAATCCTTACTTCCTAATATTATAAACGCGGAAGTTTGTATGTAAGGATGTTTATTACTCTTTCACGCAAAAGCTACTGAATGGATTTGGATGAAATTTTGCACACAGATAGAATATATTCTGTATTAACACATAGGATACTTTTTTCCCGGGAAAACATGCGATTCCTCGGGAATGTGGGCGAAATCGCGCGGGACAGATTTTGGGCTTTTTTTTCCTTTAATAATTCTATTCAAAAAATATTTTAATTTAAAATTTACAAATAGATAATCCCTTTGAACTAAAAATAATTGCTCAAATCTTTTGATTTCCAAATTATGCTATTTCAAAACGAATTACTTTTAATATTTTTCAGAAAATCATAAATAAAAAATAAATAAAGCATTTGAGCAAGCTCTTTAATGTTGAAATATCTGCACTTGATATTTTCTCTTGGGTTTCCGTTATCTCATAGTGTACAATAAATCGCACAAGTTAGACATACTGCGACGTTGTGTGTACGTCTTGTATGATACATCTCGGAAATAAATAAAAAGTTTGATCCATAACTAGTTATTATAATTCATAGTTGACTTAATAAACTTAAATTGTTCAAGTATTTACTATTGGATTCTGATAAGTCATTCCTGGGCTATAGTCAGACATCGAGAAAAAAACCCTTTTAATACGGAGCAATCCAACTCCGCAACTAATAAGAGTTTATGCACTTAATTACGGTACTGATCAATCACTGTATTTAAATGTATAGTGTGTCCTTAAATTAGCCAATCAGAATGCTGTCCTTGACTTATCCAATAAGAGCGCATTTATTATTAGCAGCTGTCCTCCTCGATTTCACCCGGGATCCAGGTGTAACATGTTAAATTGTAATTTAAAAAAAACTCTCGGTTGGTTCCCCTTTAATTTTTAACCGACTTCAAAAAAAGGAGGAGGTTCTCAATTCGGTTGTTTTTTTTTTATGTTTGTTACCTCATAACTCCGTCATTTATTAACCGATTTGGAAAATTATTTTTTTATTTGAAAAGGTACACTTCCCGTTTGGTCCCATTGTCATCAGATCAGGATTTCATTACTTCTTAGTGTACTTTGATTTTTGTAAAACAGTCCAATTATTTATTTCTTTGTTGTTATAGCGGCAATAAAAATACATATTCTCTGAAAATTTCAGAAGTCTACCTATTACCGTTCATGAGATACAGCCCACTGACAGACAGACAGACGGACGGCCGGGCCCTTTTTGGGCACCCTCCGGGTAAGGAACCCTAAAAACAGAGTTCTTTACACTCGCATTTAAAAAAAGTACTAGCTGTCCCCCGCGGTTTCACTCGCGTTCCCGGGATAAAATGTAGCCTTTGTCTTTCTCCATACGATAGGCTATCTGCATGCCAAATTTCATGATGATCCGTTGAGTAGTTGAGGCGTGAAGGCTACAAGTTTACAATAATGATGACAAATAATTTTCAATCTCCAAGCCATAGATATAAAATATACCTAGAAAAAGCGCCGCCATACTACACGACTATATAAAACTTTTTAGACTTGTGCACGTGACAGTTACTTTTTACGGTCGCACTGTGTGATTATTATATTTGTCATAGGGACGTTCATAATTATTATGGCTGTTGTTGAACTTTACACAACTAAAGTAGCAAACAAGCATACGGTCCGCCTGATGGTAAGCGTTTACCTATATGGACGCTTGAATCACCAGGGGTATCACTCGCGCGTTGCGGACCCTGAAGAAATCTTTTCACACCTCATGCTGTACTCCATTGGGAAAACCACTGCGGTTATTAATTTTAATTAGCCCCTAACAGTTAGTGGCTATTTTTTTTCGACGCGTGAACATCTTCGACACTCAATCTGGATATATCATTGATCAAAGCACCAAGCATTGTATTAACTATTGTATTCAACACATCACTTTTGGCAATAATACATTGGCCCTGATTCTGTTGTTTACAACTAAACTAATTATAGTTTCACTATGTCTCTTTCTAACAAAGAACATAAGAAAAGGATGTAAGAAATTTAGTCCTGTCAAATTAGTCCAATGCTTGTTTTCAATATAAAAGTCGCCATCTATCGCGGTTACGTCTAAATACCCGCAAATAAAGACGGCAAAGACTAATTTGACAGCTTTAAATATGTTCTATCATTATTCAATAATGTTTGTAATAAAGAGATGTGATGTGACTAAAATTAGTTTAGTGAGATTTACAACAGAATCGGCACCATTGTCAACCAAACGTTTTAGTATCAAAATACGCAGTTTCATTGCACACAGGCGAGGGATCAAATGGCGGACGGTCGCATTGCATCAATTAACGGATTACCGCTCCTGTAACACTGTAATGTAGCTTAACTGTACATAAATCCGCTTATTTGTCTCTTTATGCATTTGTATTTTGAATAGTAATCGTGCAAAATAAATTGTGTTTTAACTTATACCACGTACATTTTATGATACATGTGTGCAAAGTTGGTTTTAAAACTCGAGGCGGTATTGAGCCGAGAGTGTAATTATCAATGCATAGGCGTATCAAATGATGTTTTTCAACACACTTGCAAGGAAAAAAACAGACTTGTATTTTTTTAAATAGATTTTTTGATATTAATCAACCACACAATGAGAGAGCAGGTAATTTTTTTGATTAATTAAGAATGCTTCGTCTACACACATATCACTTACAGTGAGATACAAACTTAACGTAATCGGGATAATATCATAAAACACTAGTGCAGTAATGTAAAGTAAAAAGCACTAGTTCGTAAGAAGCTGTCTTATGATACTAAAATCGGCGCAGTAAGAGCCACTTTACGAGCGAGTGTGTTGAAAATCACGTTAAAAGGTAGTGGTGTATCGTATCTATGATAAAGTATGAATATAATGAAAAATTATAGAGTCAAATTGAATTAAAAATAATTTCGTATTATTGTACGTACGAAACCCACCATTTCTGAGTTTAATTTTCACTTACTTTTTTATTCTCTTCCGTTAATGTTTTCGTGTCAAATTCAAAATTATATTCTTCTAACTAAAGTACCTAACAATTATATTTCTTTACGCTATTTATACAAAGCCAAATATTTGTTTAAATAAACAAGGTTGTATTTACTATATTATTGTACTTTAACTGTCAACATGTCCGTCCCAAATAACACCTTGTCGAAGTGAACTGTGCGGAATGTCCCGGGGTACCGCTCCGAACTATCAATTACTATGCCACTGGGATGTTTGGGCCATGAAACTGGAGACGATAAATGTTGCAGTCAAAGTCAAAGTGAAAGCCCAAGTAACAAATATAATAGAATATAATTTTAATGTAAATTTGCCGTGCAATTAATATATAAAGTAAATAATTACAACTTAACCCATGTCATGAAGTAAAGTACATAATAACTATTTAGGTATTTAACGAATAAAAAACATTTGTTCATTCATATTTTTTGCGTTAATACCTACATCGTTTATTCAATAGAGTTGGAACTTTGCAAAGTTATTGTTATTACTTGGGATCAAACTAATAAAGTTTTTGTTGAATAAAAAAGGGTTATGAGATATTGCTACGAATGCCAGGCATCAGCTACAGTCGATAGTAAAACAAACTTACTTTCAGTATTTTATTGAGGTGATTTCAATATTTTGTTGAGTTGTTTTGGATCTAAAATGTAGTAGTAGTACTAATTAAAAGCAGTTGATTTCTACCATTATAAATAAGTAATACTACCAATACCTCGCGGGGTAAACCGACTATTACTTCATCATTAAAAGCCATCAACATAATATAAATATACACAGTGAACAATGAAATAATAATGCGGCTCGAAGGACCAAAGATGTTGGGGTTATATCGCCGTAAACGGTACTCCAGTTATTGCTGTAGGTTAGTTACCAACAAACCACTGTTAGTTTGCAGGTTTATTTATAAAGAAATGCTGATTTTGTTTAGCAATCTGAGCCGCACGTCACGTAATCGACGTTTTTGTGACGACTGACTTTATTCTACAAAAGTATGCCTTATAAGGGATCATTTTGCTGTATGGCTCGTACAATCTTAAAACGCTCTCTCTTCCGCTACGCTAATGGACTACTCTATGGCCACATTTCAAACTGATACAGCAAACGATAATTAACAAGAGCCAGCAATTTGCGCGCTTCAAATTGTCCAAGTGAAGTCAAGACGCCATTCCGCCTCCAGGCGACAGTTCTTTACTAAAGACAACTGGTGTTTTTCATTCTAGAATTAACGCATTATATTAAAACTTGTTACTATTTTGCCTTGGGGTATTTTACTTTGTAGTACCCACCTGACTGGCTACCACACTCTAGCTGAA
The DNA here is from genome assembly GCA_951394255.1 of Polyploca ridens. Lineage (NCBI taxonomy): Eukaryota > Metazoa > Arthropoda > Insecta > Lepidoptera > Drepanidae > Polyploca > Polyploca ridens. The sequence goes on along the minus strand of OX596250.1, from coordinate 1,462,569 downwards.
GACCTATCGGTAAGTAGTAGTGAGCATCTGCTGGTTTGGTCTGGCATTTGCACTTGGTGTGGTAAAGTGATGGTAACTTCAGCAGCTTTGACCTTCAGAGGAGCCTAAGTTGAATAAATGGCTTTAAGTTTGGCTTTGTTAGTCATCTGCACAGATATACATCTAAATAGATAACGCATGTCCCTCCATTCGTATGAAAACCAAGCGTGTAACTTTTTAAGCATAGAACATATTTAAAGCTGTCAAAGTAGTCTTTGTTGCCTTCATTTGCAGGTATTTAGTCGTAACAGCGATAGATAGTGACTAAAATATTGAAAATAAGCATTGGACTATTTTGATAGGACTAAATTTCTTACATCCTTTTCTTATGTTCTTTGTTAGAGTATACAGGGTGTAACGGGAAAGTGTATATACATTACACTAATCCACTTTTTGGTACAAGGCGCACAGATCGCGGAAGATAAAATTTTATATTAATATTAGCAAGGGACGCAAAATGATAATGACCTTCATTGACAGGTGACATGTTGGTTATGATTCTTGAAATCAAAAATTTGGTTTGAGTTTTTGAGTACCTTATTTTGAGCTGAAACTTTTTATAGAGAGTCTGTACCTGATGTAGTCTTCACCCCCTTCGGATGTATATACCCTTTCCGTTACCCCTATATAGAAACTAAAATTAGTTTAGTTGTAAATAAAAGAATCAGCGCCATTATGGGCTGATGATGATGATGTTTTCTTGCGGTGGTTTTATAAAGAGCAACACATCGGCTATGCTCCTGGTATCATGAGGAACTGGGGCCACTTCGCAAAAAGTGGAACGACTGACATACAATGTGACCATACTGGCCCTGATTCTGTTGTTCACAACTAAACTAATTTTAATGTCACTATGTCTCTTTCTAACAAAGAACATATGAAAAGGATTTAAGAAATGTAGTCCTGTCAAATTAGTCCAATGCTTGTTTTCAATTTAAATTTAGTCGCCATCTATCGCGGTTACGCCTAAATACACGCAAAATAAGACGGCAAAGATTAATTTGACAACTTAAAATATGTTCTAACCTTTTTCAATAATGTTCGTAAGAAAGAGATGAGATGTGACTAAAATTAGTTTAGTGCGATTTACAACAGAATCGGCACCATAGTGAGACTAAAATTAGTTTAATTGTAAACAACAGAATCTGAAAAACAACAACAACAACAACAACAGAAACAGAATCAAAGCTAATCAGCACCATTATGGGCTGATGATGATGATGTTTTCTTGCGGTTTTATAAAGACCGGCAACACATCGGCTATGCTCCTGGTATCATGAGGTACTGGGACCACTTAGCATAAACTGGAACGACTGACATAAAATGTGTCAGTGAGTATTGAATATTGCTCTGCCTTAATCAAGCTATTTTAAGTCGGATTTAAATGTCAATTGACATACTTCAATTAAGCAATTGAGCATTCATTAATGGTTTGGAATTTGAGTAGTTCTCGACCAGGATCAAGTACATTGGCTTACATCTTGTAGGCTGATAAATCAAGACCTATTTATGTATTGGTAATGGCTACTGCTATGGGTAGACTTTTGTATGATAGGGATAAAAATATTAGGTATACAAGAGCTTGTTCCGTGAGACGGGTATGTGCAACACTCAAGTGCTTTAAGTGTATCCGAAGTGGTAAATTCAACTGTATGTACCAATGTAACGTTCATAAGTGCCTTACTAGGGCCTAAACTGAATAAATGACTTTTTGATTTAGATTTTTTGATTTTGACTCTTCCTTAAAACGAACTCAGAGTTCATAATAAGATCGACTTTTAATCTGAACGACTATAATTAAAAGATAGAACACCATTGAGTATAAGTAGCTAACTGATTTATTTGATAAAATATATGAACTACCCTCAATAACATTTATAATATTAATAATCCTACCTATAGGTTTCATACATAACAATAATGATTCCCAATTTCTAGTTTTTTATCGATACTTTTACCGAGAAGAAAATGACAAGGATCTAAAAATAACTGACAGTGAGTACCAGTTTACGATATATCTATGAATCGCACAAGAAAATGATACATATAATGATGATGATAGATAATGAAAAAACAGCCCCAAAGTGAAACAAAGCAGAGATGAAATAAAAAACGCTTGCATAGCAAATGCAGCGCTTGAGCGTTTAACGTAAACGTGAACCTATTCAGCCGTGCAGCGCGATTGAATGCAAGGAAATGCATACAAATGCTGTGTTTACTGTGTGCCACCTTGATGGACCTTTTCGGTACCTTTTGTTTGTTTTGCGAAAGTTTTTTTTTAATTTCGCTTGAGTTTCTGCGTTGTTATTAATTCATTCATCATCATCACAATGTGTTCTTTAAGTGATCATAAAACGTAGACAAAGGTGCAGTACTAGGGAACTGAATCCACGCGCTGTAGAGTATTGACTAGCTATCCCCCCTGGTTTCACCCGCGTTCCCATGATAAAAAGTAGTGTATAAAGTGTATAAAGTAAACATAAAAAAAAAAAAAAAAAGTATGTATAAAGTGTGTACTCTTCATACTATAGACTATATACGTGGCATATTTGAAAGCAATCGGTTCAGAGGTTTAGTCATAAAAAGGTAACAGACAGATAGAATTACTTTTGAATTGATAATATTAGTTGTATTTGAGTATACAATAATTATATAATATATAAGAACTAGCAGACCCCCGCGGTTTCACCCGCGAACGGTATGAATTTTTTCGCGCAGAACACTCATTATTTTTCAAAAATAAAAGTAGCTAAGTTACTCCTTATAACATTAATCCTTTCCTCCTCCTTTAACTATGAACCGGAACAGACAGACAAAAATGTTTAAAAACTCGATCCGAATTTATTTAAAAAAAAGGTTGAATTCACATAAAAGCTTGGTGCAATGCGTAGATAGAAAAAAAAAAAGAAGATTGTTGGTAGATAGGCTGTCAGCGTATAGCGAAGAAGATAGCGATAGTTCGACATAATTACATATATATTTGGATTTTTATCGTATTTAGACGAAATTATCTATACAATTTGCGTGATATGGACAGAAAATAAATTTGAGTATAGTAATCCTTTGATTTACTTACTATATCAGTTAAAAAAAACTACTGACCGATGAAAGGTTATGTTCGGTTCCTTTCGTTCACTACGGCTTTTACAGCTAATTACACAACAATTCACCATCACTACACACCAAACAATATCTTTGAGAATATATACAAAGCAGCGTTGCCAGATTTTTTTTCGGTCAAAGCGGTATTTTGTAGCTGCTTGAGTAAAAAATAAAGCGGGAATCTATCGCCGAAAACGGGACATATTAAAAAAACCCGGCCAAGTGCGAGTCGGACTCACGCACCGAGGGTTCCGTAGAAACTTGTAGGTTGGCTTGGTAGGTTAATAGTTCAATAATCATGGGGATCGATCGAGACGGGAGATTTCTCCCCTTTTTTCGATTATGTTGTAATATAATGGCAATTTTTTTATGCTTTTGCGATGTAACGGCAAAACGCTTTTCGGATTTCTTTCTTTACTTGTGCTACATGGAATTGCTTCTTGCCAAATTGTATGATTCTAGGTCAACGGGAAGTACCCTATAGGTTTTGATTCCCTTGCGAGCGTCAAAATATGCGGCATATACGGACGTATCTTTTGATTGCGTTGACTTAGAAGTTTGTTTTTTGTATATCACAGTGACATTTAGCACACACTGGCGCGGTTCTCCTTAAACACCACTGTGGTGTTTAAAACGCGTCACGGATAAGCTGGTGCCATTTCTGTGCAGTGGTGTCTTTATAATTTCCCACTTCTACGTCCAACGATGATTTCACCGCCGAGTATGCCTCGAAAAGCTGGACTGAACCTGTCACGCGCGGGACATTCAATTTTGAGTTAAAAATCGTGACGTCTGGCAACGCTGATACAGTCACAAATATCATACAATAAGGGTTTCACAGTTTCACTGCTCTCATCAACAAATATCATATATACACAAACTTTTTTGGCCTCAACGACACAGGTCAAACAATAAAAACCTATACACGAGATAGGGACAAAAATACGCTTAGTCATGTTTACACATACACGTTTTTACATATGCATGCATATCTTGGCCTATCTACCTGTAATTCTCCGTCTACGGTGCAATACTCTTTAAAATTGGAATGTCAAATATCAAAGAATATTTAAATCAAAAGCACTAAGGAGTATTGATATCAACTTCGATGCAAATCATCCCTAAAATAACTTTCTACCCCTTTTTAATCCCGTTAGGCGATGAGTTTCAATAAAATATGAAACACGTCTTCGATCAATTCTGTTAAAGAATGTTTATGCAAAATTTGAAGTAGATGGGACCAAGGAATCACGTTGTCCCATACAAACTTTGCCCCCGTTTTTCATCCCCTTAGGGGTAGAATTTCGGAAAATCCTTTCTTATCGGATGCCTACGTCATACAAAGAACACACCCTCCAAGTTTCAGGTCTCTACGATCAGCGGTTTAGGCTGTGCATTGATTGTCAGTCAGTCATTCAGGACAAAGCATTTTATATGTATAGATTATCGGGGCCCCCGCCAAGTCGAGCGCGAAGCAAACACTGCCGTACCATCCTTTACTGGAACCATTTCGCTGCATTTTCAGGCCCCTATTTGAGAACCTCTGGATATGACCAGAACGCAGAAATTTTCGTCATCCAGTAAGCTATAATCACATACTTAAAATCCAAAATTTCAAGTCTGTAGGTCATTTAAAGTTTCGCATTTATGACACTCACTCACTCACTCACTCACTTGGCTAGTTTTTTACAGAATGTTTTTGGTGGGATTATATTTATAAACATGTGGGCACAAATAATATTTTTGAAGAAAATTTTAAAAATATTACCTGTATTCATTTCAATAATATACCTATTTGATACAGACATAAAAACTAAAATACAACATTGCCATTTGGAACGAAAGTGCAACGAAATGACTTTAGAAGCTTTCACGAAATAAAGACTTGGAAATAGCTTAGTATTTGCATGAGACCTTCGTCCATGAGACTAAGTCGATGCTCACAATAATGCCCTCTCAGTGGCGTTTGGTAAATGCAGGAGAACTGAAGAGTGCAGTCGATTAACTAGGGAGAGGCTCTAGTACCCCTACTTTTAATACCTTTATTGTACCCTCGTAAGGTACAATAGAGTTATCTAGAGTATTTGATGGTTTGATACCTACATACGGTCATACAGACATATCACTTTTGGATTACGATTTGTTGGTTGACATAAAAATACTTGGAAGCAAAGATATTTTCAGAAGAAATCACCAAAAAGGTTTCCTCGTTAAAAAGGTGGACCAAATTATAAATCAACCCCCATCTATTTTAATGTAAAGTATTTTTAAAAGATAGGTACATAAATAAATTGATAATAAACGCCTGCCAAGCCAAACACCCTCCCCAAGTAAAGCTGCCTAACAATAAACAAATTTCAGATCGAATCCGTCACTTCACTACAAATCTAAACTTTTACAAAATATATCTAGCATTTCTTAACCACCCCTAAGAAACTTGACAAGACAAGTAAAAATCGCCCTTATTGTCTAAACGTTAAGACTGCTGTCACGCGAATTCAAAAATAGAGATACCAATTTAGAATGCAGTTCTGTGCTGAATATTAAATCTTATTTTGTTGGTGTTAAGGGTAAGTTAGGTGAGGAATAAAGTTGGTACATCACTGGACCCTTGTTGCATTGTTTGAGGAGACGTTTTTCGAAGAATGTCGCAGCGATTTCGGATATGTCAGTCGCGGGCGAGCGTCACGTCAGATGTTTGGAGTACAGGGGAGATTGGGGCCAGGAAGGTAGCGGTAGCTAGGAGGTAGCGATTCAACAACAATCATTAAGTCTATGGAATTATTCTACTGTTTTTTAATCCTGTATATAGAAGAGTCACCCGTAAACATGATTCTATGTAGAGGTTGGTCATCCAAGGCGAGTTGAAGGCAAACGTTCACGTGGTCGGTCTCCAACCAGGTGGCTTGACCTCATAAAATCTGCCACGCAATTTATGATTACCGAATGTTCCCGAAACGCCACAAACAGAAAAAAATGGAGGAACATTGCAATCGCAATAGCAGCGGTCATGCGAGAAAGGGACAATCTATGACCACGACCAATCTGCCAAGAGTGCACGACTAAGAAGAAATATAGAAGAGTCGATAGATGTTGCAGCTTTTTATAACAGATATAACATAAATCTCTACATTGTGTTATAATTGTGGGTGGGACAGAACAACTTACATGACCTTGATTTTACCTTCTAGGTATTTCATCAAGAAATGTTGTTAATATTTTCAAGTTATATAGTTGCTTGTCAAATTTCAACGCAACTAATGACAATATTCAACCCCAATACCTTTATACGATTTTTAAGGCGATGATAGCTCAGTGGTAGTGACGTCGGATACCGAGACGAAGGTACTGGGTTCGAATCCTACAATGACCTTGAGCTTTTGGTGAAGGAAAACATCGTGAGGAAACCATAGCACGGTGGTAGGGTACTTTGTAGTACCCGCCTGGCTGGCTACCACCCTCAAGTTGAAAATCTGTCGCCAAGCACGTTTCGGTGTGTTCCGACAGCTGCACTTGAGAGCCAGCTCCTTCTAGGCTTTGTGTGCTTACCACCTTCGGCCGCATCATCACTTACCATGGTGAGATTGCGGTCAAACAAAGGCGCATAAAATGTAAAAAAAAAAAAAACACCGAAGATGTGCCTATGTACATTGCATTACGTCTCTGAATTAGGCTTTGCTTGACTTGACTTAACTTCTTCAAGTTGTTCTCCTTTTCGTACACAAGCGCAAACGATTTTGTATCTACCAGATCTTAGAAGTTGTATTTGGAACCGGTGTAGAGCCATTTGTTAACGTTCATAAATGCCTTATTAGGGCCTAAATTGAATAAATACTTTTTGAATTTGAATTTAAATTTGACCATACCTACGTGATATAACTGCCTGAAGTCAGCATCAAGCGTTTTTCTGATACAAGTCAAATTCTAAGTAAAATTCAGCTTATACCTTTATGAAGGCTAGATTCGCTGAAGTTACGACAAACTTCAACTGAGAAGAGCTGGTAAGACTACAAAACCACAGACGGATCAAAATCGCTAATTCCAGAGCTCAACAATCCATCGCCTCCCTACCATCAAGTGATTGCTTACAGTAGGAGGGTAGATTGAATAACGTTTTGTTTATTTTCGCTCCGACGGTACTCCTAAACAATAGTCGACAGTTTCGCAGATTATAATACATAAGCCCAGTTTAGGACAATAACGGTTGATTAAATATTCAAGTAAATAGATAATTGTATTTATTCAGTTGTATATAAGGATGTTAGAAACGTTATCTAATTTAAAGTTTGAATCGGTAAGTGCTGGGTGTTTTGCATATTTATTGTGAAAATGGGGCTCTTTTGAAGTTATTTTGATACAAAAAGAGTAAGAGTCTATTCTCACGTACCGCAAACACACCACAGCGGCAACGTCGCGACAAAATATAGTAAGCTGAGTTTACGTGTGTCCTTTTTCCGATTGCATTGTGGTAGCTATAAAATTTTAAAATGTTTGTACCGCCGCCGTTGTGGTGGTTGCGTTGTGGTTGCGACGTCCCTGCGGTGTGGTCGGTATAACACACGTGACACGTGGTCGATAGTGACGGCAAAATGTCGTCCGTGTGACATCAACTATTCATTTTCGAACAAATTAGCCCATGTGTTTTTTTTTTTTTTTTTTTTTTTACCTACCTACCTACTACACAGCTGGGCCCAACTCTGCTACTACAATTGTGTTCCAATGAACTATCAGTGTTGTCAATATTAACGTCGACAATCATTATGAATTTAGAAGATAACAATGGCTCAATGACCATGGAGTTGTGATGGTATCGTTTCAGAATGACATTTTAGTTTAGTTGTAGGCCTAGACAAAGTACATTTCGTTGCGTTTGCGCGAATAGAAACGTGACTAGATGTATGAGATTGACATAAGGAAACGGTAGATCCTAGCGTAACCAAATGTCAATCTCATACATTTTGTACCGCAACGAAATGTTACTTTGTCTAGGGGGCTGGTCCCTCAGCTCCCAGGACACTGCTAGCACTCGTGGAGCTCTGGCGACCTTACTGACCGCAGCAATGTTATTTGGCTGCGCTCTTCTTCGTTCTTCTTCTTCTTTGTTGGAGGTACTTTACTGCCGTAGTTGGGCTTTTTTTTCTTTAATACGACTAAGTCAGTAAACAAGCATACGGCCCGCCTGATGGTAAGCGGTTACCGTAGCCATATGGACGCTTGCAACACACGAAGCATCGCTCACGCGTTACCGACCTTTCCCCCCTCCCCTATGAGCTCTGGTGACCTTACTCACGCGCAGGAACACAACTTTACACAACATAAAGTTATTTGGCTGTGGTATTCTGTAAGGTGGAGGTACTTCCCCAGTCGAGCTGCTCTATGAGTGAATAAACACTATGCTCTACCTCTCTTATGGGCTGTTCCGAATTTTTGCACTACACCTCTTAATTTTTTTAATTTCAATAACTAATGAGTAAAAAGAATCTCTTAACTATAAAACAATCTGCGCATTTTACCACAATTTCCTTTAAAATTCATTTCAAAATTAAAACTCCATCTAGCAATGTGTCTAGCGCATAAAATCGCGGACGGGTTTTCAGTTTTATTGCCTCACATTTCCGGTGCAATAATGAAGTCGAACGCCCGCGCCGGACCGGAAGTGCGGATTGCCGAGGAAACGGCGCCATCTTGGAAAACTTCTATTGATATGTGATGAAGATAGTGTTATTTCTTTTATTTTTATTTTCCCATAAATGTGGTCGTTTCCTTTCTTTTATGATAATGTTGTGAATAGGAAATATTTTGTTCATTCACTGAAATATGCTTTTATGTTCAGTGTGACTGTGTGGGACTGTGGAATGAGCTCCCTGCCGTGGTTTTCCCTATGGAGTACAGCATGGGGTTCTTCAAAAAGGGTGTGAAGCGGTTTCTTCAGGGTCGGCAACGCGCGAGTGATACCCTTGGTGTTGCAAGCGTCCATAGGCTACGGTAACTGCTTACCATCAGGCGGGCCGTATGCTTGTTTGCCACCTAAGTGGTATAAAAAAAAAATGTTAATCTAACATAAGGTAGCCGGTTCTCAAGTGCGACTTCAGAATATACTGGAGGATGGGAGCTAGCTACGCGGGTACTACCTAAGTACCTGATAAAATAAAACGAGCATTTTCTAAAATAGATTAGTAGTTTTATTATTATATTATTCGAATGAATAAAAACACAATATTATACGTCAGTGACTAGCGAGCAAGAGAGAGTAGAGTACATAGAGCTAGCCCAACCTACTTGTAGTTACATGTAGTAAGAAAACGGGATTCAAATAATTTAATCAGTACCATACCACCGTGTAAAAGTCTGCTGGAGTCTTTTATCTAATTTAAAACCTAGTGCATTTAAATATAGATATATAAATAAGGTAATAAATTATCAAATAATAGCGTAGTAGAATTGAACAAAAACCAGTTAATCCTTTACAGCATTAAACCTATAAAACCTTTTAACTGTAAAGTTCGGGATCATAAACAAAATAGACCGCACGTTTAAAATCCATCACTATATCACCCAGTAATACATTCATTAATAATTAATAATAAACAATCAAATCTCTGATACAATAGCAGAGTAACTAATTTACAATGTGGGTAGATGAATATTTAAAATAGTTGGATTGTTTGCGGCCCGCTCCGGCGGACCGAGCGGGCGCGCGGGCGGGCCGAGCGGGGCGGCGGCGGGCGTCAGTCATGCGTCGACAATATTCTGTTTACCTATCCTTCAGTTCGTTTCCAAAACTACTTAAGCTGTGAACTTTAATATCGCCGAAAACTTTAACCTCTTATTAATAAATAAGGTTTAAGTCAAGTGTAGTGGAACCTAGGATTTAAATATATCCGTCACTTTCTAATGTCATATATAACTTTGGTTTGGTTTTGCAACCTTATTTAGTAATAAGGGTGCTAGATTTTGCTGATTCTATAAATGTATTTTTTTTTATGCAGCTGGAGTTAAGCGGTTACGGATGCTTGTAACACACGAGGCATTACTCACGCGTTACCGAGTCTTCTCCCCACCCTAGAGCTCACGCGCAGGAACAAAACATTCAGCAACATTCAGCTTTCCTAGTCAAGCGCTCTTTGTGCAAAATACCGCTAAGCTCTACCTCTTTTAAGGCCGGCCGCATACTATAAGAAATTTTCTGACAGAACATTTCTGACGCCCGCCGGAAGGCACTTTCCTCATACATTTTGTTCCAAACCCCGCATACTATCCGAAAATTCCGACGTGTCTGACGTCCAAAAATGTATGAGCAAGCGGGCGTCCGAAAATTTCTGACAGAATTTTTTTTATAGTATGGTCTAAGAATTCGCATTCTATAGTTTTTAGCAATATTTAATTTTTTTTTTACTATTATTTCGAAGGAGCTGATGATAAGTTGTAAGCACCTAAACCTAGAAGGATATGTACTGGTATTGAGTAAAAATCAAATCTATATTGTGTACACGAATTTTGATTAATAAAGAATTATTATTTATGTCTGGCACATAATAATATTACTCTTCCATAAAAAAAAATTACACGTCTTCAATTGAAGCTACTGGAATAGTACGGTGATAGCGTCAAGTCAATAGTACTGTAGAGGATTTCGATAATTGTAATTTTGCAGTGGAAAAAATAGGCGACCAAGCGAACTGACAAAGCACTCATTTATTTTCTTTCTTGACAAAATAGTTTTAAAACAATAAATGTATAATAGACAATAACATAAATAAATCTAAACGAAGTAGTTTTCAACAAGTACCTTCTGTATTCATGCAAAACTACCCCACACCATCTCCTTAACATTAATGTACCTAAGTTCGAAGCCTCTGTGTTTTGACGCCGATACCTCAGCTCCATCGGGGTAAATTGGTAAATTACCCGCAGTGCGCTCCCCGTTATTTACCTTGCTATCCCGTGCCCTTTTTGTTTGAAACGCTTGCATTTCACTTCGTACAGTATTGATTGATATCATTAAAGTTTGATAGACTTTGCCTTGGCGTTTATTTACGGAGTATTTATATGACTTCAAAATGTGGAAGTGAAAGCTTGTTATTGGTCTGAAAGTTTTAACCCCCATCAGCTAGTTTTAAAGTAATGAAACCTGTTTCTACTTTAGTACTTTATTAACCATTTTCTGAAATAGGTGAACTCATCATCATCATCATCATCAGCCTATAATATCCCACTATTGAGCACAGACCTCCTCCCACAAAAGGGAATGGGCAAATACTCCAACACGCATGCCCACTTCGGATTTGCGAACGTAGGCTAGTGGTCAACCTACTGTTGGAGTTCTCAAGTCGCCTAGGAGGCCTCCAACTAGCTTAACGACTATCACAATTAAGTAGTAACCGGGACTAAAGGCTTTACGTCCCACAGAAAACGCTTGAGTTGAAATACCACTAGGCGGTCACTCATATAGGTACCGGCCTCCCCGGTGGTAGCTTTTTTTTATTTTATTTTTTATACCTCTAAGGTGGCAAACAAGCATACGGCCCGCCTGGTGGTAAGCAGTTACCGTAGCCTATGGACGCTTGCAACACCAGGGGTATCACTCGCGCGTTGCCGACCCTGAAGAAATCTCTTCACGCCCTTTTTGAAAACCCCATGCTGTACTCCATTGGCAAAATTACGGCGGGGAGCTCATTCCACAGTCCGAGCGTCCGCGGAAGAAAACTCCTTTGAGCCCGCATAGTTCGAAATAAATCTGGTTTCAATGTGTAAGGATGGACTCCCCGTCAATGCCTTAATTTTTTCCGATAAATTAAGAACGGCTAATCATGCTATACCACGCGCGCTTCAATATAAAATTCAAAATTCAAAAAGCATTTATTCAATTTAGGCTCTGATAAGGCACTTATGAAATATAATGAGTTACTTAAAACTAATGTCATTGGACAATGACAATAAAGTATGCCTCGACTTCAGACCTAACATAAAACTTTGTAGACCACAAACAAGATTTTACTACCAAAAATCGAGAGACCTAATGAGATATTTTTGATGCAATGTATTTTGCACCTCACAACCATTCAATTAGGATCCTTTGTTCCGTAATCATGTAAACGAATACTAGCATAGAAAACAAATATTGAAACATCGGTATTTATGAACTACTAAATAGCTCGCACTACTTTCTAACTTTATGTAGAATCGTGATAAATGTATTAACAAATGAAGTTTCTTTGTTTTACATATTGTTTGTAATTTTTGGTTCATAATTAAAACTGAAATACGATGATTTGAAGTCTTCCGACATGATGCGTTTTAAGAGAGGAGCTTACAGAATACCGCATCTAAATACTTACCCCCCTACTCATAAAACGTTATGTAACTAATAAGCTGATTAAGTGGTCACCTAAATAACGTCAACTTGTTTGACAATGACAGCAAGGTGACGTTATTTATTTGACCATTTATTCAGTAGATTTAGTTAAATAGCGTTTATGAGTAAGGCCGTTTGTTAGTACGCAGTTAATTGGTATCATTTGTTGTTATTATAAACATAGTATTAATATTATTTTTGATGTGTATCTAAATAAGTGTATTTATGCCACAAATAAACAATTATTCTATTCTATTCTATTCTAAATAACTGAATGTTGTGCTGCGCGTGAGTAAGGTCGCTAGGGCCAGTAGACAAGATGGTTATCGACAACCTTTGTATGGGATTGACATTTCAAATCGAATTATCACGTGATTTTTAACAATCTCTTAATCCCATACAAAGGTTGATTGTTTACTAACGATGACGATTGTCGACAACCATCTTGTATAGGAGGGCTGAGCTCATTGGGGAGTGGGGAAGGGTCGGTTACGCGTGATTGCATGCGTCCGAACGGCTACGGTAACCGCTTACCACCAGACGCACCGAATACTCGTTATGTAGTAGGTATGTAGGGGACGGCCTGTACTGAATATAAAAAACAACATTTGTGTTAAATTTATCTCAGAAATATTACAAAAACAAATCTAAACTAAAAGTACAATGAAAACTTGTCACAGTAAATGATTATAAATTACATTTTCCACGTTTTTCCGGCTCGTCAATGTACACAGTATAAAACAGAGGCGCAGTAACACCAGAATTAATATCAGTAAGCTACGTAATATGAACAGATTGCGTTCGTTTGTCTCACTCAACGGGAAGGCTGGAAAAAACTGGAGCGAACTGGTTGGATGCGAAATTTCTGCAGGATTTTTATTGTTTAAACATAGTTAAAACTAATAAATTCAAATAAATCTTAGCAGACAGACAACCGATTCTGACACCGACCGCACCAGTTTTTAGCACTCCTCTCAGGCTGTACAATAATCGACTCACAGATATACATATAAATAGATGCCGCAAGTGTACGTACTTTGCGTGTCAAAATCTGTGCAAAAAGGGAGAGCAATGTTCTTCTTTTGATACTGTTTCGCGCGGACAGAGAACTCGCATAAGGATGCATGTCCACCAGAGATGTGTAGCGAAGGATATGTTTAGCTGACAAATAGGATAGTTTCATTTTTACGTTAAAAATCTAATGCCAACCTAACTAAATCAATCTTGTGACATTATGTTAGGTACAAAAAAAGTGACACGCTTGGTTTTCATACGGATGGAGGGACTTGCGGTATCTATTTAGATTTATGTATGTGGATCGACTCATGTCCTATATTCCAGCATCAACCACCATACAACTAACTTAGTTTATAATGACTGGTATGTGAATAGTTATATCAAAGTAGCCATGGATAAACCGAGGATCGCATGGTATATACGAGAGACTCGCTCTGGGATGGGAGAGAGAACGGCCAACCAACCGCAGCCAGCTGACCACAAGAGACAGCCTTAAATGTATTTTCAAAATTTTACCGTAAAAATCCAACGGCCATTGTATAAGTAATAAACATGTATTTACAGCCATAAAACGCATTACTAACATTGTTGTAAGCGTATGTCGAACCTACAATGTCGTTTCGCAGATTTCCACTTCGGAACATCGTGTTCCAAGAGTTTGGTTCACGGTTACACGTATATATTTATTGATGGTATATTGTAGATGGGGAAATAGGCATTTTATGATCAGTAGGTCTAGATAAAAGCCACTTTCTATAAGCTTGACTGCAGTAAGTTTCCAATCTAATTCCAATTTGTTCGATCGTGTTAACAATGATCCTGCCAGTGTTATGGTAATTTTGTATGGGGAATAATATAATATAAGTCACGTGATTGCATCTAACAATAATAATCATCTGCCTGCCCTGTTCCCAATCATTTGGGGTCGGCGCAATATGTACGCTTCTTCCATTCGTCTCTTCTATCCGTCATACCAGCATCCACTCCTTTCTTACCCATATCATATTTCACACAATCGATTCATCTCTTTTTCGGTCTTCCTCTTCCCGTATAACCATCCATTCATATTCATAACTCTTTTAGTGACGTGGCAGCTGACAAAATCCTCACAAATTCCCGCATGTAAGAAATGTCTAGACCTACTGTAATTCAGTGCCAATAGGTTTTTGACTTAGCCATGATTTTAAAACTATTGCATTTATATTATTGGTATGATTTCTATTCCCTAAATGCTTATTTGGATGTAGGGCTGAGGTGTAAATAAAAGATAATTGTGTTTCGAACACAATAAATTTTCATTCTTCAGAATTGTTCTAAAACAAAAATTTTTGTTTTTCTCTTGTAACTCTTCCTCTTAACGTCATTCGTGCAATCCTTCTCCTCGTCTGTAACTCTTCATGCTATATATTTCTTTCATCAATCTATCTCTTTCATATTGATTGCGTTCACACTTTCCATTCATTCTTAAATCTAACATACATCATCGCTGCGTTCCAAATCATTCCCAAATGGATATCTTTCAAATGGCATATCTAAGTCCCTAACTTATTCTTTGGATAAACACTCAGGTTTGCGCGAATTGGCCTGCTTCCGCGTCGTAAATCAAATTTTACATCTCTTTCGAAGAATGGAAGAGGCATTGACATTCGCTATAACTATACATTTATGTAAACTTGTTATGTTTTACACTAATCACATTACTTACTCAAACTCTTTATTTACAACAAATATGTACAAAATACAATCTATATATAGAAAATTTCTTCAAGCCTGCCGCTGCTTCCGATTAACGGCAGGGTTCCCAGAAGGCTGGCAGCGTTTCCTCTTTGGATAGCCAAGCTGACGCGTTGGCGGAAAAAGCTCCCCGCCCGCTGGTCTCCGGAGGTCTCGATCAATTTTGATCAAACAATTACGGCTTTTCCTAAAATACAATTTTACTAAAACACTGTTTTGAGGCGATGATAGCTCAGTGACGAAGTTTTCGGATTCGAATCCTACAATGAGCTTGAGCTTTCGGTGAAGGTAAACATTGTGAAGAAACTATAGCACGGTGGTAGGGTACTTTGTAGTAGTACCCGCCTGGCTGGCTACCATCCTCAAGCACCTATCGGTGTCATACGATGGCTGCACTTAAAAGCCAGTTCCTTCTGTGCATTGTGTGCTTACCACCTTCGGCCAAATCATCACTTACCATGGTGAGATTGTAGTCAAACACATGCATATACAAGACATAGTAAAAAAAAACATTTATCTGTATCTGATCAAGAACAATATAAATATTAGTAACAACAAAAATGACATATGTAAAATAATGGTAAATGATAAATTAATTTATGAACCTAATGACATTTGTGAGAATTTCAATAACTTTTTTATCAATTTAACACATAATAATAAAATATTAGAGAAACAAACAAATAACATATATATTACGGAGGAAACACATAGTATGTTTATTACACCAATAACTGAAGCTGAAATATTTAATTTGATTAAGTCTCTCAAGAATACTAATTCTACAGGCTACGATGGTCTTAACACAAAAGTCATAAAATTTACCGCAAAATTGATAACTGTGCCTCTGTGTCACATTATAAATTGTTCGTTTGAACAGGGTGTTTTTCCTACTAGTCTTAAGCAATCGATAGTTAAACCATTATTTAAAAAAGGTGACCCTAGTGATATGAATAATTATAGACCCATTACACTAATACCTATAATATCCAAAATCTTTGAAAAGGCAATGATCCTAAAAATAGATAAATTTTTGGTGAAAAATAACATTTTGATTGAAAATCAATTTGGTTTTAAGAAAAACAGTTCCACTACTATGGCTTGCTTCTCATTGGTTAAACAAATTACAGAATCATTAAATAACAAAATGGCAGTAATGTCTGTATTTCTAGACATGAGCAAAGCCTTCGATTTTGTAAGTCATAAGCGACTACTTTGCAAAACACAAAAATATGGACTTAGAGGCAAAGTAAATGATTGGCTCGAGAGCTACTTAAGTGAACGGCGACAACGTACACAAATAACAAAGATAGTTGAAGATACAAAAGGTACTTTTGAATCATCATTAAAAAATAATAGCTGCGGCGTGCCACAGGGTAGTGTCCTAGGACCACTCTTATTCTTATTGTATATAAACGACCTACCAAAAATACTTAAACAAGATTGTATACTATTTGCCGATGATACTACATTAATAATTAAATCCAAAAATATAAATGAATTAGAATCTATAACTAATGATGAAATTAATAATACAATTAAATGGCTTGATGATAATAACCTAAACGTTAATATTAATAAAACTAAATTAATTAAATTTCAACCATATAACTTCAAAAATAATAGCAATGAGATCTCTAAAATCAAATATAAAGATGAACATATACAACAGGCTGACTCTACTGTATTTTTGGGCATATCTATTGATAAAAACTTGAACTGGAAAGAACACATAAATAAAATTTGTGCAAAATTGGATAGATTTGTGTTTGCCCTTCGGCGGTTAAGAATCCTAGTTTCTAAGGAAATTGCCCTGTCCACATATCATGGTTACGTATCATCTGTAATTCGTTACGGACTTATTATATGGGGTAACTCTGTAGATATTAACAGAGTATTTATAACCCAAAAAAAATGTATAAGGGCTCTAAATGGATCGGAATACCTTGCACACTGTAAACCAATATATAAAAAGAGTTAAAAATTTTACCTCTCCCATGTCTGTATATTTTTGACATATGCTTATTTGTAAAAAAGAATTCCCCACTTTTCCCACTTCATGATGTTGTTTTGAATAAAAAAAACAGCAGAGACTTGTATAAAATATATGTGCCAAACCAAAGATTAAATGTATCCTGTAAAAATGTCCATTGTATGGCAATAAGAATTTATAATAAATTATCAAAAGACATGCGATCATTACCTTTTCAAAAATTCAAAGCGAGACTTTTCGATTGGCTAGCTGACATGTGTTTTTATTCATTGCAGGAATTTTTTGATTATACTATTTAATTTGTGCCTTTTATAATTTTTTGATTATTGATATTTGTTTATTTTTAATGCTGACTGGGTATTCCTTGGGATTTTAATTATTAATGCATGCCTGGGAATGCTTTGCTGTGCTCATGCCCTTCACTACAAAGGACTGATCACATTAAGTATCTTGGTGTGATTATTGACCAGTTGCTAACTTTCAAACCGCATATTGATGTTCTGGTGACACGCTTACGTAAACTTATTCACGTGTTCAAGACACTTAAGAATGTTGCTGATCAAAGAGTCATTAAAATGGTGTATTTTGCATTGTGTCAATCGTTGGTAACTTATTGCATCTCATCTTGGGGAGGTGCTGCGAAGACCCATCTAATTCATGTTGAGAGGGCACAGCGGTGTATACTAAAGGTATCAGCAGGTCTCCCCTTCCGCTATCCCACTACTGACCTCTACAAGAAATGGGATGTATTAACGGTGAGACAGGCTTTTGTATTGCACACAATTCTAAAAAAGCACTCGCAATTGGAATTTAATTCGGAACTGTTGTTGGAAAAGCGTCGCAAGGGTACTGTATGTTGCACCCAAATCTTACACACTAGTACTTCTCATAGATTTTTCCTCTTCTTCGGTAATTTCTTATACAACAAATTGAATAGTGTACTTAACATCTATCCATTACACACATTTGGTTGCAAGCATACGGTTACTAAGTTCTTAAAAGCGCTAAACTATGATGATACCGAAAATTTACTATGCCCATTATCCTAATACCTTAAAATCTGTTAGTCGAAATCTCGCTCACCCACGCATTACACTCTTACTCACACAAACATCACACATACAAACATCACACACACAAACCATTCTCCTCCAGCCACAGACCTCAAATACCCACCTTACACACGTTTAATTTTTACAACCTCACACTGTCTAATGGCCACTTATTAAATATCCTTTGATAACTGCGATCCCAAGGCCATAGGGTTAGACAGTACACAAATTTACACTTCCAAGTACCTTCATATACACACTTGTATTCTCACACTCCTACACACATACACAATTACTCATTTTCGTATATGTACTATAAAATTAATGTAACTTTGTTTTTTATTATTTTTTATTTTATTTATTGTTTAGTCTTAAACTATTGTTTAATGTGCATTAGATGCATTTTTAGCGTTATTTTAAATTTTCATTTCTTGTCTTGTTCTAATTTTAATTTTCTGTAAAGTTTAATTATAAAACAACTGTTATTTTCGATCCTAACAGTAAATGTATGTACCTAGTTCTTTTATAGACTCAAGACTAGGATCGATTATGCGGTGTGGGCCCTGGTGACCTGTAATACAGGTTTTTTTAAAACCTAAAGCAGGCACCAGCTCTCGCAAAGCTGGTTGATTAATTAGCCTTTGGAAATATGTTGTACTGCATTTATTCTTATCAACCTTCTGTGAGAGAAATAAATAAAAATTATTATTATTATTATTAATATTTTTTATATAGTTTTCACCAATTAGACTTTTATTTTTATGTACTTCCTTAATTGATTTGTTTATAATATTATTTGGTGATTTGTATCTTATCATAATAATTTTATATCATGTTTAATATTTCAACACCTAGAACAGGTAGAATATGCTGAACACCTCAATTACCTATAACATCTTGTGTACCATATTTGAAGAAATAAATAAATTATTATTATTATTATTATTATTATTATTATTATTATTATTATTATTATTATTATTATTATTATTATTATTATTATTATGTATCACCTTACTGTCACTATCAAACAATATGACGTTATTTACGTGATCATAAAACGTTATATAACTAGCTTTTAGTGGCCGGGCGTCACCCGGTGAAATTTCGGTTACATGATTGGAGTTTTCCTAGTATCCCTCCTATTTTTTAAAATAATATTTAGCCTATGTTCATCATCATCATCATCATCAGCCTATAATGTCCCACTGCTGAGCACAGGCCTCCTTTCACAAATGAAGGTGAAAGGGAATGGGCAATACTCCACCACGCGTGCCCACTGCGGATCGGTGGAGGTAGGCTAGTGGTCAACCTACTGTTGGAATTTTTCAAGCCGCCTAGGAGGCATCCAACTAGCTTAACGACTATCACAGTTAAGTGATAACCGGGACCAACGGCTTTACGTGCCTTCCGAAGCACGGAAACGCTCGATTTGAAATACCACTAGGCGGTCACCCATCCAGGTACCGACCACGTCAGGCGTAGCTTAACTTTGCCGATCGATTAAGAACGGCTAATCATGCTACACCACGAGCGCTCTAGCCTATGTTACTGAGCAATAATTTAACTTTCTCTTGATGAAAGATTTTTTTTAATTGGTTTAGTTATTGAATTTTATTCTTTAGAAACAAAAATACAAAAATCCAAATCTTCTCTCTTTATTATTAGTGTAGATGTAGATAATGTGTTTGATATTGTACAATTGATTACAAAAACTAATAATATCTTAAAAATTTACATTAAACACGAGTTAAAAGATATACAAAAGCATGTACTTGCCAAACCGGCGCCATTCAACGCATTAATGAAACAAGAAGAAAATAAGGGGAATAAATAACGAAAGTATTCTTAATAAACTTGTCACGCGAGAGGGCGAAAGTTAATTTCCTGTTTCGTCCAGTCTATAAGACGAGGATACTGTTTCAGTGAATGCTATTCGATGACATAATATGACAAGCTATGTTTTGTATCTATAAAAAAACGATGAAACTAAAACTTTCTTTTTATTTCAGAAGGCTGACTAGTTGGGAGATGGTTGACTTCTTGGTACCTTCGTCTGTAGACATTAGTAACATTACTGGACGGCCAAGATATTGTCGTCCTTTACAAAGCCTATAAGGCACCTGGTTTTCAAATAGACAGGCTGGATTTTCTGGATCTGATTAAAATTAAACAAAATAATTACTGTTCATTATGTACTAACCAAACTCAAAACATAATTCCTACTAATATTGGAATATTTCAAAAAACTATATTGGTTTATTTTTAGAATAAGTTGATTATAAATTATGTATATAGATAAAAACTAAGTTAAATAGGTTTACTCGGTGGCTCTGTAAGATTATTCAATTCCTTAAAAAATTTCAACATATCTCTAGGTCATATCCTATCGGTTCGCTGACTCTATAGCACCGTCCTAACAGGGAAGAATTAGTGTTTTATTGGCGACCACGGTTCCGTAGCTAGTCGTGGTGTTATTTACCATGCTCAAAGCGGGGGTGGGTTAAAAAAGTTTGTCGACTTAATGTTATTTAGACGGACTCGGAAGTGCGATTTCCTCCGTTAAATGTCTGAGATTTCTTTTTATTTTTTCCTTGTTATGAAGTTAATTGACAGTGTTTTCATTTTGTATTATTTACGGTTTGTTATTTAACTTCACTTTTTATTTGGCTTGGCTTGCGTTTTAAAAAAAGAAGAATATTAAAAGTTGTTATGATAGTTATAGTAAATATTTTTACTAAGGTCATTGCAGGAGCACTTTTAGAGAGTCAATCATAAAAAATCCCATTAAATTAAAATTAATATTTCAAAGGAAATTAATTTATCTAATCGTATATTACCTCTAACATAAAGATATTAAGAAACTTGGTACATTTATTTAAATAGAAAGTAAACTATTTACTTTCAATACAATTCAAGCGTGTCACTTCAAAACTTGTTCTTCGCTTTCAAACAACGAGAAAAGAGTTAATGAACTAAGAAAGCCATGTAATATTCCGTAAATCACAGATTGCAATAGAAAAAAAAAACACCATAATTGTGGTTATGTGGGTTCTTTGAAGGGATTGCAATCAGCACCCCATTGATATGTAGGGATTTATGAGGGATGTCTTTATTAAAGGACTTCGCTGTAAAGGTTTAATTTGAAGCTTACGTTGAATTACTATGGTAGCTAATTTTACATATTCATACTTAATTGTACGTGTTTTTGTCTACTCTAGTTGCTTTATTTATTTTTAGTCCAATAAATATATAAGGTCCTAATAAATTAGTGAACTTCCTCTTGAGGGATGAATGTATAATCAAAAAATAATATTAGAAAAATAATCCGTGGAAAAAAAAACTTCTTTGACTTGTATGGAAAGTTTCTATGCAAGTCAAAGATATTTTTTTTTATTCTTCTTGGATTATTTTTCTAATATTATTTTTTGATTACTAATGACCTATACATTCATCCCTCAAGAGGATGTTCACTAATTTATTAGGACCTTATATATACAATAAAATAGCGGTCTATGTTAAAATCTACATATAATTAAATATATAAATAAAGTACAGGTCGATCAACTAAATCTGGCACGTTCAACATATTTACACGTTGCGCTTGTGTAGTGTCTGTAAATGAGCGTACAGCGGGACAAAGCACTGCATACGCATGCATCTTGAAAAGTCTGTCCATCCCTCTCGCGTGCCATCAAGCTTATGAGTATGAAGGAGACGGTTATTGTTTTGCTTTTGCTACTGCTCGTAAATACAGGTCGTTGTTTTGGTCAGCGACGAGCGACTCAGGGTCAATAATACAAATGATACTGATGCTAAAAAAATATAAAAAAAATACTTTATTTTTTTTAATAATAAAAATAAAAATATTTTTTTTGAAAATCATGTAATAAGCTAAAGTGTAGACATAATACTCAACGGGAGTATGAGGGAGTAAAGGGGTGGGGCGATGGCGGCTTGTGCCTAGCTCTAGTCTGTGCACGTGCCTAGTAACCATACTTTGCGGTAATTTTATTTCAAATTGAATAAAGTATTTCTCAACATATTTACAGTATTTAATGAAATTAAGTCCATTTTTGGGGAATATATATTTTGTACTACCGCTCCTGGGTCGCTTGTCGCCGACCAAAACAACACCCTGTATACAATAAAATAGCGGTCTATGTTAAAATCTCCATATAATTAAATATATAAATAAGGTCGGTTAACTAAATCTGGCACGTTCAACACATTTACACGTTGCACTTGTGTAGTGTCTGTAAATGAGCGTACAGCGGGACAAAGCACTGCATACGCATCTTGAAAAGTCTGTCCATCTCTCTCGCTCCAAGTCAAGCTTATGAGTATGAAGGAGACGGTTATTGTTTTGCTATTGCTACTGCTCGTAAATATAGAGTGGTCTTTTTATACATTTATCCTTTAGAATTAACCGACTGATTAGAAGCATAAATATAATAAAACATACTGTATCGTGAAGTGTGAGTACTGTGAACGTACCAGCTTTACTTACATACCATACATTATAATTTACTACTGGGAATTAGGTACAGACATACTACAGTAGATTGCGTTAAAACGGTAAATGTTTCTATTAAAAACTCTGAAGTTACAATAACTGGACTACCTATACATTACAATAATAAAGCCCAACGCAAGAAAAACATTACCTAAAATGAGGGCGCCACTTGTCAATGGCGCATAGTTATGTCAAAGATAGTTTTACTTCGTAATTTTGCCGCAAAATAGCGAAGTGTTAATTTTTTCTGGGTGGACTTTACGTGATCCATCATATTATGCCCAGAAATTTACGCCATTTTTTATATTGATAGACGATAATGAGTTTATTTGAATGTTAAAAATTATTGCAAACAAATATTTCGCAGAAATTATTAAAATTCACAAAAACAGATATTTCATTCAACGTGGACCATCAATACGGCATGTCTACACCAAAAGACACCATAAACTGTTTATGGGAGTATAAATGTCAAACCACCAAGCCATAACCGCCTTGGTGTTTTCCCTGAATAGGCTGAACGTCAGAATATAAATTAAATATTTTACGATCATTTTATGAACTTATTTAGCGAATATTGAGTTAATCTTTATTTTAAATTGGATTTACTTGTGAGCTTTAATGTAGAGTTATGAAAGCGATGGAAAGAGTTAAGAAAACTGAAAGAGAGAATTAATAAAAAAAGACAAATACCAAGTGGAAGTATAATTCGCGCACCCTTAATTACTCGCATGGGGTCTGACAGACCCCAGAGGGTATTTAAACATTCATATTTATGTAGTTTTTTAATCCACCTTCTTGGCTTTTTGGATAGCTTCCTAAATTGCAGTGACCTTCAAACTAGCAACGGGCACATCGCTGCTTAGAGCGGTTTTATTAAGAGAATGAATTTGGAGTCTCACAGATCCCACGCGAGTAATAACGTAGTCTTTTTTATTATACTTTAATACGCACACTCGTGATAAATGGTATTTTTTTTATTTACTTTTGATCTTTTTATATAGTTTAAGGTCAAAAATAGCAGTTGATGTGAAATTTTTCTGAGCTAAGTTTTATTTAGTAACTTAAAAAAAAAACATAGTAAATTTGATGTATATTGATGATTGATGATTTAATGTATAAGATATTACCTTATTCAATAACTTATCAGATTCCTCAAGTATTTGTTGTTTTATTGATGTTTGACAGACCCCACGCGAGCAATAGTGAGACTTTTTAAGCGCGAGTAACTAACTAACAGCTCCGAAATACAGTCCACTCAAATAAGCACAAATACGTAAATTACAAATGACGTCATTTCTCCGTATGGACCATAAACAATATTCATTGAGCCCTTGTGACGTATCATTGGTGTACGTACGTATTAGACACATTTGGCTTTGTTTAGAAATGCTAAGTTTCACTGTAGAAAGTTGAAAGTGTTGCTAAGTGCCTCTAGGTATACTGTTGATGGTTTTGTATACTATGTTATTTTTATGTATAGCTACTGACTTCCTTGTTTATTTTTAGTACTGGTTCTCGCTCGGTGGTTATACCCGCTTTACCGAAGAGACTAATGTTCTTCCTGGATAAAAAGTATCCTATGTGTTAATCCAGAATATATTCTATCTGTATGCTAAATTTCATCTTAATCCGTTCAGTAGTGAGACGAGGATAACATGACAGTATAATACAACATAAAAGTATGATTCTAAGAATAGTTACATTCTTCCACTAAACAGACACAGTCACCAATAAAAATTATCAAAAAGAATAACAATTAATTTCAGAACGGTTATTAAATTTAGAGTATAATTTCTCGAATATTTTAGTTTAATTAGTTTCTACGCAAAAAAATCTAAGAAAAAAATATGTATTTCAAAATCTATCTAAATCTGCCTCACACAGTGTACACCCATCGCATTCGACTCTACAAAGCTTTTGATGCATGAAATGACGTCTAATTAACGAGCTGCAGGTCATTAGGCGCTATTGATATGACGAATTATGTGTTTGCGAGCGACGTGGACGGACCAAATTCAAATGCATCAATGATGAAGTGTTATTCAACGGTTCATTGGATATTGAATATGGAGTCAGCAATGAGAAGTGTTTTCAAATTTATTGTTTTGTTTTTAGTAATTGGTTTAGGTTCTCTTATGAAGTTTAACACTCAATAAAATGCTATTTAACCTAAATACTGTTTAACTGCTACATATTTATACTTTGACATTATATTTGTCAAATAACAATCTACATTCGAAAAAAGGATAGATTAAATATTGACACTGAAAGTTGTCATATATTTATCGATCACTCTGTAATTATCAAAGAATAGTTAAAAAAAAAAATAATCAAGCCAACATCATAAGTGTATCAAAGTTTTTTTAGATAAAAACAGCAATTTGTATAAAGAACCTTCCCCTTTTATGTTAGTTATACCATAAGCATATTGCAAATATTCAGTTTTTTATTTTTGTTTTTATATTTAATAGTTTCCTCGGAAAAGTGGGCGAAATCATTATTCTGGTGGTCAAAATTGGAACTAAAGTAGTTATTTCAAAAACTCAGCCTTAAATCCTCAAAAATGTAGGCAATATAGTCATGGTGGCGCCACACTCACCTATACAGATAAAGTAGTGAGACTACAAATAGAAAGCAACTCACTCGATATGAAAGATAGAAGATAAATAATACCATATGTAGTCTGTTTTCAATATTGCACAGCTAACATAGAATTATTAGCTTCATATGCATTCGTATCAATAGGCATGCAACTACGTGATACGTGTTCGAATATTGAATGCTACCGTTTCGATACAATCGACTACAGTACAATCGATAATCGGCCGATATTGTTTCTGACCCTAACTAACGTACATCTGAGCGTACATTTGGCAAATTGAATTGTTTTGCGAATATGTGAATTGAAATATAGGCTAGAAATAGTTGTTGGCTTTACTTGAACGATGGATTGACATATAGACTGGAAGTTCTTTGATGTGCGATTTTTATTGTTGAGAAAATAATGATAATACGCTTTGTATACACTGTTCCCAATGTTCACTTGCATTCGTCGCTCCGTTGCTGCATGAAAGAATTACAAACTAACAGCCAAACAAACACAGTTTTGCATATAATAAAAAATATAATATTATAGGGATGACAGTTTATTAGTGATAACACGATTGAAATGACTGTGACCTCTGAAAATCAAGTTATTTTTCGGTGAAAAAAACATCGTCAGGAAACCACCACGTTGGTTGGATGCTTTATAATACTTGCTGGCTAGTACCTCTACTTAAAATAATCGGTATTTATTTAACAGTTTATTCTGATGTGTTGTTTCTCCTCGGTTTTACCTTCGTTTCCAAAGGATCTTTATGTTCTCGTAATGAACAACCGTAACACCGGTAGGTGCTTAGGGCTATAGTTTTCATACTTGAGGCTGGAAGCCTACTAGGGAGAATACTACAAAGTACCTTACCACCGTGCTATGGTTTCCTTACGCTGTTTTCCTTCCATGAAAGCTCAAGCTCTTTTGTAGGATTCGACCTCACGCCCTTCGTCAAAGCATTCGACGTCGCTACCACTCCTTTAAACACGTTACGTTAATTCCACCTTATCCCGATAACTAGAGAACCTTTACACCCTTTTATATCAAGGAATACGAGCCAATCACAAAACAATTTGCCTAGTACCAGGCCAGCGTGCAAGAGTAGTTCACATATTGACATGGACCGCAGTCAAGTATGAAATGTCTGTGCGCATTCCCGGCTGTCTCGCGACGCATGCCGTCCGGCGTCCGCGCGACGGATGTCTGAGAATCGGACGTACAGATGTTGGTAGGTAAAATGTTGCTATTGCTGTTAAAGTGTGATATTAGATTATATTCAAGCGCCGCACGATGACTCAAAATAGCATCCTAACTGCCTAACAATTATAAATGCGAAAGTGAGTTTGTTTGTTTGTTTGTTACGCTTTCACGCCTCAATTACTCAACGGATCATTATGAAATTTGGCATGCAGATAGCCTAAGGTATGGAGAAGGACATAGGCATTTTTTATCCCGGGAACGCGGGTGAAACCGCGGGGGACAGCTAGTACCTACTAAGGCCCAATTTTACTGACGTTCTATAACACTTAAACCCGTTATATATGGCTGTGTGACATCATTTGTATTGAGAATCTGTGAAACTGTCATATTTATCCTACGTATAAAAGTTACTCGACGTTGGTAAAATGGGCCTAAGGTTACAGGCCGGTTAACTAAAACTGGCACGTTCACAGTACTCACAGATGCAATTTTACGATACAGTATGTTTTATTACATTATTGCTTCTAATCAAACTGACGAATGCAAAAAAAGACCACTCTATATTTATGAGCAGTAGCAAAAGCAAAACAATAACTATCTCTTTCATACGCTTGACCACGCGCGAGAGAGACGGACAGACTTTTCATGAAGCGAATGCAGTGCGATGCACGCCGCGCGCTTATTCACAGTCACTACACAAGCGCAACGTGTCAATGGGTTGATCGTGCCAGTTTTAGGTAACTGACCTGTTATTAGGTTATAGGTTTTTTTATAATACTAAGTCGGCAATCAAGCGCGTTACTGTAACCATATGGACGCCTGCAACACAGAAGGCTTTACCAACCCTTTCCCCCTCCCCAATGAGCTTTGGCCTTACGCAGGAACACAACATTATTATTTTGCTGCGGTAAGGTGGAGGTACTTCACCAGACAAGCAAAAAAAAATGCTATCTACTTACCTCTTAAATTTTTGTCCTGTCGATGATTTCCTTCGTCGAAAGTTTAAACTATCACTCAAACCCATGATTTCCATTATAGAATGTTAACTATCATTGCCTCGACGATCCATTGGATTTAAATAAACTTCACAAAGCAGCATTTTAGAGCTACAAGGCACAGAGGCTCGTAGCCGGCACGTCGTATTCGCAGCGATTGAACATCTCCGGTGCATTCTGCAATAGTACTGAATAACAGAGATCTTACAAGCAACAACGTGCATCTGACCTTTGATCTAATCGTTCAAAGAATAGGGTTGAATGTTGTTTGATTACGGTGTTATATCAGAAAGCTCGTAGAGGATATGCTCGCATAGTTGGCAATTGGCTATCGTTTCACATTGCCTGTAAGATTTTCTTCATATGCGTGCCGATTGTTTATTTTTTTGCGTAGACAATAATTTATATTAACTGTGAAACGTTAAAGTCTAAATTGAAATGCCTAATAATGTATGTTTTTTTTAGTTTTTGTATAGTGCTATGCCTTTATGATGTTCCAAATTGGGAGAGATATGTCAGCTATTTCAAACAAAATCAATGTGTCTACTAAAATCATGATCATTTTCGACGTTATTGAATTAGCCAGCAGACTACTAAAACTGTCAATTTTGAAATCACAGATAGCTCATTGGAACACAATTATTATAAAAGTAGATTGGACCCTGGTATTACAACCGTTTATAGGCTACCGCATTCGCCAAACATGATATTTTGAGCAATATGTTCTTTTTTGCTATTGCTATTGCTATTATCTTCCACAAAAAAAAGGCTTGCGGAGTTTCTTGCCGGAGTCTTCTCAGTTTAAGTGTATTCCGAACCGGTGGTAAATTCAACTGTATGTACCTATTTAACGTTCATAAGTGCCTTACTAGGGCCTAAACTGAATAAATGATTTTTTGATTTTGATTTTGAATCTCTCTTTTTTTTGTCGGCTCAAAAATATTTATTAGTTGGCATAAAATAAAGATACATTTAAGTAAAAGTATTTTACAATTTTAAGATTACATAGTAAATATATCTTACCTCTCTTTTTTAAAATCAAATCAAATAAAATCAAATCAAAATTTAACCTCTGCTTCGGATACCAACCCTCTATTACATTTGCTGTTATTTCTAAGACAAATATTTTTCAAAATCAATAACAAAACAAACAAATTATAAAAGATCAGCCAATTTCAATCGGTTCCCCCACCGCAAATCGGCTACTTACGGTACCACTAAGGTGGCAAACAAGCATACGGCCCGCCTGATGGTAAGCAGTTACCATAGCCTATGGACGCTTGCAACACCAGTGGTATCACTCGCGCATTGTCAACCTTGAAGAAATCTCTTTACACCCTTTTTGAAGAACCGCATTCTGTACTCCATTGGGAAAACCACGGCGGGGAGCTCATTACACAGTCCGAGCGTCTGCGGAAGAAAATTTACCTATTAGCCCGCACAGTTAGAAACAATTCTGGTTTCAATTTGTGAGGATGGACTCCCCGTCGATGGCGAGAGTTGCAATGGTGGAAGGTAGTCGTGGGCATTTCAATTCTTGTTTGTATAATGTTCGATTCACAAATGATTCGCTATTACTAAAGACATCTTCAATGCCTATAACAATGATGTACTAGACGTGATTACAAATTCAGGAATTAAGGTAATAGATTCAACGGAGCACTCTGACAGAACAATTAGCTTAATGAATATGCGGGTGGGTGATGTGTTCTCAGCAAACATTGGTCCGTCCGTACGTACGTATCTTTAAGGTTGTTTGTTTTCTGCCTAGATGGTATATTATTTAGGTTTTTAAAAGGAAGGCTAAAATGGTAGTCTAGATATCGAATATAATTACTTAGTTCAACGCCTAACTTAGGAAACCAAACTAACTTAAGTTGTATGAATAGCTGACAATTTCAGTTAAGTCAGCAGTCTTCGAAGCACCTCTGGTGAAAATAGGCATAATTTAATTGATAACTTTTTCTACGCCATTTCATATAATAATAGCGTGTATTCGCTCAAAGAGCATCTCGACTGGGGAGTTACTTCCACCTTACAGAATACTACAGCCAAATATCATTATGTTGTGTAAAGTGTTCCTCCGCGTGAGTAAGGTTGCCAGAGCTCATTGAGGAGGGAAAGGTCGGTAACGTGTGACCGATGCTTCGTGTGTTGTAAGCGTCCATATGGCTAGGGTAACCGCTTACCATCAGGCGGGCTGTATGCTTGCTTGACGACTTAGTCGTATGAAAAAAAAGATAACTTTGGTTATATCAGAGTTGGTCTAATTAAAAAATGTATAGCCAGACGAGCGAGAAGTTTCAAAAAATTTAAGTTTTGAAGGAAGCCATGAAATTGTATAAATGTGTGGCTATGTTATTTTCCCTGTTTTAGTAAATTTTTAAGTGATTCATAAACTATTGCAAGTGATTGTACACAATTTTGTGGCCGGTTGGTATAGTAGTTAGTTACCCTGCCACTCTGAGGGCATGAGTTCGATCTCAATTACAACAAATATTGTTTCCATAAAAAACATGAACATGTCTGTTCTGAGTTTAGATATATCAGTTATCTGGTTCCCATGCTAAAAACTAATCAGTTTGGGATCAGACAATAGTGGGTAAAAAATATCCAAATATATTTATTTAATAACGTCGTAATGGAAACACGCAACCGTAACTAATATTGTAATTTCATTCACTATATCTATAAATGGAGTCATGTCTGTCCGTCATTCGTAGCCAGTGCACTGTTCGATTGGGTATAATTGGTTAATTGATTGATTAGTGGTTTCCACTGGAGGTTACTGTCCCCTGACGCACTTGCCTAACATATTGCTAAAATTAATTATTGCATCTGCTCTAACGATTCAAGTAGATAGTGTTTTTATAACTCTTGTTTAACCATAATATAGATCTGTAATTTAAGAAAGATAGACGGTAGTGATAGGATTAACAAAATTATCAATGTTTTTTTCCAAAATCAAGATCAACTTACTTTTCCAACTGCCAAATTAAAATTAGATTTCGACCAATTTTTTCCAAGTACACTCTGCTTTAAAACACTGAAAAAAATGATCTACAAAACAAGTTATGTAAGTTGACGTTTTGTTGTCTGGAAACTAACTTTAGTTACATTTAATCAAATAATTTAGTAACGAACAAAAATTAGTTTTATTACTGGTAAGTTAAGTTCGCAAGTCACTCTGTTTAGGCTATTGGTCGTCAAATTTTGTGTTACTTTTAAATAAAATTTTGTAGTCACTTGTAGTCCATTTTTTCAGTGAAGGCGATGATAGCTAGTGACGTCGGATGCCGAGACTAAGATCCCGGGTTCGAATCCTATAATGAGCTTAAGCTTTCGATGAAGGAAAATATCGTGAGGAAACTATAGCTGGGTACTTTGTAGTACCCAACTAGTCTCAAGTTGTACATCTGTCGCCAAGCACCTATCGATGTATTCTGACATTTGCACTTGAGAGACAGTTCCTTCAAGGTTTTGTGTGTTACCACCTTCGTGAGATTGCGGTCAGACACAGGCATCGAGGAAATATCCCTATAGAGTAGTAATACTGAACAATATAATTCCACAACTAGTCAGTGATTTGTCACTGAATTTGAACAGTAGGGACCACTCGCTGCGTCGTGTGTTTTTGACTTGGCCAATCAGAGTGCATTGTCGGCGGTGGGAAATTGGCGGAATTTATTTCAAACAAAATGAACGTCATTGCGCTTCTATAGGTTAAATTGTTCCGTGGACACAGGCCTATACACAGCAAAAAAAAAAGTTTATCAAATTATGAAAACACTTATTTTAATTACATAGAACTTCAAAGTTACCACAGATACCATAGGGTATCTTAATATTATTGTTATAAATGAAACCACAGCATTTTGGAAGATTCAGGAAATCTCGTTACTCCCGTTTTCATATTTACTAGACACATCTGAGTCACAACTAGAATTATGACCTACTAAATGTTCCTGGCATCAACCCACATGTCTAACATTTCACAGTAACTGGTGAGTAATCCTTAAAAACAACTTTATCCTTAGAATGAGTCACGGGAGTTACACATATACAAGATATTATAGTAATTACACTGAAAAAAATGATCTACGAAACTAATTATGTAAGTTGACGTTTTGTTGTCGGGAAAGTAACTTTAGTTGTCGGGAAACTAACTTTAGTTACATTTAATAAAAAAAATTAGTAACGAATAAAAACTAGTTTTGTTACTGGTAAGTTTAGTTCGCAAGTCA
The DNA here is from genome assembly GCA_951394255.1 of Polyploca ridens. NCBI lineage: Eukaryota > Metazoa > Arthropoda > Insecta > Lepidoptera > Drepanidae > Polyploca > Polyploca ridens. Next base: position 1,430,726 of record OX596250.1, on the reverse strand, counting down.
CTCTGTTTAGGTTAATGGTTCTCAAATTTTGTGTTACTGTTAAATAAAATTTTGAGGTCACTTGTATTTTTTTTTTTCAGTGTAGATTATTATGATTGAACAAGCTGTCCCGCGTGGTTTCACCCGCATTCCCGAGGGATCGTATGGTTTCCCGGGATTAAAAGTATCCTATGTATTAATCCAGAACATATTCTATCTGTGTGCCAAATTTAATCCAAATCCGTTCAGTAGTTTTTGCGTGGAAGAGTAACAAACATCCATACATACGAACTTTCGATTTTCGAACGATGCTATGTAAAGAGAAGTAGATTGGGCCGATTGGGGTAAAAAAACCTATGGTAGCCATCGAGCAAGGAGTCCCGCGCGCCACTTATGTATGACACAGATTATTATAACCGTGCTTATGATAAAATAATTGGACTGTTTTACAAAAAACCTTAAACCGACTTCAAAGTACACTAAGAAGTAATCAAATCCTGATCTGATGACAATGGGACCAAACGGGAAGTGAACCCTTTCAAATAAAAAAAGAATTTTCCAAATCGGTTAATAAATGACGGAGTTATGAGGTAATAAACATAAAAAGACAAAAAAAAAAAAAAAAAACATTCGAATTGAGAACCTCCTCCTTTTTTTGAAGTCGGTTAAAAAAAACAGAAAAATACAATTAATGAACCTAGTATTATACCAAATATACTTACCATATATACCAAAATTATGTTTGGTATGTATCATCACTAGATACAATCGATCCCGATGTACTTTATACCATTGTACAAAAATCTACCAAAAACAGTAATAAGTACCTAAAAAAGAATTTTCCAAATCGGTTAATAAATGACGGAGTTATGAGGTAATAAACATAAAAAGACAAAAAAAAAAAAAAAAACATTCGAATTGAGAACCTCATCCTTTTTTTGAAGTCGGTTAAAAAAAACAGAAAAATACAATTAATGAACCTAGTATTATACCAAATATACTTACCATATATACCAAAATTATGTTTGGTATGTATCATCACTAGATACAATCGATCCCGATGTACTTTATACCATTGTACAAAAATCTACCAAAAACATCAATCATCATCATCATCGGTACCTATGTGGAATTTTTGTATAAGAAAAAAATATTTTTTTTCAATTCATACTGGAAAAAATCTTATTGGCGTAAACCAGAGAATCACTCACGTCACAATCACACGGTTTACAAAAACAACATTGTATAGCTACCTACTTACAGTAGTACCCAACTGATATGGCTTACCGATGTACCTGCGCAGAAGATACATTTTCAAAGCGCGGGAAACGCTATTGGTCGGCAGCTGCCGCCATGTTAGCGCGCGCCGTGTGGAGGGGCGTGACTTGCGAGTGACTAACAGCTGCAGTGTATTATGAACCTTATAGGAGTGATCTAAGGTAGATTGTAAGTTTAAGCATTCTTTCGTTAATCTTCGGGGCCATACTTTCTTTTCTGTGCTAACGAAGATTCACGACGCGCCTTATCAGTTGGGTACTACTGTACCTAATAGGCTATTGGACTTTTTGGCGGAAACTTGCAGAGTGACATTGCATTTTCATTATTTTTTTCATAAATTCGTGTATTTTGAGTTTTATTGCATATTATCGGTGGTATTTTATCCAATAAAGATCAATCCACGTGCACCAGTGAAGTGAAATGAAATGAATCATATGTATCGTGCATTTTCAAGTTGTCTCAAGAAGTCCGTTAAAAGTTTTAGTACAACCACCATTGTACTAAAACATGACTTTTATGGACGGTGACTGACTGAGGACTATGTGAACGTGATTTATTGTGACTAGAACTTATAATATAACTGGAAAATGGGAAAATACAAAAGCCGTGTGACGCCAAAAAAAAAATGGATATTCATACCTACATATACCTTCAGTAGACGTCAACTTTTTGTGGTCATCCCTTACAAGTAACTAAGAAGATACTTCATTTCAAAGGCACTTAAACTGTCCCAATTAGGGACATTTAAGTGACAAATGTGTACAGTTAAAAAGGGAACTTTGAACTTGTTTTACTCACACGATTTGACTAATGGCTTGACAAAAATAACCCTTTGATTTGTTGCTTGAAGTATTTAGAGTATACGATACGGAGCCGATCCAAAGCTGTAAAAGTCGTATAGATAGATATTATTGTATATTGTATTAATACTTATTGTATGCCAGAAATAAAAACAAAAAAGGTATCTTAAGGCGGCCCTCTGTGGCCGGCGCAACTTCAACGCAAGCATAGTCTAAAAGCTTGTTGTTTCATCCAACGTAATGTTTGACTGCGAAAAAAGAGAGACAGCATCAGAGCCGTCGGTTATCAGTCGGTAAATTCCACTGATCACTCGCGGCCGCTTCGCTAGGTCGTCATTCATGATTTCGCATATCATAAAACTTGTTCCAGGCGTATACTTCTTGTGAAAAAATCTTACAAGTTTGTGAAAAAAAAGTTAGTTATTTAGAATCTCCAATACATTTGAAAGCCTGGTATCTAAATGTTTTCTTAACTTTTAAAATTTATAGGTACATTAGATATGGCCAAAGTTCAGGTAAAAGATGCTGTTTTTCGGAGGCTTTTACTGAATTTGTTTCTTTTTTTTTATTTCGCCTAGATACTCGGCTAGATATAGTGCACATGATACTAATTTGTTCAAAACATCTAACGAAAGATGTTTAACAACGCCATAATAACTACAGAGGTTTTGTATGAAAAGAATGGCGAATTGAGTGCTCTTAATACATTTAAGAAACGAACATAGGAACAAAAATTGAAGAAATTATAAGCCACTTTAAATATCGTTAAGTTTAAAACAGACTAGCATTTGATAAAAGGAGTAATGAGGTGTACTCACTCTTTATTGGGTGGTCTCGATTTATTCAAGTGGTTTCTGGCTTCTGACTGATAACTTGATAGGCCATTGGCATCTCAAGAGCCTATCAAGATCACTGATTCATTTGGTAGCTTCACTAAAATTACTCTCAATTTAGACTGGCTTCAGTCATGTCAGATTGTCTTATTTATAATATCATTATGATTATTCTACACGTCTATACTATACTATATTTGTAACTCAATTGCGCTCTAAATAACTGAACAGTTTTGAATGTAATTTATTACACAGATATATCGTTCCCTACAATACGACATTTATCTCGTGAAAATATGGTAAGTTTGTTAGCTTAGAACCTCGGAAGGCATGTAAAGTCGTTTGTCCCGATTATCAGGCCTCCTAGGCGGCTTGAATCTCCAACAGTAGGTTGACCACTAGCCTAACTCCACTGATGCGTAGTGGGTTCTGTCATTTGTGAAAGAAGTCCTCTTTTAGTGGTACGAAAAGAGCCAAGTAAGTGTGTTAGCAACTGAGTTAATAAGTAAAATACTTAAGTTTCTTGTCTATAAAAATATTATAGTAGAATGAATGCAGTATGTAAATTAGAATGTATGAAAATACAAATTTCAGTATGCATAATTTTAATAAAATATCACAGATTACAATACACTATTTACAATTATATGTAAGGTAATACAATATATTACAAATGATAACTCTTAACAGAGAGTAGAACAATAATAAATGCATCGAAAATTGGCAATTATTCATTGAATTATATTCAGTCTTTAAAAATTAATATTCAGGTTTTGTTACATTAAATATAATATGTTTTTAATAATATTACAATTTGATATTGAAGATTCTTGTGCGTTTGAGTATAACAATAAAATAATTGATAAGAAATACATAATTCAATATATTTCAGAGGACAGAAGACTTCATAACGACATTATCCCGAAAAAAATGCAGACAATTCTATTAATTTTGACAGAAGTCAAATATTTTTCGCCAAATGTCTAATACGATATCGATGTCGAAAACGAAAATCGGGGTCCAGGATTTACAATAAAATTGTTTCTTTTATTTAATTTTGTCAACGATTCTACATAATTTAAAGAACAGGTACACAATTTAAATTAAATAAATGAAAAGAACTTAGATAAAGACACAGAAATAAATCTAAATAGATAACACAAGTCCCTCCATCCGTATGAAAACCAAGCGTGGAACTTTTTTTTGTACTACCATAATGTTACAAGATTGATTTAGTTAGACTGGCATTAGATTTTTAACGCGAAAATGAAGCTATCCTATTTGTCAGCTAACATATCCGTCGCTACACATCTCTGGTGGACATGCAGCTTTATGCGAGTTCCCTGTCCGCGCGAGACAGTTTCAAAAGAAGAAAATGGTGCCCCATTTTTGCACAGAGTTTGACAAGCGAAGTACATACACTCGCGTCATCTATTTAGATGTATGTCTGTGGATAGATAACAATGTAGCAAAATAAACAAGAACTTAATTACTTGACGATAGTTAAACATATTTTATCTCTATAGCTGATATCGACTGGTCCTGTGGGTAAAGTGACTGCTACATCTACCTTCGAGACAGAGGCAGGCGATGACGTCATTAACTCCGCTAGTTGTGACGATGAGCATTCACTGGAACGTGACGTCATTGTGCGTGCTGCTGGGTAGAGGAATGTTATGTAGCGGTCAGATGTTAAGGTTATAAGAAATATGAAACAGCACTTATTTCTAAAAGAAAAAGGTTGAAATAGATAGACGTAGGTTTAAACCGGCCTAGTGCGAGTCGGACTCGCAAACGGAGGGTTCCGTACCATATTAACTAACTCAACATTGCTTTAAAAAAATGCCAAAAAAATACGTTTCTTGTATGGGCGCCCCTTTAATTTTTAATTTTATTTCATTTTATTATTTATTCTTATAGCGGTAATAGAAATACAAATTGTTTGAAAATCTCAGCTGTCTACCTATTATCGTTCATGAGATACAGCTTACTGATAGACAGACGGACGGACGGACGGACGGATGGACGGACAGACAGCGAGGTCTTAGTAATAGGGTCCCGTTTGGCACCCTTCGGGTACGGAACCCTAAAAAAACCCTATGTTTTTGATTTTATTAAAGACAATCAAGTATGTCCGTAGAACCAGGCATCATGGAAGCTTACTATTACATTCTACTATCTTTTATATAAAACATGCTATAATTTGGTAAAAGTAAATATTAATAAAATAAAATGTATCTTTGAAGAAACATAAAAATTCTAGATAGGTTAATTGAATTAAAACTAGAAAGACGGACATAGATCAAAATGACCCAATATTAAAATTAATCAATCCCGATGAAAAAATGTAACTACTATACGTTCAAAAGAATCTCTTAAACTAACAATTAGAGCATATCCAATTAAATCACTCACAATTAGTATAACAACTGGAGGCAGAGTCCCCGGAAGGGCTGTAGGGCTTCATCTCGTAGTGGCTGGTGCCGGTTCCGGCCGACGAGTGGTGTCTGCTTCGGTGGCCGAAGGGGGATGAGTAACTGCGTACGGTAGTTACACAACGGTTGAGTTACTTAGACCAGCTAAGTAATCAAGCCAGTTGTATCTTTAGCTTGTCTTTGATTTGGATTGGCAAACTACAGGTACGATCAGCAATATAATGTAGCTGAATAGATCTCAATTTAAAAAACACATTTTTTTTTTATAAATTTTGATCTGTTCAGCTACTTACAGTACCCAGCTAATATGGCTTACCGATGTACCTGCGCAGAAGTTACATTATCAAATCGCGGGAAACGCTATTGGTCGGCAGCTGCCGCCATGTTAGCGCGCGCCGTGCGGAGGGGTGTGACTCGCGAGTAAGATGGAACTAACAACTGCAGTGTATTATGGATATTAGCGATCTAAGGTTGATTGTATGTTTTAAGCATTCTTTCGTTAGTCTTCGGTGCCATAATTTATTTTCTATGCGAACGAAGATTCACGATGCGCCATATCAGTTGGGTACTACTGTACGTTGCTAGTATACTAGAGTAATGTGCATTTATAGGCCTGAATTCAGGCTCATTAAACGATTTAATTTATTTGATGTGAACAATGTTCTTAGATATGATAGTTTTATCAAGTTTCCGCTTAAAGGCCGATTTTGTACCTGATATTATGGAGATTTGAGATATAAAAGAACATTCGACTACAGAGATACAAGATGAATTAATAGCAACACATAATTTCTAAACAGAGCTCCAAAAATGTATCTTCGAACAGAACATTTTGAAACTCATCTACAAAATAAACAATATCATCTCTCTGCCCTGTTCCCAATCATTTGGGGTCAGCGCAATATGTACGCTTCTTCCATTCGGCTTTTTATCCATCACCACCTTTCACACAATCCATCCATCTACAAATAATATCAAGAGTATTATACACATGAAGTTACCTGTCCCTCACATGCGGCATATCATAATGGTTGTCAGGTCCGTGCATCCAGTACTCGTTGCAGGCGCGCGTCAGGTCCGGCGCCAAGTTACTTTTGTCACGAGCCGGCTGAGTTTTTGGTATTCCTACATTAAAACACACTTTTATGCTAATCATTTCATTTTATGGTGATGATGCTATTATAAGAACCCGTGGAGAAGGTTACAATGAACTTGATCAGCTCGTAAAGGAAAATATCGTAAAGAAATCTAACACAGTGGTAAAGTTGAACCATTGTGCAGCTGAACCAGTTCTCTAATGGTGCCTTCTCACGGCGCGTTGTAGCCCGAGCCGCGCCGCGCCGCGCCGCGCCCCGCGCCGTGTGAAGGCAACGGCTCGGCGCGACTTGGGCATGCGCGTCCAATGCTCGGCGCGACTCGGCCTGGCGCGTCCAATTTGGTCGCTTCACACGGCGCGTGGTGGGACGAGCCGCGCCGCGCCGCGCCGCGCCTCGCGCCGTGTGAAGGCAATGCTCGGCGCGACTTGGGCTGGCGCGTCCGATCCGCTAAATGTCGGTAACTTCAAAGGCGCGGCGCGGGCAGGGTTGGATTTCGTAGTATAATAAATATAAATATAGTACTTACGAGAAAATACCATAATTTTACCTTCAGGTCGATTAATTCTGTTATTTGTTGAAATAAATTAAAAATATTACTTTAATTATGAAATAAAGTTGTAATAGTTGTTTTAGTTGTAGTAAATCGGCCTATTTACTCCTGATTCTTACATGCGATGCTGTGAAAGAAAGTAAATGTAATTTGTATTGAATGTATTCCATCTGACGACATGCTATGTCGTGTCAATGCCAAAGACGAAGTTTCGATTGACGGATTGGCTGAGATAAACATCTACTTGCCTAATTTTGGTCAATTTGTACCTACAATAACAATAAAACTAAAATGTCCTTACAAATACATTTTTATTTCAGTTAAATAACAAAATGGACGATAAGCAAAATGCAGTATTATTTTCGACAAGTACCTAGTATAATTTTATTTTCCATATAAGTACAATAATATTTTGAGGGTCTGAATGCAGCCCTGGGCGCGGGCGCGCGCGTGGGTGGCTCGGTTTTGTGCGTAGTTGTGTGTGCGTTTGAACACGTTCATTTCATCTCGAAGCGTTCGAACGTGAGGTACTCTGCGAGCTTAAATATGGAGTGGTCGAATGACACGATTGCCGAATTTTTACATTATTACGAGAACGAACCATCTTTGTGGAACTCGAAAAATGCGGAGCACAAAAATAAGAATGACCAGCACGATGCCTGGATCAGAATAGTTTAGTTAAGGACACAAAAAACCCGACTGCGTAAAACAAAAAATAACTGAATAGAGTATAACAGCTTGCAATTTGAAAATATAGTATTATATTAAAGTAATTAATTATAGTAACAGCAATTTTGAAAATATAGTATTATAATATATATATATACACGGTATTGTTTTGGTCGGCGACAAGCGACCCAGGAGCGGTAGTACAAAATATTCCCCAAAAATGGACTTAATTCCATTAAATACTGTAAATATGTTGAGAAATACCTTATTCAATTTGAAATAAAATTACCGCAAAGTATGGTTACTAGGCACGTGCACAGACTAGAGCTAGGCGCAAGCCGCCATCGCCCCACCGTGATTACATGATTATACATATAGATACCATTACATGATTTTCAAAATTTTTATTTTTTTATTTTTATTATTAAAAAAAAATAAAGTATTTTTTAAATATTTTTTTTAGCACCAGTATCATTTGTATTATCGACCCTGAGTCGCTCGTCGCTGACCAAAACAACGACCTGTATATGTATGGAATGGGCTGTTTACAAGCTTTCATTTGATACCCATATTTTTGTAATAACGACATTTTTGTTTTAATTCCCCTCCTCTGTTTTTATTCGAAGACGCCATATAAAAATAATATAACCTATGTTACTCCCATAGTTAAGACGAATCTAACGACACCTCATGTTTAACTCCATCAAGCCGTTTAGGCTGCAGAGCGTGCCAAAGAAAGACATACATACACTCGAAAAACATAACCCTCCTCCCGGTTCAGTCGGGTAAAAATAGAAATTGTCATTTAAGGGGGCCAACGCAAGCATAGCCTAAAAGCTTGTACTTTCATCCAACATGTTTGACTGCGAAAAAAGAGAGACAGCATCAGAGCCGTCGGTTATCACTCGCGGCCGCTTCGCTAGGTCGTCATTCATGATTTCGCATATCATAAAATTTGTTCCAGGAGTATACTTCTTGTGAAACAATCTTACAAGTTTGTGAAAAAAAGTTAGTTATTTAGAATCTCCAATATATTTGCAAGCCTGGTACCACGGAAAAGAGAATTCACTGGAAGGGCGATGTGTTAGAATTTGTATCGGAACCGCTGTCGCCAAACTGCGCCAAACTCACACAAATAAATGTTGAATCATATATTGCACTACAAATAAACAATTTTTTTGATTGGTCGTTTTTATTTTACTCAAAATTAGCTTTAATCACACAGGTCATACATATGAAAATATACCTTTTTACGTTAAGATAATATTTATGTTTCAAAAGTGTACAGAGTATTTACGTCGTTTTGTAATCTACAAACTAGCTAGATTCAATCGACGAAAAAGTGCCGCTACTCGGCCATAGATGGCGTTATTTTTATTGAACGCAATTGTGAACTTAAATGCATTAAACATAATGTTGATAATTGCGTAATAGCTGGTCAAGTAGCGCTATTCGCTTAGCGCAGCGAAAATAGTCGATAAAATATCAATAAAATTATCGGTATTTTAATTTCATCGATATAAAATTTTAGAAATTCTGTGAGAAAATTCACGTTCGATAAGAATAAAAGTGCTAAGAATACTGAATTGTAAAAAAACGTTTAATACGATGAAGTAAATTAAATTAAAGTTATTGTTACACGGTTTATTGCCCATGAAATAAAATGAATTTGTTTCGAAACTGCCGTTTTGAAAGCTTTATTTTTAATTTAAACAGATGTATGCGGACTTTGATATAACTTTCAACTATTGCCTTAATCAAATCAGCGATAAATAGATGCATTTTATCGATATTAATCGAACAACACTATCGATGCACGTGTTTTGGGGTCACGACATGGTCACGACGGATGTGAAAGAAACGCAATACATTACGTGCGGAGTTTCGCTCGCTACCTTGCGTACAAATAAAGTGAGTACATAGCCTGCAATGTATAATTTTGCAGTAGTATGAGAGTTTATCGTTAACATCTAAAATTATCATAATCATGAATACATTTTTATAAATATTACAATTAAATAAAGGTTTGTAGACTCATTGATGAAAGGAAATCCGTCCATGAGTTACGTTCGACTTCCTCACTTCGTTTCCTAGAGGAAATAATAACGCATCATGGTATAATTAATATTTTTCGCGGAGCTACGCACCTCTGCTAAGTATGGCGGATACTACGAAGCGTTGACGCGTGTTTTGGTTGATATATGATCGACTGATCTAATATGTGGCGCGCGGGCTCCGCTAGCATAGCGTCTCTATTTATATTTCTTTTCTCTGTGCCTGGTACAGTAGTACCCAACAAATATGGCTTACCAATGTACCTGCGCAGAAGATACTTTTTGTACATTTTCAAAGCGCGGGAAACCACTATTGGTCGGCAGCTGCCGCCATGTTAGCGCGCGCCGTGCGGAAGGGCGTGACTTGCGAGTGAGACGGAACTAACAGCTGCAGTGTATTATGAACCTTATAGTAGTGTTCTAAGGTTGATTGTAAGTTTTAAGCATTCTTTCGTTAATCTTCGGGGCCATACTGTCTTTTCTGTGCGAACGAAGATTCACGACGCGCCATATCAGTTGGGTAATACTGTATCTAGATATTTCGTTACTTTTTCAATTTATAAGTACATTAGATATGGCCAAAGTTCAGGCAAAAACGCTGTTTTTCGGAGGCTTTTACTGAATTTCTTTCACACTTTTTTTTATTTTTGCCTAGATACACGGCTAGATATAGTGCACAAGATACCAATTTGTTTAAAACATCTAACGAAAAATGTTTAACAACGCCATCATCAGTACAAAGCTTTTGTATGAAAAGTATGGGCGGATTGACTGCTCTTAAGGCCTTACCCTACCTCAAAACTGCTCCACCTCTCACGTTTGGTCCTGCATATCAATGAAAGTATTGGATCAATAATTTTGAAAAAAATATATAGTAAAGTTGAGGATATATACTGAGTCCTATATGATGTGAAAACACGATTCCTAAACATTTTCTCGATAGAAAAAAATCACAAACTTCCCTCTGAATTTTCCAAAAAAACCGCATTAGTCAATTAATACTTTACCTATACTAATGAAACTTTTTGTATAAACTGTAGTTAGTACAATACGTGTACTATATGATTTGAAATTAAAATAATGTTTATTATTAAATTGTTAGAAATTAAATTCCCAAATATTGCGAGTGGCACGAAGCGCCGCCGCACAGATTCAGTCGCGCTCCGGCGCTCGAACGGGGAACCCGCGTCTCTTGCTCTCACGACACACTTAGATACGTAACTTATAAATTATAAGTGAAGTGTATTTTGTTTAAAATGGGAAATGATCGGAACAAGAAAAGACGGAAATATTGAAGTAAGTACCTACCTAAAATGAATCATAAAATGTGTTTTACCTAGGAAGGCATTTTAGTTTGTATCTACCAATAAATTATGAGTCTGATTATTGTAATGGGTAAGAAAAGTAGGTAATTTCCATTATAACCTCCTCTGACCTCCCATTGTACGGAAATCATATACAATGCGAGATCAGCTTATACTGGAAATTTATAGTTTGATGAAAATATACCTACCGGACGTGGACCCGTGCCCGTTTGTATCAACCACCTAGCTAAGAAGGTAAGATACTAAAATGTTTTCACAACAACGTAAGCAAAGCATGCACATGTAGGTTCCTACCTACTAGGTAGGTATATACTATGTAGTAAATTGAATTTCTACAATAAACATTTCATTGGTAAATATTAGGGTAGTCATCCAAGTAATTGGCCACGGTCACATACTATTTTATTAGTATGAGAAAAAGAAAAGTAAAGCCTTTTTTGTTACATAATGCAAATACCAACGTACGTACCTAATCATAATTGCACCTACTAGGGCATGTAATATCGGAAGTATTTTCAATTCCGATATTGGTTTCCGATATTGGATCCCAATATCGGAATTCCGATATTAATATCGGAATTAGAAATTTTTATTATAAATTGCACATATTCCTTATAAATAGCACATATTCCTTATAAACTGCACATAATTATCTATGTATACTAATATTATAAAGTGGAAGAGTTTTTTGTTTGGTTAAACTGGCTAATCTGTGGAACTGCCGGTCGGATTCGTTTTTTTTTTCACTTATAGGAAGCTACATCATCCCCGAGTAATATAGGCTACTTTTGATCCCTGGAACGCAGGTGAAACCTCGGGAGACAACTAGTTCGTTATAAAGTTGGATTGAACACATCTTCTGCTCAGTCGAGCACTCTTGTCAGAGTGGTCGTGGTTGCAATAGATAGTGTTCATGGTGGTTCTTCAACGCCAATGTACTTCTTGACTAGGGTTACGCTTTCGTAATGCTTTTAAATTTTTTGCGGTTCATAGCGTTGCGAGTACACCCTCCCACCCTTGACAACAAGTCTCTTCATCGAGTGTTCGTTTCTGCAGATGTAACCAAAGAACTTGAGAATTCGAAGCTGCACAGTTGATGAAAGCCTATCTGTTATTCTAAGCTCCTTTAGGATCGAATTATTGGTGCGAAAGGCCGTCAACGGAATTTTCAGGTAGCGTCTTCGGCACCACATCTCCAGTGCGTCAATTTTGATACGGTGATCTTGTAGGCTTAAGGACCAAGTTTCCGCTCCTTTGAGAAAGATCGGAAAGACCAGGCGCCTCATAAGTCGAATCTTTGTTTTCCTAGTTATCCTTCTGTCTTTCCGAATCTTCCGACTGCTGATCTTGTGATTGCACATGGTCTTCTGATCTCATCTGCACAGTCTCCTGTGTTGGAAATGGTAGAGCCGAGGTAGATGTAGCTTTTTCGTAGTACGTCCATTCTATTAAGTTAGGCCTGGTCTATTATTTACATTTTCATTTTGTCTATGTTCATTGCAAGTTCGAATTGGAGATTCTTCTTCTCATGCGTGTCACGCTTGACAGAGTGGTCGTGGTCGTCAGGACTTGTGATTTGTGGCGCGCTTCACAACACGCCGCCATTCGTCCCTAACTGCTGTCCTTTTGGTGCAGTCGTTGATGAGACCGCCTTAACTTGGTCGGTCCATCGCATTGGTGATCTTCTACGTACTCTGGTGCCCTCTACTTTACCCTGCACCACCAATCGCTCTATGGAAACATCTCCGCGCCGCAACACGTGTCCAAAGAAGGTAAGGATGCGAGACTGCACTACGGAGGATAGACGCTGTTTAATACCTAGTTCCTGAAGTATGGACTTATTTGTACGGAATTCTGTCCAAGATATACCAATCATTCTTCTCTAGCACCACATTTCAAGAGCGTCTATTTTCTTCTTCTCGCTTTCCCTTAAAATCCACGTCTCCACGGCGTACAGAAATATGGGGAACACAAGTGCTCTGACGAGTCTGATCTTAGTGGCTTTAGTTATGTTTTTGTTCCTCCATATTCTCATAAGTTTATCCATAGATGACCTAGATATGCCACACGCCTCTTGATTTCATCCACGCATCCACCATTGTTCGATACCAAAGCTCCCAGATATATATATGATTGGACCATTGAATTGGAGATTAGTGGTTTCTTAATGTGCCAATAGGTCCTCCATATCTTCTTTAGTTTGGTTAAGAAGAGAAGTGTCATCAGCGTAGCGTAAATTTATTTATCACTATCCATAAAATATCTGTTTAACATCAAATTCTTTAATTTGGTACAACACAAGTTGGCGAGATCTAATAGGCCCGTTTTAACAGCACATGTACATCAATGTGTCAAACAGCACGATAAGAAGAGACACCCTCTTGTCAAAACGGGCTTCTTATTTCTCAACAACTTTAGTTGTTTTATTAGGTCCATTTACTAAATCACAGAGTTCGTATTATTATCCTATATTACTAATTAAACTACCTCAGATTCAAAATTAATAATACTTGCACTTTGCAAGCAAAATCAACAGTTATGAACAACAATTTATTGGAAACTAGCTTTCCCCCGCGGTTTCACCCGAGATTCAAAGTAGCCTATTATACTAAGGGTTTATGTAGCTTTCTATTAGTGGAAAAAAATCGTAACCGACTGGTAGTTCTAAAGATAAATGCATTTAAACAAAGAAACAAAAAACTCTTCTGCTTTATTAAACTCAAATTAGCTGTTTCGGTTTCACCGTTTAAACAATTAGCATAGATATTAATATATTTAGTATAATTAATATTATATTGGTATAGATAAAGATAATGGTGCCAATTCTGTTATAAATCGCACTAAATTAATTTAGGCACATCACATCTCTTTTTTACAAACATTATAAAAGGATAGAACATATTTAAAAGCTTTAAAAACTCAAATAGATAAAAATATCTGATTCCGATATTACGATATTGGATCACTCAATTCCGATATTGTAATATCGGAAAAAAAGGTCCGAGATTCCGATATTACGAGATTCCGAGATTCCGATATTCATGCCCTAGCACCTACCTTATAACAGAGTAAATAAAGTTTGCACGGGTTATTAGGTAGGTACCCACCTACTAGGTAAGTATATATTATGTAGTAAATTAAATTACTACAATAAATATCTTATTGGTTATTCTATATATTAGGTTCGAATATTAGGGTATTCGTCTAAGTAATTGGCCACGGTATCATTTTAGTAGTATGAAAGAGAAACGTAAAGCCTATTTTGTTACAGATTGCAGATACCAACGGAACACATGAATGCCAGTAGTTCCAAACATGCAAACGAACCTGATTTGACGACTTTACAAACCGTAGAATTGTGAGTTTATCTGGTAATCCGATTCTCTGTTTTATAGGTACATATATACCTACCTACCAATATCTAAATAATAGGGATTAAAGTATGAATTTGCCGTTTAATTGTAATAGGTACTTCGAATTGACATAGAACCTTCATGATTTGAGATTTTTGAGTGAAACTTTCACATGGTACCTATGAAGTTCTTCTTTTAAAAAATGTGCAACATTCGATTATCTACTTTCAGTTGTTTTTTTTATTCAGCTTAGACAAGAAAGATTTTTTTTTAAATGTGCAACATTCGATTACTGACTTTCTGATACTTTGAAAATTCGAGTGATTTTTGAATACGAGTTCCGACGCGGAACTAACGCGGCAGAAACAGCTCGCAATATCAATGTTGCGTTTGGAGAGGGGACTGCTAATGAGCTCACCGTGCGATTTTGGTTTAAACACTTTCGTGATGGAAACTTTGATTTGGAGAACGAACCACGTGGAAGACCACCCACACAGGAACAATGAATTTAAAGAGATGGTGGAAGCCGATCCGAGCCAAACTACCTAGGAATTAGCGGCATGGTTTAACGATACCTTGGTACCTTACCAACAATATTGACTCATTTGCGTCAAATCAATAAAATAAAAAAATATGAAAAATGGGTGCCTCATGATTTGGCTGATCTGAACAAAGAAACGCGTGTTGAAAATTGTGTTGCCTTGTTGAATCGATACAGAAATGAAAGAATATTGGATCGAATTGTGACATGTGATGAAAAGTGGATTCTTTACGATAACCGTAAGCGAAAAATGCAATGGATGACCCCAGGTCAAACGCCGTGTCCTAGAGCAAAGCTTACCAATAAAAAGGTAATGATAACTGTCTGGTGGTCTCAGTATGGTGTTATTCGCTTTCTCCGATCTGGTCAAGCAATAACGGCAGATGTCTACAGTGCCGAACTCCGAACAATGATAGCAAAAGTAGCAGTGAAAAAGCCCCGACTCATGAATCGATCTTCACCATTATTGCTCCATGATAACGCGAGACCTCATACAGCATAAGAAACCGTTTTAACTCTACAGGCACTGCAATTAGAAACCATTTGTTACCCTCCGTATTCGCCAGACCTTCCTCCAACGGACTACCATTTTTTTCGTGATTTGGACAATTTTCTACGTGATAAAAAGTTTTCTTCTCAGGAGGCAGTATAAAATGCTTTCACACAGTTTGTCGAATCTAGATCACCAGAGTTCTATCGCAAAGGCATAAATATCCTTCGTATTAGATGGCAGCAATATGTAATAATAATGGTCATTATTTTGATTAAATAAATAAGTAAAATTAAAAAAAACTAATTTCAATTTTTCAGTACAAATCGGCAATTTCTTACTTTAACCCCTAATATTTGAGTGGTTGTCCCAGTAATTGGCCACGGTCACATATTATTTTAGTAGTATGAACACAATTGAAGTAAAGTCTATTTTGTTACAGAATGCAAAAACCAACGGAACACATACAAAAACGGCATTGCTTGCATTGACGTCATAGCCGATGGTATCTGGAGTAAACGCTCCTATAACACAAATATATTGCAGAATTATGTGAATATATTGCGTACTAATATATTATGATTAATATATTATCATTATGTAATAATATTACGTACATGCGTGTCGAATAGATCATGTCCTTTTATTGAAGTCGATTAAAAATAATGTCTTCTTTAGGTAAAAAAATAATATGCTTTGGTACTTGTCTACAATATTAATTGTATTAGAATTGAAATTAAATTTAAATTTTATTTACATACCTACTAGATATACAATAACTGTAAATATACCCTATCATATGGCGCTTTAGTACTTTTTAACAGTCATTTAATTTTATTAATTTTGAAAAATGGAAATAAGAACAAACTTGCTGTACCTTTAACTCGGCTCAGCAAAGTCTTAAACTCTTTCAAGGAGCAATGTATACGTTTCTATAATATAGTACCAATAAAATAACCAAAAACTACCTATACATACATTTAAAAAGATAGTAAACCATAAGTTATGCAAGAAAGGGTACTATAAAGTTTCTGAATTTGTAGACGACGAGAATGCATTAGAATGAATTGTTCGCTTCGCAGGCTATTATTATATAATAATATATCGTTTGTAAATTATAATACTTCTAAGTACACATTTAAAATAAAAAGCTTGCCGAGTTTCTTGCCGGAGTCTTTCTCAGTTCAAGTTGTATTTGGAACCGGTGTAGAGTAAGTTTACGTTCATAAGTGCCTCATTAAGGCCTAAATTGAATAAATACTTTTTGATTTTGATTTTTGATTTATTTCCATACCTAGTTACAAGATGTCAAATAATGGTGTATTTACCCTATCGTGCGGCGCTTTAGTAATTTTCTACAATCGTTTTATATATTTCCATACTTGGGTCAAATAACGGTGTATTTACCCTATCGTACGGTCGACTCATGAGTCGTCGTGACCCCTGCCGCGTGATGAACTCGTGCGAGTGAGATAGTTGCGACTGCGCGATGCGGGGGCTGCACGGCCGGGACGTGAAGCGGGGGCAAAACTTGGATTTGAGCTGGGGTAGTGTAAACTCTTAATTGTCGTTTTAAATTTCTCCATGGCTGGACGTGCGACATTGTGCGTTGCGTGTCTCGATATGCGGCAAATTCCAATCAAACGAGCGCCGCGCCGCGCCGCGCCCGTGTGAAGGGGTGACTCGGGCTCGCGCGTGGCGCGTGCTTGCTCGTAGAAATCGGCGCGGCGCGGCGCGGCTCGGCCTACCACGCGCCGTGAGAAGCCACCATAATATGGGTTACATCATGACATATTATAGCAAAACAGACTGTAACATACCAATTCTAGCAGCGGTATATCCAGGTCTGGAACTCTTATATTTGCACCACACGTACAAAATGACTACTCCAGATGCCAGCATGGCAACTGTGATACCGATGCCAACGTATAGTGTTGTATTGTTGCTGTATAACCCTGGAGGTGAGGGATTAGCATAAAGTTACAATGGTTTTTATTTTACTGGGGAATAACATTTATTGTTATATTATAGGCTGTATTTAAGGAAAAAGGCGTCATGTGAGAGTAAACAGTTTAGAATTTATTAAATTTTAAAATTTAAACTAATGTAAGCAAGTGCTTGCCGAATAAATAAGCTCAGAGTCACTCAGCGCGATATGGAACGAGCTATGCTCGGAATCTCTCTACGTGACAGGGTCCGAAACGAGGACATTCGTAGGAGAACGAAAACTAGTTAGTAAGCTCAAGTGGCAATGAGCAGGCCATATCGCTCGAAGAACCGATAGCCGATGGGGAAGGAAGGTTCTCGAGTGTTGACCACGTACTGGTGCGCGCCGAGCGGAACGACCTCCCACCAGGTAGAGCGACGACCTGGTCACAGTCGCTGGGCACCGCTGGATGCAAGCGGCCCAAAACCGTACGAAGTGGAAGTTAATGGGGAGGCCTATGTTTAGCAGTGGACATCCCTAGGCTGATATGATGATGATGATGCAGCAAGTAAGCCTATAAAATCACAATCATAGAAACTCGTCTCAAAACTCACGTATCCCAGCAGTACACAATCCGTCTACACACGCAGCATGCTGCAGCGTGGATCCAGAACATGACCCACCGGTGCACTGTCTCCGACGGACTCTGACGCAGTCTCCGCTGCAGGAAGACCATGCGGACCATGATGACCAGGAACCACCTGACAGGAATTAATTTACATGTGGATGATCAAATTATTATTTCTACGTTTATTTGTATTCATAACCAAATATTTGACAAAGATTTTTTCCTAGATGATACTCCGGTTTTTCCATTAGATAAAGTGATGGCACCGTTACTAGATTCAATCATTATCATCGTTTGCCTTTCCCAGATCAATGCTGATCATAAGCCCAAATAGATAGAGTTGATAAAAATGTGGTATATGATAGTAATAAAGATATTCCTGCAATTATTGAGTGGTCTATTGTTGATACTCATATAATAAGGAATTTAAAAGCTATTCTCAACTCAATCTAATCTACACTAATGAGCACTTTAAATCATTGCAATGAAGTTCTACCCATCCGTAATCGTTTGACAAGAGTTGTGTAAGGAAATGAATTAGCTTAAGATGAAAAAAAGAATTTTATTGAGGAACTATTTGCAACTCTAATCAATAAGCTATTGATATCGATCTTATCGCAAGCAACATCAAGTACATAATCGTTTTTTCTGCAACCACACTTGAACATTCCTATGAGCGTGTCGACAACAATGGATTAGTACTTCCTGCCTCAGTTTGTTCTGGGAAATATGGACCACCATACTGTGGCCTGCATGGCTCATTCTTACATGGTACATTAGGTGTTAGAACAATAATAACATGAACAATAACCTACGTGTTGAAAACTTAGGCTATTGTGTGAAATCTAAGAAGTTTTAAACACATTCATCATTTGAGTCTAGCGAAGCTGTTAGCTTATTAATTTTAGTCTAAATTAACATAATAGGATTGTCTATCACATGTTTATAACCTAAATTCATATCATTATCTTTATGTTTTATCTTTTTAATTATCGCTTTAAAATTAAAGTCTAGCCGGTCATTTACTTCAAAGCATTCATTACTTAATAAAATGTTTAACGTTTAGTTTGGTCTTAGTTGCTAGATTGTTTTTTGATTATAAACACTCTTGCCTTCAGTAATTGTTTGCTCCCATGCGGGACAAGATTAATAGTTTATTGCTTTGCATTTTTAAAGTACTCGATTTAGAAACAATTAGATTACTGGTATTCTCCACACTTAGGTTGAGCCTGTCTCATGGGAGCCACAAATCCAGATTTACAACAACTTACCATTTTGACATCTCAAGCAATCATCATCATTCTGCGACGACTGGCCTCTACATGGAGCTCCGCCATTGGCCGGCGCGGGTTCCGTGCAGGTGCGCGTCCGCCGCCTTCCACTAGACTGTGTGCCACATCTACATGGGATCCAGGGTGACCAGTCTGACCAGCCACCGTTTACTATTGGGAAATGATGCTTACATTAATTTAGATTAAGCCTAGTTCCAACTCATTAAGAATGAAATAACTTATCTTTTTGATGGCAGGCACAGAGAGAGAAAACAAAATGCCTAAACTTCAGTAACTTTTTCTACTAGATGCAACTTAAATTATTCATAAAATGTAGCACAGTTTATGTCAAATATTATTTTGAACTAGTATAACATCCTATCTAAAACAAATTAGACGTAATGTTTTCAATTATTGAAGTACATGAAAATACAATACAAGGAGCTTAACTATAACATACCGTAGATAGTCAAAACAGCGACGTCTGACTCGCGACGACCGGCGATATTCTCCGCTATACACGTATAGTTAGCCATGTCCTAGAAACAATGTCTAATTTAGAATAAAAAATATAATATTTTTTACAATTTTAGAGCACGAAGCTATTTTTAATTAAATTCAAGCGAAAACTACTGCATCAATAAACGAAAATAATGCCACATATCATATTGATGATCTAAAGGTGGTCGATAAATATATCAATGCCATTTTTGTATGTTTTAAGACGAATATGAATTTATGAATCCAGGCTCTCTAAAACACGTACCCCCCTCATTACATGAATGGTCTAGAACAAGTCTAGTAAAACCTCAGCTCGCTCTTTTATATGATGTTAGAAAGTGACAGATGCATTTAAAACAAATAGTACAACGTTCCTCTGTCTGTCTATTAGTAAGCTCAAAACATGGATTTTCGGTATTCCAAGTATACCTAGGTGGTGGAAGACAGTTGTAGGCTTTATATCACTCCATTAAGGCAGAAGAAAGCTGATCAGTAACCGTAAGTGAAACAAATCGCATTTCAAGCCGGCCGCTATCAAAGGCTAGTTATAAATAAAGACACAAGCTCTGTTGAAACTTGAAAGATTGTGTTGTTAATATAATAGATATGTTTATTTACATTCAACTCTCTCTATGTTTCTGTAGCTGGTTTGGTAACCATATAAATGTATAACTATTATTAAGGCGAAACTCAGGAGCCTCGACCATCGAAGAAAGGTTGCTTGCCTGTCGGTTTTCTACAGGATATATTTTGGAGAGTGTGCACAGGAAATGTTCAACCTAATTCCACCATTTATAATGCGGACAGCAAGGGAGTAGAATTTGCTTCCGGCGTCTGTGTTTCCTGACTCATACCACCTAGGGACTTTCAAGGCCAGAGTGAATAGGTTCCTTCTGGGTAAGTGTGTCCCATCCTAGGCTTCGTCTTCGTCCCTTATAGGCGGGTCAGAGGCCAAACGCAAGCACATTTAATTAAAAAAAACTTTTATACTAAGGATTGTATCACTGACGACAGTTAGAAAAGAAAATGTGAGACGTGATAAGAAATTTTCGATTATTTCCTAAGAAATTTTAGCAGAGTCGAGAACGTGTGAGTGATACCCTAATGTTGCAAGCTCTAAAGGCAACGGTGACTTGTTTGTCAACTGAGTAGTACACAATATTCAAAAACTTACCTGTAATCCAAGTTTAGGTACCACAAGAGTTTCATCAGTGGGTTCAATGACGACTCCGTTTCTGCTCCACTTGATGATAGGCGGTGGAGCAGCTGGCGGTGGTACACATCGTAAGCTCACTCCTCGTCCAGATTCCACTGTTGCTGATTGTGGTTGCTGGATGAATTGCTTTTTTATAACTGTTGGAGATAGATATGTTGTTGTAGATAGAGAAAACAGGTGCTAAGCAATTAGAAATCTGTAGAACATGTATTTGCTTATCTCTATGTTTGGAGTTATCGAAGTTACTCAAAATCAGATTTTTCTCAACATCATGCCATTCGTCAGATATTTAAACTCTTAGCAAGCATGTTGATATATTGAGCTTATAAAAAACTACTAAAGGAGCTATTTCCTAATGTAAGTAAATAGCTACTACCTACATAAAACTTATCTTCTTTTCTACTTATACTAAATTCAAAAGCATTCGTTGTTTCAAAGGGCTTTTCATCTTTGCTATTGGTAAGGCGTAATCTTTTCTCTTCATAGCTTTTTTAAGGCAGTCATAGTGACACTAAATATTGTTTTCTTTTGTAAATAGCACTGCAGCTATTAAGCAGCTACTAACATAGGACTTTTTACGGTTTAGAGCCCCTCAGTCTGAGGAGAGACTTTGCCTCCTTATGTGTGTTCTACCGCTTGTACAACGGACAGTGTTCTGTAGAATTGTTTAAGATGATGCCCACGGCCACCTTCTACCATCGCAAATCTCGCCATCGACAGGGAGTCCATCCTCACATATTGAAACCAGAATTGTTTCGAACTATGCGGTCTCAAAGGAGCTTCCTTCCGCGGACGCTCAGATTGTGGAATGAGCTCCCTGCCGTGGTTTTCCCAATGGAGTACAGCATGGGGTTTTTCAAAAAGGGTGTGAAGAGATTTCTGCAGAGTCGGCAGCGCGTGAGTAACACCCCTGGTGTTGCAAGCGTCCATAGGCTGCGGTAGCCGCTTACCATCAGGCGGGCTATATACTTGTTTGCTACCTAAGTAGCATAAAAAACTTAGGACAAAATGACTTCAGTATTTAAGTAAGATATCTCAAGAATTTAACTAACATAATTAATGAAGCCTCCTCAAAGCGTACTTAACGTAACGTCTCTATTGAGATTCACACCCCAAAACATCTCAAATAAAAGCTAGTGAGCATTTATCAAACGGCAAAGTGCTCGAGTTAACGGGCGGAAATAATGTTTCCTCTAAATAATGGTTCCGGTGCCAGCCCCTACAGAGGGGGATGAAAATAAAAACACTCGTTAAAAATTACGATTTTTTTTAATATCACCATCAAAAGCTGGGTTTATAAGTTGTTTGAAGGTTAGTGCGACAACTTATTTTTCATTGCTCTAGATTCAAAGGTGCTGACATGAAAGTGAAGAAGTAAATAGATATCTATCTATTGAGGGAGAGTCTTTAATAGGTCAAGAAAGCGCACTACCAAGATGTCTTTAGTTCCTATTTGATTTCTCATTTTACTATGAATCAGCTAAATCAAGCGACTAAAATTCCTAACTCACTGGCTTCCAATTATCAATCATATTTTTTTCAACTTTATCATATCTTTGATTTGTACCGTTATTATGAATTAGAATATACTTCAATATTCCCATAAAATTAGAACTTGGTATACTATTTTAAGTTGTAGTGTCACTTATCCCGATGACACGCGCGTGGGTCGTTTATTTGTAGACAATGAGCGTGATCGTTAATTGTCTGCACTCCTCTTTATTTTCATCTTCGGGGGTACGTCATTATTTTGGGATTCGACTTTCCTGTCATTGAAAGAATTGTTATTTGTGTGTCAAAAGTCAACTGTAGTATGCTTTAAGAGTATTTTTGTTTCGTCTTTTAATTAATAAAGACATTTCTTTTCTTTTCGACTTCGCATTATGTTACTGAGTAAAAAAATAAAGAAATGTTTTGATGATTTTGATCTTAAGCAGTAAAAATAATATGTAAAACTAACTCCAATACTTCTCTTATATAAAACTACAACATATTATACAAATTAAAAAGACTTCACATATCGATAAGAGTATAATCAAGAATCAAGCCTATATTTAAAAAAATATTAATTGCTCGACCAATTAACTCGTAAATAGACCATGAGACATTTAAGACATCCGCCCGATATTCATAAAAGTTTTAATTATACGGTTAATAGTCTGTGTGTATGAATAAATAATATCTATAGCCTGATGATTATGCGGTACCCCTAATGATACGATTTACATATTCATAGAAATGTACGCCCATCCGGTTACGGGTATTAACTTTGTCGGTGGAGGATATAAAACTTTCTATGGCTTATAGCGATCCTTAATATTAGTTGTACGTAGTATTTATATACTCTGAGATATTAGGTTACTAATCTGTTAAACTTTATAATGCTAGAATGGCATTTACTTCTCGGCAATGTCATAGGCATTCTAGGTTGAGTCACTAGCCAAATGAAAATCCATTCATAATTTAAATAAAGATATGGCCAATACTTAATATATTTTATTGTGTTTTCAAAGAAATTTCATTTCAAAATCCCAACTGTCACAATTTTTAGGCTATGCATGTAAATGCTGATGATGTGGCTGACAAGTAGGCAGGAGGTCCAGATGATGGTAAGTTGTTACGATTACCTAAAGACATTATTCTTAAAAAAATGTTTTCCAATATGGTGCCGACCTTTACGAAGTAACCACAGCTATACATCTAAATAGATGACGCGAGTGTATGTACTTCGCGTGTCAAAATCTGTACAAAAATGGGGCACAATGTTCTTCTTATGAAACTGTTGCGCGGACAGGGAACTCGCATAAAGCTGCATGTCCACCAGAGATGTGTAGCGAGGGATATGTTTAGCTGACAAATAGGATAGCTTCATTTTCACGTTAAAAATCTAATGCCAGCCTAACTAAATCAATCTTGTGACATTATGGTAGGTACAAAAAGTAACATGCTGGGTTTTCATATGGATGGAGGGACTTGCATTATCTATTTAGATTTATGTCTGTGGAAAAACCGACAATTAAGCGAAACTTCTGGAACATGCCAGCAGGTTCATGAGGACAGATTTTCAACTTGAGGATGGTAGCCAACTAGGCGAGTACTACAAATTGTAAGATATCAAATATAGAATCAGTAATATATCTATAAGTAGTAACTAGGTAAGTAGATATCAGTAATATATAAGAAAGCTATGATACAGGACCTAATCATGATAATGAAACAAAAGAAATAATAAGCATTTTATAACACAAAAGGAATTTCATGAAAATTTCGACAGTAAAAGCGCATACTAAACGAAACTACAGCGTGTCCGAGCTAATTTTAAGCTTTCGTTAGAAGCAAACGACTTAGCCCAGTTGGCTCGCGAAAACACTTTACAAAACATGTCGCCAAATGTGGATGCAGACAGCATTTCTATGAGCTGGCTAGTGCGGGAGGGAGCCAAGTCTTTGTAGCTGCGTAAGTGTTTACTGTTAACAAAATTCAAAACAATGACTGGAATTTTCACAGCTTTTGTAGTTTCATTTAGTGATGATTTGAATCTATTTAAGAACTGTCTATGATGTTATGAAATCACGACGTGTATGTTATGTTTTGTTTGTTTAACTCCTATCAAAAATTATGATGGCGAGATATTAAGCTTGCTCAATAATTTCCTATAAGTACTTGGCTTGAAGGCTTCTTTTTTTTTCCTATTGGTTTTTTTTTATTTATTAATCCCAACCATCACCAATAGTCACGCCGTTTACCTACGCAAGTTCTCAATAGCGCTGGCTGTATAGTTTTATTTTTTTAATTGGAACGATTTCATAATTTAAATTTTTTCTTTATGATTTTCTTTTGTTTTTTTTTCTCTCTATCGCTTGTGCTTGAGCCTGACCCGCTATATAATTGTCCCGCGCCTTTTAATATTATTTTCTTTAAATTCATGACAAATACATCGCCAAACACCACCTACGCACAGATAAACATACAGTAACTCAATTTCACATCATTACACTACATATTATCAACGGTGTAAGTGCAGTGCAAACATCTCCGCATCACGGGTAAGTGGTAGAACTATAGTCCTCATTATTTCTCTTCGATTCCCGCGAGATCAGCGCAATCAACGGCCACAGGGTGATTCCTGTGCCCGGCGTGATTAACCAAAATTACACAATTCAAACATCGCCAAACTGCTAATGCAGTTTGTAGGCGTAACGCTCTTGACACAATCTCTGACCCAACATATAAATCAACATGTCCTTGCAACACAATCACTACAATGACATGATCACATACATAAGTAGGTATATTTGCTCACTACCTTTCTCTTAACTATAACACTTCTTGGTTTTGTGAGTCTACAAGCACGGCCGCTAAAGTAAGTTACAGTTCACAATCAATTTCTGCTCCGTACCAAAGATTCATAAGGAGCTAAAACGGTTCTAGAAATATATGGACAAGATACTTACAAGCATACTCAATAAAAATCGCTTGACTCCGAATCTTCCCTTTGCTGTTCCAAGCGTAACACTCACAACTATACTTTTCACCGAAAAACAGATCTAGCTCATTTCTCGTCACATTTAGTTCTGTTTCTACTACTCTTACTCCATTTTGAGGGTCCACGTGATCTAACTGCGTAGTCTTTTCGACTCTCTCGTCATTGCATTTATAGAAAACTTGAAGAGCATTAGCAGCTCTGCATAAAAGAGTTGCAGGTTTTGTTCTTAGCACGTAAGAATTCTTAGGTTCTAATAAAAATATTGGTAGACCATCGATGGTCTCATCGTTTTCTGGTAGTGGTATATAGTCGTCTTCCTCCACTTCAGGTTTGATGTCAGAGAGGTAGGGATCAAAGTTCAGTAGACCGTCTGGATGTATGTATTCTGGTCTTGTTTCTTTGGTTGTGTGTTCTGTGTCTGTAACAAAATAAATACCTATATTCAAATATAACACACTTATTCCATCATCATTATAAAGTACTAACACACTCCTTACTTCCTAAACAACTCCGGATAGGGACGTCAGAGACTGTGACGTAGTTTGTGGATTGGCTTTGTAACAAATCCTAACAAAATAGCTAGCATACCTAGCATACCTCAGTCTTTCATCTGTCATTTCAGCATGATGATGGCGGAATATAGAAATTACTTAACATGGTGATAAGTGATGACTTATCAGAGTGAGATATTGTAAAACACTAACTTACATATTTAAAAAGAATGCTTATATAATTGAACCCTCATAGATGGGACACGCACCACTCTATCCTCACAGCATAGATCTTGAAATGCTTTGTTTTACTTCTCTGGGATTATCCTCGCGATATTATCACCGGAAAGCTAATGATTGAGAAACCAGTCTACACATAATTTTAGTACAGAAACTTGTTAATTTATTATGCTTGACACAGTAGAAAATTAATTATCAATGCCGGGTAATGGTCTTCTGTTATGTTTTCCACTAAATTCTAGTTTTCAAAAACCAGGATTGTTCTATGTACATGTCGACATCAATAGAAATTACTCACGAAATTCACGAGATGTGAATTTGAATCTTACCTAATATGGTCTACATTTCAAAAGAATGGTCGAGCTATATTATACAGGGTGTTTTTTTGGTCGGCGACAAGCGACCCAGGAGTGGTAGTACTAAAAATACATTTTCCAAAAATGGACTTATTTCCATTAAATACTGTAAATGCGTTGAGAGATACCTTATTCAATTTGAAATAAAATTACCGCAAAGTATGTTCACTAGGCACGTGCACAGACTAGAGCTAGGTGCAAGCCGCCATCGCCCCACCCCTTTACTTCCTCGCATTCCCGTTGAGTATTACGTCTACACTTTAGCTTATTACATGATTTTCCAATTAATATTATTTTTATTATTATAAAAAAATAAAGTTTGTTTTTTTTTGCACCAGTGTCACATGTATTATCGAACCTGAGTCGCTCGTCGCTGACCAAAACAACGACCTGTAAAGTATTCACAGTAGACACTCATACTCATAAATACAATAGCTAGTTATATTAAAACAGCAGTCCCGACAATCTCGTCTTACAAGTTAGCATTTCTTCAACTATTCAAGAATGACCATCATTGCATTTCATACAGCAGCAAGCAGGCTTCAAGTACAAAATTACCATAAGTGATAAGCATGAATAAACAGCGAGTTCTCATTTAATGGCCGTAGTTGACTTGAGCCACTTCAACTAATAGCAAGCGACCCTTCGGTAGTAAAATATCATATCGAATTACTGTAAACACGAACGTAAAATACACTATTTTTGGTATAGAAGCTATCAAATAATTTGTAAACAAATAAGTTTTATACCAAAAGGTACTTTAGTTTAAACTGCAACCGTTGCGGTGTAACAAGGTAATGTTGCAGCCATTTTTAAAATATTCATTTTTGAAACGTAAAATAGACAAGCGTGTTTCACAAAATGTTACTGTAGAATTACGAACTGATAGTGGATCCAATTGTAAAGATCATAAAGGTGGCTTTAATTTGGCAATTTTTCAAGTGGGAATGGATGGCCAAATCCTCGAAGTCCAAAAGTAAAGGGAACAGGAATGCTCGAAGGAGTCTCGAGGCCGATTTTGAATAAAACTAAAACTGTGTACTTGGATTTTCCAGAAAAATATTTCCTAAATAATACGTTGATTTTGGAAAAGAAAATAAGTACATTCTGTATTATTGCACAATCCTAAAGCTTCACTTATAAGGATCAAATTCTGGCAATTAACGCTAGATGAAAAACGAAAGAAACAGTCTTAATTTTAAGATAATATTATTTTAAATTCATGCAATTATTAATCTTTAACTAATCCCCAAACATAGAGGATATACAGTTTTAGTCATAATCGGCCTCGAGACTCTTTTGAGCATTTTTCGCTTTTACCAATACTTTAGAATTTGGCCACCCACTAATACATACTAATTCATAATTTTATATAGATTTTTTAAAGAGTGCAACTGCTCTGTGTTATGAGAATGACAACCGACCCCAGGCCGGTTATTTAAAATAAAAAAGATTCTAATCAGCTACAGTAGGCACCCCACGTTGCGCATTCTAAGAAATAACCCCTTTGCCCAAACAGCTGCTCGTTATGTTTTATAATGGACCCAACGGTTTTATGGTACGCTAGAGATGTTCTAGTAGTTTGATTTCTGCTTACTATTGGTGAAGGAAAAGGCTTAGGATACTACACCCTTATTACAGAAGAATATTTAAGACCAGTCTAGCAAAACCCAGGCTGTTAAATATATTCGTAAAAAGAGCTGAAGAGAACATTCTTTTGTAATAAGGGGGATAGTGTTTAGCAACACCGTAAATATTTATATATATTTTACAGAATATTTTTTCTCGAATTGTCTGTAGTACCTAACAATGAAACTAATATCAGTACTATTATCTTTCTGTATATATTTTGTGAAAATAGTGCACATTCAGAATTTTATTCATTGCATAGGATCTACTGAGCATTCGGGAACTACCATTCAGCATTATTGCTCGAATTAATTTTAGAGAGTCTATAATTAATATACCTACTATAGCACTACTACGGCATCTTTACTTGACAGTGCCAAGGACTGATGACAACTCTTCATCTCCTCAGGATGAAATAGTGGTCGGTCATCAATAAAAAAAATACAGCATATCTTAAGTTCAGCTGAGAGTCAAAGTAGAGTTTTGATATATCTGATTGCAAATCAAAAATTCATCCCGTTGGCTCGCATATGGCTCGTTCATCAATCTAAAATGTAACATATTGAAGCATGAAGGCTAAGATTGTAACGTGTTTCGATTTTTAAATTATAATTTTATTCAACCGGGAAACTTTTTCACGAAATTAGTTTGACCAATTATTTTACAGTGTCGAAGCCAACCTGTTTATAATCAGCTATATTATAAAGACTTAAAAACATTTAATTGAACACTAAGGAAGGACATAATGTACAAGGGACACAAGTTATGCGATGACTAACCCGCCGCGCGCGCTCCAAGATCCAGCATGGTCAATATTTCCCCATGAACTATGCTATAAATAAACACAGGTACATTTCTTTAACATGGAATAAAACGTGGTGAATGTAATCAAAAGCTTTACCTCCATTTCTAACCGGTCCAATAAACACAACAATAAGTATTGTCATCCCATAAACATTGTTCAAAAACATCACTATAAAATATTCACTTGAAACGTTCCATCAAAAAACACAAACTTAATTCACAATTTCAATGTTTTTCTATTTTTCACTTTCAATTTGAAAATCGAATAGACTTATTGTTTTATTTCGATTCCAAACTATTTAGTTCGTAATTCGAATTTGTTTTGAAACTTGTTTTTTTTTATTGGAATAAAGCGTGTGTTTCTATTGTTTTTATCGAGCACGTGCTTTGGAATTTTGAATGAATGAAACACGTGCGCGCCGCGCGGGGGCTCACGTCACACTGATCTGATGGTACCCCATCCATTTATGTTATGGTGTTACATTGGAAAACATACCATAGTGTATAGGAGCCCAAATGTATTGTTAATTGATGTAATTTTGTGTACAATTACATTATGGCGTTTAGTCTAACTGGCAGCTATTCCGTGGGGAAGTCACTTAGTAAAAGTTTTCGTTATTTACCAATGCGTTATATAAAAATTTAAGTTTCCGTGTGTATGACTAAGTTTCAGATTTAAAATTAAATTTAAGATTTCAGTTTTTATAAATTATGATAGCGTACTCAATGAAATAATGAAGGACCTTAGAAATATAAAACACTAGCTTTCTAGCGCGGTTTCACCCGCGTTCCCGTCATAAAAAGTAGCCTATGTCACCCGGGGATAGTGTAGCTTCACAACAGTGAAAGAATTTTTCAAATCGGTTCAGTAGATTCGGAGCCTATTCAATGCAAACAAACAAACAAACAATTTTTTTTTTTTTTTATACCACTAAGTGGCAAACAAGCATACGGCCCGCCTGATGTTAAGCGGTTACCGTAGCCTATGGACGCTTGCAACACAAGGGGTATCACTTGCGCGTTGCCGACCCTGCAGAAATCTCTTCACACCCTTTTTGAAGAACCCCATGCTGTACTCCATTGGGAAAACCACGGCAGGGAGCTCATTCCACAGTCCAAGCGTCCGCGGAAGAAAACTCCTTTTAGCCCGCACAGTTCGAAACAATTCTGGTTTCAGTGTGTGAGGATGGACTCCCCGTCGATGGCGAGAGTTGCGATGGTGGAAGGTAGCCGTAGGCATCAAGTCAAACAATTCCTTAGAACACTCTCCGTTGTACAAGCGGTAGAACACACATAAGGAGGCAAAGTCTCTCCTTAGACTGAGGGGATCTAAACCGCTTGTGAGCTCGGGATCGTCAACGATTCTGACGGCACGTCGCTGAACCGAGTCTAAAGGCCCAAGCTGATATCCAGGTGCTCCCGCCCATAGATGACAGCAGTACTCCATATGAGGCCGGACTTGCGACTTATAAAGTTGCAGTCTTTGCCCCGATGTGAAGTACTGCCTCGCTCGGTTGAGCACTCCAAGCTTTTTGGATGCCAGCTTAACCTTGTCTTCCAAGTGACTTCGGAACAAAACATCGCCAGAAATGTCGACACCAAGGATCCCAATGCTTTGGCTGATGTTTAAGGAAGTGTTCTGGAATTGTGGAGTCACAGACCATGGGGTTTTCTTAGCGGTGAACGCGCAGGCTTGAGTCTTGGTTGGGTTGAACTGGACTAGGTTTAGCCGACCCCAATCGGAGACACTAGTTAGTGTACTCTCGATTTCAGACACTAGCCGTTCGCGGCTTTCCTCTACCACGGAACGAGGGATATTTGCACGGCCCGTGTAATGGGCGTCCCCTGTACTGTCGTCTGCATAGCAATGAACGCCATCAATAGACAGCATATCATTGATATGCAGAAGGAACAGTGTTGGGGACAGCACAGAGCCTTGCGGGACGCCTGCATTTATGTCCATGCTATCGGAGCAGCTACCATCAACGACGGCTTTAATGCATCTGCTGGACAGAAAGCTGGCGACCCATTTGCATAGTCCCTCGGGAAGCCCGTATGCTGGTAACTTCGATAGAAGACCCCGGTGCCAGACCCGATCGAACGCCTTCGCCACATCTAGGCTCACTGCCAATGCCTCACCTTGACTCTCTATGGCGAGTGACCAACGGTGTGTGAGATACACTAGAAGGTCACCAGCCGAGCGACTGTGGCGAAAGCCGTATTGTCGGTCGCTCAACAAGTCGTGATCCTCCAGGTATCTCAAAAGTTGCGTGTTGATCACTCGCTCCATGACTTTGGAGAGAAGGGAGGTGATGGCGATAGGCCTGTAATTCGTCGGGTCTGATCTGTCGCCCTTTTTGGGCACTGGGTGCACGTGGGCAGTCTTCCACGAAGACGGGACACACCGCAGGAACACAACACCACTATAAAGTAGTGTTATTTGGCTACGATCTTCTGTAAGGTGGAGGTACTTCCCCAGTCGGGCTGCTCCGCATGTCGAACGAGATAACCCGTTATGCCCTACCTCTCTTAAAAAACAATCAAATCTTTCCTCTTTATAATATTAGTTAAATATTTAAATTAGATAATTGCCCTTAATTTTTTGTATAAATAGCTCAAGCTATAAAATAGTCGAGACTCGATCCAGAATTTGTTGATTTTTTACTGGCATTAAAGAATATTGAATAATTTTACTAAATTATTCGTATTTTCTTTAAAACCCTCTTCAAAATCAGTACCTACATTGACTAAACACTTACATCTACTGACTTCAAATAAAAAGCGCGCATTAAAACATCAACTGTGTAATCCAACTATGGATTTACAATTTACAAAACTCGTAGCGCCATCTATTGACTCACTAAAAGAAATACAACTCGAGCTTTCACTACACATTTCATTCAAAAGCTCACTCGATGTTCGAAAGCTCCACTGATAAAGCTTACAGTTTAATTTCACTCACCGATCATAGATGTCGCTTTATAAGCCTCTGTGGTTAATTTCATCCGTTCATTTGTTTCGCCGTCCCCTGCCTATTTAGTTCAGGTTTCTACTCAAAGATGGCGCTGTTAAGAATTTTCATTTAAGGTTTGAATACTCAGCAAGTTAGTTATTTTATTTTTGCATAGATGGCGCTACCTAAACTTTCTATAATGGAAATAGTAAGGGTGGATATCCCAAGAGATGTGTAGCGAGGAATAATCCGACCGTCAATAGGATCGCTTTATTGGAGCTAAATGCGAAATTTAAGCGATCCTATTGGCCTAAAACACATTCCTTACACATCTCTGGTGGATATCCAATTATCCACCCTAAGTTCCTACCGAGTATAACTTTTTTTTAAGTTTAATTATAGCATTGGAGAGACCAATGATGGAAAAAGACAAACTAGCACAAAACGAACGCTTTTGTAACACAAAAATAAGTTTATTCATTCTAAAATGGCACTTGTAGCAAAATTTAACAAAAGGGGTTAAAAATTATCGAAGTTTGTCCACGCAAAAGAATTTTTGAATGTTCCTATTGCAGACAATTGGAATGTGGAATTAGGTCCCATCACGGGTTTCCCTCAGAGCTACGACATGAGGTTCTTCAAAAAAGGCGGAAGAAGAACTCTTCGAGGTCGGCAACACATCGGCAATCCTCCTGGGGGGTTAAAAAGGAAGCTAAAGCACAGATTACTAAATAGTTACTACGTAAGCTAAAGCAATATTGCTACGGAATTCATTTTTCAAATCCTACGTAATTCCAATATGTTTTGGTTAAATACCTACTCATTATGTACAATTCAATTCATTAAAAGAGTCGGAATTGATGAATTGCTTAAGATCTGCTGTAAATTCGAAAAAATGAATTGCGTTGGCAATATTGCTTAGCTTCCTTTTTAGGGGGCCTGGTATTGCAAATGTCCATAGTGGGTGACCGCTTACCATTAAGAGGACTTTCAGGGTCAAATTGAATAGGTTTCTTCTGGCTAAGCGTGCGCTTCTTTTATAGACGGGTTGTATCCAAATTTGAATTTGGGCTTGCCTGTCAACTTTTTTTAAATAGTACTTTTTTAGCTTTCGTGAACTAAGTTCATTGTTACATTAATTTATCGGGTATTATCAAAATATGATTTTGACTAACCTTGATGTTTCCAAGTTGTATTGAGCGTTACCACAATCAATGCCAACGACGAGAATAAAGATCGAGACAAAAAAAGATATTGCTTGGCAACTAGATCTTATACAAGAAAATAATCTCACAAGAAGACAACTTCATCACGAAATGAGCTTGGGCTCATCGCTGGACGTGATCAAAAACAACATAAAATATTGACACCTGAATATCCTGCATACATTGACTTATGAAGCGATTAACGAATGCCAAGAAATCCTGGCTAGGCCCCCAGTTCAGATTCAGTAACATTCTAACAAAATTGATCCGCTCACACCCTAAATTCTTTTCCCACTTTCATAATATCTTTCATGTCGGAATTGGACCAAAATTTTATTTTTTACCTTATAATGTGCTAGCAATATTAAACTATTCAAATCCACATCAGACGAAGCGTTCGTAATTCGTAAAAATTCTCCGCATTTACACACTCAACGTCTTCAAAATTTGGAATTCCAAGTGATTGATTCCAAATTCAGACGTGGCGAGCAGTGCTGCCAACATTGAATATTGATTGCACAAAAGGCACTTGGCGCCAAAGCGTATTCTCAATTCAAAATTATTCCTCAACCGCTTCTTTTGATGGTACAAAAATATTGTAAGTAGCGGAATTTGTCAGTCACATTTTTATATTCCGAAAAACATTTTCTATCCCTCTTTGATGTGGTGCATTCGCATCTTTCGTCTCTACATAATTTGCGGAGAGGAAATTCAAATTTGGCGGGTTCGCTCGCCTTTCCGCTTCGGATTTTCAAGTATAATGAACCTTTAAAGGTGGAGCAATCAATAATATATCAAAGGTTTCTAGTATTTGATCAGAACCTTTGCCGAAGAATCTTTAAGTATAGGCAAAGGTAATAAATTGTTTGTTCTTGAAGTCTATCCCCCTTATTCATAATCGCTTTTTAACTAAATCAGTGTAATAGTGTGCCCCGTCTCACTCTTTCGATCACCAAATGTCAGCTGTCAGATAAAGATGTCGGAATTTTAGCTAATCAACGTTTGATAACTTTATTATAATTAAGGGCGTAAGTATTCTTCTTCAGTTAAGAGTAATATAACTTATTTGTTATATTTTATATTTTGGAAAACACATGATTCTATTTCGGAATTACGTAGTGATAAGTCTATTTAGCTAATTATAAGTTTTGCCTTCCTTAAGGTGTTTTGAAATGTATCTAAACTTACCCATTCCACATTCATTAGGTTCAATAAATTAGAAATATTCTGTATCTAAATTCGTTCTGTAACCTTACTTACAAAGTATCGGATAGAAACAAACTTAACTAAATCCGTATTTCGTGGTACACTGCGGTACAATTGTTAGAGACACTTCAGTAAGGTAAGTTTGTCCAAACGCTGAGCCGATTCAAGCCATTTGAGTGTTTGAGGACTTTTACAATCTACGACTGCAAGCAAATAAATATAATTTGAGGTTATTTAAAAGTTGATAAATAGTTCTTTGAGATTATGAGGTAAGGGAGTACCTCCACGTAAAGCCGAAATAAATAATAATTATGAATGTCTACAACATATGGATTTTATTATAAGTTACACTATATAGGGTGTTGTTTTGGTCGGCGACAAGCGACCCAGGAGCGATAGTACTAAATATATATTCCCCAAAAATGGACTTAATTCCATTAAATACTGTAAATATGTTGAGAAATACCTTTTTCAATTTGAAATAAAATTACCGCAAAGTATGGTTACTAGGCACGTGCACAGACTAGAGCTAGGCGCAAGCCGCCATCGCCCCACCCCTTTACTCCCTCGTACTCCCGTTGAGTATTATGTCTATACTTTAGCTTATTACATGATTTTCAAAATTATAATTTTTTTATTTTTATTATTAAAAAAATAAAGTATTTTTTTTATATTTTTTTAGCACTAGTATCATTTGTATTATCGACCCTGAGTCGCTCGTCGCTGACCAAAACAACGACCTGTATATAAGTTCTTTGTTAAAAATTTCATTTTTAATACAAGCTTTTTTTGTGTGACTGTACTTTTTGTTGACTGTACTTGCATTGTCATCCAATATACTAATGTATACCAAATATCAAGTCAATCCGACCACTGGAAGTGGGTGAAATTCGACTTGCAAGATTCCACCCGAACAAACATACATACACATGCATTGCAAGTTAAATAAAAGCTTGTAAAAAATATTGCTTCTAATCGCATTACATTCGAGTTCCAAGTTTGAAATAGTTTGATTTTCAAGATCAGTCATAGTAATCATCACAGAATTCTTTACTGTTTATAGGCCTGTGTTTGACCGCAATCTCACCATGGTAAGTGATGATGTGGCCGAAGGTGGTAAGCACACAAAGCCTAGAAGGAACTGGCTCTCAAGTGCAGCTATCGGAACACACCGAAAGGTGCTTGGCGACAGATTTTCAACTTGAGGGTGGTAGCCAACCAGGCGGGTACTACAAAGTACCCTACCACCGTGCTATGGTTTCCTCACGATGTTTACCTTCACCGAAAGCTCAAGCTCATTGTAGGATTCGAACCCGGGACCTTCGTCTCGGCATCCGACGTCACTACCACTGAGCTATCATCGCCTTAATAATCGAATGTTCTAAGGAGACTGAAGATCGCTTGCGTCGATTCACAACGAGGTAGTGTCATTTCCATTACCACATCAGCTAGCTAATTACACGAGTTACGTTTACGTATGTATCTTTTGATTTACTGCAAACTGCATAATACAGGGGATGTATGTAATTTCAGAATTGTTTTCTCATTCAAATTTGTTCAAGTAGATACCCCCAACGCAGTCGGATCCGTCACGCTACCGCAGCACGGCACAACTAAAGGCCCCTATTCAAGTGTCACATTAGCAACCTAAACACGCGCCGTAAACGAGTGCAACGCGGAGCTAACGCGGGCGAATCTTCTATCTCAATTGTTCGAATCTTGGAAGCTTAACTCGATCAACTAGGTTTTGTTGCCAAGTGATAAACCGCTTAGAGAATACGCCTTTTAGTTTGTGGGTGATTAGCGAGGGAATTTTTATTAAGCTTGCTCTGTGAAAGTTGATATAGTAAGTATTGGAGTGAGATTAGTAAGGGATTGTAGTAAGATATATCCTCAGAAGAGGACTAAAGTTCGTGATAAAAGGGTCACGTCTGTAGTTGTTAGTCAAGCCATAAAAATAAGTTTACTCAAAATAATAGAAGTTCGTAGCCTCATAGAAATTTAATTGAAGAATGAAATATTTGATTCTGCTGCTTGAAATGGTCGTCGATGATATAAATCACTAGCGCCCGCGTTCCCGGGAAAAAAGGTAGCCTATGGCCCTTCTCCATACCAGCTTTGGTACCGCTGAACCGAAATTTGGCATGCGGATAGACAGATAGATAGATATATCTAGATGCCATTTCGGTACAGCGGTTTAAGCGTGAAAGCGTAATACGAACAAACAAACAGAGTTATGTTCGCATTTATAATATTAAGTAGTATGTGTAAAGGCTAGCTTTACTTTTTACACAAGATAGACTAAACGCTAGACCTAGTAATGTTGAAATAATTTTTTTGCTCAATTCAATACTATACAATATTCTTTGCCCCACCGCAGCTTAGCATATAAAGTAATTTTGACTTGATCTTACGAAAATGAAGTTATGGATCAAACAACATAACAGCTTTTTTCTGTTAAGAGTTTTTTTTTAATTTTCTACTCGTAACTGAACTTATTTCTACTTTACTATGGTGAGTCTAAAAAACGATAGTTCGTAATACGTATAAAATACTCCCTCATATTCGACCCCATAAAACAAAATCAAAACTTATTTCATGCTCTGTCTCCCTCACACTGATTGTAACAAGTGTTACAATTCCCACTAAAAAAACCGTTTTATCAATATAATATTTTAACTGCAGAATTAAAACCGTCATCTGATTATCTTTTATCGGTTTTTCGGCTGCGGAAAATAAAATAATTTACTGCAGCAGTAAGCTGATGCGTTTTTACGCTGCTACAGTTTTGTATAGAGAGGCGTTTTTTATTCCATTCTTATTTATTGATGGAATGATAACAATATTTATTTATTGCGTTAAGAGCGTTTATAACGTAATAACGCACAATGCCGCAATATTCCAGGTTTTCGGTGTGAAAATACTCAGTTATATTGATAGTTATTCATTTGTGTTGTCGTAAATCCAATAGGACATTTATTTTTCTACTTTTCTTGAAGAAATAACATTAAATTGACTATTTGTTATTTAGTTTAGAGCAGTTCCTTGAGAGACCTTTTTTGAATTTTACGGAACATGCTGTCTTTGCAGTCAAATAGGTATTGAAAGTACTTGAAACAAAAAAATACAAAAATACATGTTGAAAAGAACATATTGTCTTCTATTTTTCTTGAAGATAGCATCATAACGTTTAGTACATTTTTGTTATGAAAATGACAAAATAAAACTGCGTAAAAATTAAGATTTTTATCGATGTTTAGCGCCGTTTTTAATATGGAAATCGTTTGTCAAACTTCATAATTACTATTTATTAATACGCAGCAGTTCATGCTTAAAATTAGTAAATTAAAAAAATCCGTAAAAATATTATAATTATTTTATACCGAATATTTTAAAACTGCTATATAAATCGATTGCGGAGGCCACGGCTCGGCAGACCCGGCTCCGCCGTCTCAGAGAGAGGACGTATCGCTCTGTTTTCCGCGCGCTAAGTTCGCCAACAATATTATTACGATTGAGAGTATTGGTACAATCGCCCGCATTATAGCGCGCTCTTACCACTTTTGATACCACTAGGGTAAGTTAAGTTATATTGATAAATGGTAACTGTTTTGAATTATAGCTGACAAATATTATTATTTTTGTTTGTTATAGTTAATAAATGTCTTCTACCGGAAATCATCGACCCCAGAAAGGCACGATCGATCAATGCCAATCAGAAGTAATGGATAAATTTGTCATATTATAAGGGCGGCCTTATGTTTGAATTTTCCTCCGTTTATATACTCTAATAATAATACGATAAAAGAAAAGATGTATTTTTGTATGTTTTGTTTGTTTGTAATTTCAATAAACTCAAAAACTACTGTACCGATCTTTCACCACTAGAATGCATTATTACCACAGATATAAAAAAAAGTCGGATATATTCTCGCTAACAAAAAAATGTGTCACTCGAGTCGGCCACCACGCTGTACGTACAAGCCGGCACGCACACATCCACACATTAGTTGAGCGCGAGTAATCGACTCTGTGTAAACGGCGACAGAGTCTAATTTCCCGCGGAATAGCCAACTAAGGTGTGCGTGAGAGGTGGCCGACTCCATAGACACAGTTTTTTGTGAGCGAGAATATGTCCTCCGTAGTCTGTGATTATTACCTATCATATCACTAAGGGCAATATTATACGTAGTGATATTTTGGCTACGGTAACCGCTTACCATCAGTCGGACGGTATGCTTGTTTACCGACTTTATGGTATAAAATTATTTTGTAACTGGTCTGATTGCTCACAAAATTGATATTTGAGAGACTCTTGGACCACATAACATGAATCTTTGCACAAAATTGAAAAAAGTGTCCGCCATTTTGAACTATTTATTACAGGTCCGATTGCTCACAAAATTGATATTTGAGAGACTCTTGTACTATATAACATGAATCTTTGCACAAATTTTAAGAAAAGTGTCCGCCATTTTGAACTATTTTGTTACTGGTCCGATTACTCTCAAAATTGATATTTGAGGGACGCTTGAACCATATAACATGAATCTTTGCTCAAAATTTGAAAAAAGTGTCCGCCATTTTGAACTATTTTGTTACAGGTCCGATTGCTCTCAAAATTGATATTTGAGAGACTCTTGAACCATATAACATGAATCTTCGCTCAAATTTGAAAAAAAAATGTCCGCCATTTTGAACTATTTTGTTACTGGTCTGATTGCTCTCAAAATTGATATTTGAGAGACTCTTGGACCATATAACATGAATCTTTGCACAAATTTGAAAAGAGTGTCCGCCATTTTGATCTATTTTGTTACTGGTCTGATTGCTCTCAAAATTGATATTTGAGAGACTCTTGGACCATATAACATGAATCGTTGCACAAATTTGAAAAGAGTGTCGGCCATTTTGAACTATTTTGTTACTGGTCTGATTGCTCTCAAAATTGATATTTGAGAGACTCTTGGACCATATAACATGAATCTTAGCACATAATTTAAAAAAGTGTCCGCCATTTTGAACTATTTAGTTACTGGTCCGATTGCTCTCAAAATTTAGATTTGAGAGGCCTTGGGATTACAAAACACGAATCTTTTTTCAAAATCCAAAAAATATGTCCGCCATTTTGAACTATTTTGTTTCTGGTCCGATTACTCTCAAAATTGATATTTGAGGGACGCTTGAACCATATAACATGAATCTTTGCTCAAAATTGAAAAAAGTGTCCGCCATTTTGAACTATTTTGTTACAGGTCCGATTGCTCTCAAAATTGATATTTGAGAGACTCTAGAACCATATAACATGAATCTTCGCTCAAATTTGAAAAAAAATTGTGCGCCATTTTGACCTATTTTGTTACTGGTCTGATTGCTCTCAAAATTGATATTTGAGAGACTCTTGGACCATATAACATTACTCTTCGCTCAAAATTGAAAAAAAATTTCCGCCATTTTGAACTATTTTGTTACTGGTCTGATTGCTCTCAAAATTGATATTTGAGAGACTCTTGAACCATATAACATGAATCTTTGCACAAATTTGAAA
This sequence comes from Polyploca ridens, assembly GCA_951394255.1. Taxonomy (NCBI): domain Eukaryota; kingdom Metazoa; phylum Arthropoda; class Insecta; order Lepidoptera; family Drepanidae; genus Polyploca; species Polyploca ridens. The sequence goes on along the minus strand of OX596250.1, from coordinate 1,390,861 downwards.
AGAGTGTCCGCCATTTTGAACTATTTTGTTACTGGTCTGATTGCTCTCAAAATTGATATTTGAGAGACTCTTGGACCATATAACATGAATCGTTGCACAAATTTGAAAAGAGTGTCCGCCATTTTGAACTATTTTGTTACTGGTCTGATTGCTCTCAAAATTGATATTTGAGAGACGCTTGGACCATATAACATGAATCTTTGCTCAAAATTGAAAAAAAGTGTCCGCCATTTTGAACTATTTAGTTACTGGTCCGATTGCTCTCAAAATTGAGATTTGACAGGCCTTGGGATTACAACACGAATCTTTTTTCAAAATTGAAAAAAAGTGTCCGCCATTTTGAACTATTTAGTTACTGGTCCGATTGCTCTCAAAATTGAGATTTGACAGGCCTTGGGATTACAACACGAATCTTTTTTCAAAATTGAAAAAAAGTGTCCGCCATTTTGAACTATTTTGTTACTGGTCTGATTGCTCTCAAAATTGATATTTGAGAGACGCTTGGACCATATAACATTACTCTTCGCTCAAAATTGAAAAAGAGTGTCCGCCATTTTGAACTATTTTGTTACAGGTCCAATTGCTATCAAAATTGATATTTGAGAGATTCTTGTAAGCAAGATCGCAAGTTCTTGCGATCTATGTACTATAGATGCTTGGTCACAGTTATCATACTCACAACTATTAGATAAGTTCAAACTTCTCTCCTTAGAAGCTAGACGTGAATATCTGCAAGCGAATACTCTGCATGGCATTGTCCACAACAATATGGACGCAATAGACCTCACGAGTAAACTATGCTACGTAGTGCTTCGAACTATCAACAAACGTAGTGCTCGTGCAGGAACTCTCTTTGCAGTAAATACCTGTCGTACGAATTCTGGACTACGCTGCCCTTTGCGCCGTATGGTTGAGTCATACAATTCTACTTTTATAGACATTGATATTTTTTCATGTACAAAATGGAAATTCATGTTATATGGTTCAAGAGTCTCTCAAATATCAATTTTGATAGCAAACGGACCTGTAATAAAATAGTTCAAAATGGTGGACACTTTTTTCAAATTTGACCAAAGATTCTTGTTATATGGTTCAAGAGTCTCTCAAATAACAATTTTGAGAGCAATCGGACCTGTAACAAAATAGTTCAAAATGGCGGATACTTTTTTCAATTTTGTGCAAAGATTCATGTTATATGGTACAAGAGTCTCTCAAATATCAATTTTGATAGCAATCGGACGTATTATAAAATTGTTCAAAATGGCGGACACTTTTTTCAATTTTGTGCAAAGATTCATGTTATATGGTACAAGAGTCTCTCAAATATCAACTTTGAGAGCAATCGGACCTGTAACAAAATAGGTCAAAATGGCGGATACTTTTTTCAATTTTGTGCAAAGATTCATGTTATATGGTACAAGAGTCTCTCAAATATCAATTTTGATAGCAATTGGACCTGTAATAAAATAGTTCAAATTGGCGGATACATTTTTCAATTTTGAGCAAAGATTCATGTTATATGGTCCAAGAGTCTCTCAAATATCAATTTTGATAGCAATCTGACCAGTAACAAAATAGTTCAAAATGGCGGACACTTTTTTCAAATTTGAGCAAAGGTTCTTGTTATATGGTTCAAGAGTCTCTCAAATATCAATTTTGGGAGCAATCGGACCTGTAACAAAATAGTTCAAAATGGCGGACACTTTTTTCAAATTTGAGCAAAGGTTCTTGTTATATGGTTCAAGAGTCTCTCAAATATCAATTTTGGGAGCAATCGGACCTGTAACAAAATAGTTCAAAATGGCGGATTGTTTTTTCAATTTTGTGCAAAGATTCATGTTATATGGTACAAGAGTCTCTCAAATATCAATTTTGATAGCAATCGGACCTGTAATAAAATAGTTCAAAATGGCGGACACTTTTTTTCAATGTTGAGCAAAGATTCATGTTATATGGTCCAAGAGTCTCTCAAATCTCTCAATTCGCGATACCTTGACCGGGGGGGGTCGAGAGGGGCGCGCGGGCGGGCGCGCAAATCGCTCGGCACCTCACGACATTGCACCAGTGGGGAGCCGGGGCGGGTTGCTATTATAATTATATTAATAATAATATAGAATTATTTTAACAAAATAAAACCAAATAAAAGTTTAATTGGATAACAAATTATATAGGTACCTGAACTACTTTGTTTACTAGTGTAAAAAAACAATATTCAGTACATTGTACTATATAACTACTTATAACCTAATTCAACCTACCAGATACCTTGTTTACATCTACATCTTGTTTTGTCTACATCGATCGACATGAAGCCATACTGAAAAGTATCAAATAATAACGCGCGCAGTAAGTAAGTTGGCGGAGGAGCCGCACCAATGTTGGCCCCGCGTTGACTCGGCTTGGCGCTGGCAAATACCTAAATTCGAGCGCGGCCGGGTAGCATATATCCTCTTAATAATAAATGGACTAAAGCTATGAATGAAGTGGATTAAGTGATCGTTGAGGAAAATATAAATGATTGAAGATGAATTAAAAGAAAATGACTTTGAATTGACTAAAGTGAATTTTAAAAACTTCGACATACTTCTATAGACCTTTGAGTATGACATCACTGTAAGTGAAGCATCTCAAATTCAAAAAATATTCTTTATATTTTTCTTTACTTTTAATAATTACTAGACTCTTGGGCCTTTTCCTATTTACTATTTCCAAATTCGTTTAAAGTTTTTACTTCCGTATCATTTTACCGAGCAAGTAATATAATCACAATGAGTAATTCTGTCACTATTATTCACTAGTCACTACAGTAAAAACTCTGCTTAGTTTGTGATAATGTGGCCATAAAGAATAATATCAAAATATAATATTGTAAATCGCCGTTATGTTCGCTTATTCAATTTCTTCGCGATTCTTCTTCTAATTTTAAAATAAAAAAATAGAATCCTAAAATGGCCGTAATCTAGTTAACTTGTTACGCTATGTGATAGCATCGCGTGAGCTGTGAGCTGCCGCTATAATCTGTGAACATTCGCAAGCGTACCCTTTAACCCAATACGTGACCACAGCATTATGTGGTGCGATGCTAGAAATGTGGAGGAGGTATTTATTTATTTTTACCCCCTTATTCATAATCGCTTTTTAACTAAATCATGTAATAGTGTGCCCTGTCTCACTCTTTCGATCACCAAATGTCACCTGTCAGATAAAGACTTCGGAATTTTAGCTAATCAACGTTTGATAACTTTATTATGAATAAGGGGTTGAATCTTTATTGGCTAGCAAGTTGTCAAGCTGTTACTATATAGCATATATAACACTTAAAAAGAAAGAAATAACAATCCGAAATTACAGAATAATATATTAATATGTCAATGTTTTCAATTCTATTGTAAAATTATACTTATTTGTATATATTTAAAACCAGACTCAGAATAAAAAGACTTGTTCATGAAAACAAAATGTATTTCTGGATGGAAATCGAATCATAGAAAATCATAGAAAATCATTTTAGAAAAAAAAAACGCTTTCAATCCATAAAGCACCACATCCAACCATTCAAACATCCATCGAACATCCCCAGCAGGCTTGTCTCGTGTCTCCCAATCGGCTCAGAGTCCAGCGTGGCGTAAAATTGTATTTGACGTGCGCTCGGCCAGCGCGGGGCGGCGCTAGTGTCGCGGGGTGCAAATTAACGGCTTAGGACAATATCTCCGTGTTATGATTTTGCGGTGTCGCCCGGAGAGATTATCGCTTTAAGTATGTTACCGGCTTTAATGTTTTTGGGGGATTTTTGGGACAGGTGTTTTTATTTGTTTGTAGAGTTTGATATGAATTTTGAACGTTGTTGAGTAGGGCGTGAAATTAATTGTTGTTTTTTTAAGGTATTAACGATTTTCTGCGTAATATCTTGTGCATTAAGGATGATATTCGCAATCATCACAAAATCTAATAGCAGCTAGAAATTATGAGCTATCTAGTACTTTTTAAGCTTTCTCGAACACTATTCGCGCACAGATGACCAATCTTCCTGAACATAATTATTATAAATGATGGGTGACCGCTTAGTGGTATTTCTACTCGAGCTTTTTCCGTGCTTTCAAGGGCATGTAAAGCCCCTTTCCATCCCGGTTATTACTTAATTGTGATAGTCGTTAAGCTAGCCGGAGGCCTCCTAGGCATTTGAAAACTCCAACATTAGGTTGACCACTAGCCTGCCTCCACCGATCCGCAGTGGGCACGCGTGGTGGAGAATCTGCCTATTCCCCCTTTCCTCATCTGTAAAAGGAATGTTCTCAGCAGTGGAACATAGGCTGATGATGATGATACCATGGTAAGTAAAATACAAGCCAAATATTTTAAACTAGCAACTGCTCACGGCTTCGCCCGCGTGGCCTACAGGAAACAAGTGACATATTTTTCTACAACAATAAAACAAAACAAAACAACTTCATCCCGCTTCGAGGGTGGAATTATTAAAAACGCTGAGACACGTATACATTAATTTTCAATCTTCAGCTTATACACACAATTTGAAGATCCTAACTTCGAAACTGACGGACTTTCATACAAACTTTCATCCCCTATTTTACCCCCTTAGGGGTGGAATTTCAAAAAACCCTTTCTTAGTGGATGCCTACTCCTCACAAAGAATATACCCTCTAAATGTCAAGTCTCTAGGACCAGCGGTTTAGGCTGTGCGTTGATATATCAGTCAGTCAGTCAGTCAGGACTTTGAATTTTATATATATAGATATACAAATCGCTAAATGAGCCAGCCTCGTATGCACGATACGAAAATTCATAAAACTTGACATATTCACTAAAAATCCTCATCGAAAATAATATTTCGCGAATCTTTATAACGTCATATCTAAAGCGCTAACTAGATTTGTACCCTTCCCGCATATTCCGCCCGGTACAGTCTGCAGCGCAAGTCTCGTGGGGAAATATAAAGCGACGCTAAAACGTCTCTCACTGAGAGGGGAAAATCATATTCTGTTAAACTCGTTACGTGTCCACGCCTTGTCGCGCTGACCTGGCAAGTGGTGGTATAGTGTGGATGAGACCTGGGGCCACAGTCTGCTATTACAATTGTGTCCCAATTAACTATCAGTGGTGTAATAATTTACAAATTTGACAGTTTTGGTAAGCTACTAATTCATAAGCGTCGAAAATCGTTATGAATTTAGTAGACATCGCACATTGGTGCCGATTCTGTTGTAAATTGCACTAAACTAATTTTATTCATATCACATCTCTTCTTAGAAACATTATTGAAAAAGGATAGAACATTATTTAAAGCTATCAAATTAGTCATTGCCTTCTTCATTTGCGGGTATTTAGACGTAACCACGATAGATGGCGACAAAAGTTATATTGAAAACAAGCATTGGACTAATTTGACAGGACTACATTTCTTACATCCTTTTATTATGTCCTTTGTTAGAAAGAGACATAGTGAGACTAAATTAGTTTAGTTGTAAACAACAGAATCTGCACCATTGTCTCAATAGCAAAGGACTTGTAATGGGATCGGGTGAGTGTCAAAATTACATTTTTGATTTAAAATGGCAGACATGACCCCCCCCCCTTCCTTGGGTAATTTATAATTTGTATACCACTAAAGTGGCCTGCCTGATGGGAAGCGGTTACCGTAGCCTAATAACGCAACACTATCACTCGTGCATTGTTAACCCCGTAATAATCATACCCAAAAGGGGTTTGAAGAGGTATTTAGTCCAATAGCTCCGAATTTTGATCAAGAAAAGCAGGTGTATGCCCCACTTTTCTTAAAATAGTTATGTATGGTCTCCTAATCGAAGTCGAAGCTGGTTCATTACACATTGTTCACGCCATTGTTAATTCTATCTGCGAACTCCTAACCATCAATTTGTTATGAAATTGGCGCCTAATTTTTTTTCTATTCCAGTGACAAAAAAATGGGGTAAGGTTTAAAAAAAAAGAAGTATGAAAATTTTGGATTATACACGCGTGTATCGCGCGCGGCTTCATCTGATTGGTAGTTCAAAAGCAATATCAAAACTTTCTAGTTTTATAATATTACTATAATTTGAAGTCATATCCATATTCACGTAGCATAGCTACTTCGCTGTGAAAGCAATACTGTATTGAGTTTTTAGCGGTCGCAGGGCTCTGTCACCCGACACTACCAAATATTGGGCCCTCAACCTTTTTACTAGCGAATGTGGCCGATGATTGATTTTTTGATCCTACTGTACTTTCTTATCAAAAGGCTTAGAGTGAAGTGCTTTTAAATTATGTTCCGTTTTTTTCAACTATCCTACGACTATCTTAGAGAGCAATGTAACTAGTTATAATGCTAATTTACAGAATATAACCGATCCCACACCGAGCGGTCTAGAGTTCTCCGGTCAGAGTTCTAAAGAAAGAAAGAAAGCGAAACATTTTATTTTTGCGCGCCATTCAACGCAAACATTAAAAAACATACTAAAAAACATAAAATACACACACAGTTATAAACAATAACTAACTATGATAACACATAATAAGATGTTTTACATTAATAATATTGTATTAAGATGATGACAACTATCGTGCGTAACTACGTGCGTTCTCCTGGACAGCCGCGGTCGCGTGTAATGATCAAAAGCACCGCATAGAATACAATGAACGCAGAACTCTGACCGCAGAACTATAGATCGCTCGCTGTGGAATCGGCGACCTAATGAAGTTTACCTGCGTTCTCCGAAAAAAAAGCTACGACTGAAAATTATATCAAAGCATCTTGCTTAGATAAAATTGCTAATACCATCAGATAAAATTGTAGTCATTAGTACTATCCATATTTTGAATTGACATGAAATAAAACCCACTATATGTGAAGTTCCTGTGAGAAAACCCTATAGTTGTAGTAACTCAATCTGTCTCAAACTAAAACTATGGTCTGGTCTCCAGGTCCTTCAAAAACCAATATTCTCACAGGAAAACCCCAGCGGTCACCACTTCACAGCAAACAGTAGGACAAAATATACGTAAAAATAATAGAAATCTTCAATAATCACTGAACCGTTGTCTCTCGCAATTAAAATATATATTTCATTCTATTATTTTGATGGCTTTAATATGTCAAGAGCCTATCGTGTTGCGCGGTTGAAAATTTTCAATATTACTCATGCAGTTAAAAAAATCAACCCCAACTTTATAGTTAAACAAATAAGGGTGTTTTTAATATTGTTTGAGGTACAATTATGTTGGTAAGGGGGGTGTAAGTGGGTATCGGAAAAATGGCTTGATATAATGCAATGTATTTAAGAACACTTGAAATATTGGTCGAGTGCCTTTAGAGCAAGACACCGCAATTTTGAAAATTAATACTACACTCGGCGGTATTGTTTGGCATTTTTTTATGTGGGAATTATTTATAGATTTGGACCTTTTTCTGATTATTACCATTTCAGTTGAGAAGGACGTAATTTTAGTACATAGAATATGTTGATTCAGAGAAACAATACAAAACACGTTATTGTTAATTTCTTCAAATACTGCTAATAATTTAGGCGGAATTCAGGCAAGCTAGGGCCTATGATATTGACAGTTTATTTTATTTTATTTATTAAGGGACAATAAACAGCTATAATACAAGGTCTTACATATAAACATCTTATGAAAGTAATAACAATATCTAAATAAACTGAGAAAAAAAAACAGCTACTTACAGGTAAAATAGGTAACTCAGCTTATACTGAAAATATGAATGATATTAATACTATTTACTACTAAAATAGTAGAAAGTACGTAATTTTAGTATTACTAAAACAGTGAACAAATTTTTCACCTTACGCTCATGTGAAGGTAGCGAAACTGCTAAACCACATATTTTAACTAAGGTGTAGAGTTTGTGAAGTTAGAGCTTGTAGAGTTAGGGCGTGTAGAGTTATAAGCTTGGCTCTACATGAGATCTGATAACTTTTTGACAGTGCGAGCCATATGATCTTGTCTTGGCAACATTTTACATGAACATAGTTTTGGTGGTCTATTATACACTAACAAAGATCACAGTCGGCAAAAAAAAACCAAGAACATTCAAGAAAATTTCCAAATTCTCTAACAATATCATCAAACGGTATGTTATAAACGAAGTCGAATATGATATCTTCGCCACAAGCCAAGCTTATTAACGTTATATATTTTTTACGAGGGCTGTTGCCCGCCATTCGCCCGGACTGTCGGGAATTGTGGGGATTTGCCGCTATCTCCCGCCACCGTGCTTTGACCGACATATTCTTAGCGCTATGGCGCCTTACGATCCTAAGTTCTTGGAGTGGAGACGTGTTTTTTTCTTTTTTTTGTACCAAATTGTTAGTTACTGAATGTTCAAAACGATTAGCCCGTGTGGTTCTTATACAGGTCGTTGTTTTGGTCAGCGACGAGCGACTCAGGGTCGATAGTACAAATGATACTGGTCCTAAAAAAAATATAAAAAAATACTTTATTTTTTTTTAATAATAAAAATAATTAAATTTTGAAAATCATGTAATAAGCTAAAGTGTAGACACAATACTCAACGGGAGTACGAGGGAGTAAAGGGGTGGGGCGATGGCGGCTTGCGCCTAGCTCTAGTCTGTGCATGTGCTGAGTAACCATACTTTGCGGTAATTTTATTTCAAATTGAAAAAGGTTTTTCTCAACATATTTACAGTATTTAATGGAATTAAGTCCATTTTTGGGGAATATATATTTTGTACTACCGCTCCTGGGTCGCTTGTCGCCGACCAAAACAACACACTGTATATATTATTATTATGAGTGAAAATTTGATTGATTTTTTATTCTTCTTTCATATCTTAATAGACCGACTAATTTTTACCTTGATTTATTTAATCCTGGGAATGTGATTTGTTAAAACGCTGTTTATCTGGTAAAATTTATTTTGATTTTTGAGATTTGAAAAGATGTTGAAAAGGCCCAACTTAAAAAAAAAAATTGGGTTTTGTTTTAAACAGAACAATAATTTGTAAGTCGCTAAATGATTAATTAACGAACGAATTCCTCTGCGAACGGTAGTGAAAAGAATAATTACAATAAAAATCTTGCAAAAACTTTCTCCCAAGAAACCTCTCCACAAAACTGTTATTCTAATAAAGGAATATATTTTTACGATTCTCGCGCCATCTCACACAATCCGATGAGTTAGTGTCCCGGAGCGCGGGCGACGTATGCTGTTCTATATTCAAATTGAACGGCACCAAACGCGACCGCCGCCATTTTGTCGTCATCGTGCGACTCAAGAAAATGGCCGACGCGGCGACGGTAAGCAGCTTAGCGCGGGAAATGTGCTTCATCTTGTTATTTTTGTTGAAATATGCTTGAAATATTGTGAGAAAATTAATAATGGTGCTGAAGTTTTAAAAGGAAACTCCATGCGACATTATTTGCCTACCTAGCCAGGTGGTTACTTCAAAATACCTTTTTACTATTCTTTGGTTGCGAGTCGACTTGCGAAGACTTATTTGAATACACAGACTAAGTCGGACAGTACTCTCGCTAAGACTAAACAGAAGCAACGTAATGGCGGCGGCTATTTATGTAGTATGTGTGTGTGAACTAAGTGATTGAATAATTAATTTACCTATGAAACGTGATTCCCTTTTTTTTCTCAGGTCACTAAGGATTTTACACCATTTCACTACACAAGACATGCTGTATTTTAATATATTTTAGTTTGACGTTTTCCCGCGTAATGGCCGACTAATGTGTGAATGTATGCGTGCCGGCTTGTACGTACAGCGAGGTGGCCGACTTTCATAGACAGGTTTTTTGCTAGCGAGAATATGTCCGATTCTTTTTAAAGTCCTTGTTTGAATATAATATTTTAGTATACTGAGCTTGCGGCTACTTCCGATAAAATCAGTATTATAATAAATAGTTCCAAACTCGGTACTTAACTTCAATTTAAATAAAAAAGAAATAAAATTCACTGGCTGTAACAAGAATAGGTACCTAATAATATTAGGGCTCAAAACAAAGGTCGCTTTTGTTGGCATTGAGAACACAGGGCTGAGGCGTAAATAATTAATTACATAATTCAAATTCAAAAAGCATTTATTCAATTTAGGCCCTGATAAGGCACTTATGAACGTTAACAAATGGCTCTACACCGGTTCCAAATACAACTTGAACTGAGACGACTCCGGCAAGAAACTCAGCAAGTGTTTTTTTTTTAAGTATGTAAATAGAAGTATTACAATTACAAAATATATATAACAATAGCCTGCGAAGCGAACAATTCATTCAAATGCATTCTTGTCATCTACAAAATCAGAAACTTTATAGTACCCTTTCGTGCATAACTTCTGTTTAACTATCTTTTTGAATCTATGTATAGGTAGCTCTTGGATTTCTTTGGGTACTTTATTAAAGAAACGTATACATTGCCCCTTGAAATAGTTAAGGACTTTGCTGAGCCGAGTTAAAGGTAATTTTTGTAGTAGGAAAACAAAAATATATTATTTACCGTTTGCATTTTACCTTCAGAAGAAAATGAAATCAAATTGTAATGTTGTTAAAAAATTCGGTAAAACTGACTTCAGACATTGAAATAGGTACCTATACGCCAATTTCGCAAGGAAATTTACACCGTATTGATAACAACATAAAAATCTATATCGGAGACTTGTGGGAGTCTTTTCTTTTAAGACCAACTCTTTCTCTGTTTATAAAATTAGCAATACGGTTTAAAATCACATGTGCGTCCGTGAAACCACGGCTGGCAAGAATTCATAATTTAACCTGCTTTTAAATCATCATTATATTGGTCTCTCTCTCTCTCTCTCTCTATCAAAAGCTAGCAAAACAAATTAATAAAACGGCCATGCAGCAACCCTATAAAGCGCGGAGTGTGACAATGGCGCGGCTCAAATAGTTATCTATTTAAACCTGGATTAGCACTCGATAAACCGTGATTAATGGCGCTGCCGACGGACCGTACCGTCTACAAAAACATTACTTATTTTATGTCAGCTTGGCGAGATTTATAATTGATATTATATTATGCTTTATGTTCTTTTATTTGAAGAATAATATATTAAAGAATGAAAAAAGAAAGAAAGAAATAAAATTATTTTATTTCCACCAAAACAAAATGCACAAGATACAAATAGATACATAAGAAGGAATACAATAATAAAAAAATAAGAAATAAAACTGCAGCTACAACAATCTATGCCTCGTGGTCATAACTACTTAGTAAACACTGACAAATTTATAGAAAACGCGTATCCTAAACTGGTGGGCCTAGAAGCAAGTAATTTTGCAAGGGGGCCAACCACAAGCTCTTAAAACAATATTATTATAACCTTATTTATTTGTCCCGTTTTGACGTCGGAGTCAAAGAAGGACAAAAGACAAATAAGGTTATAATAATATTGTTTTAAGAGCTTGTGGTTCGCCCTCAGAAGTTCCTTAAATAATGAAGGTGATCTAGAAGCTTCTAGATCTTTTTAAAATTCGACCTCCAAAATCGTGGTTGATAACTTTTTTTGCTAACCCTCTGTGCTAAAGCAAAGGTCCGCTGCGACGTATTTGGCGCGATGCGCGGAAGGTTGCGGCGTGCGCTGAACAGATAGTGTTGCGCCGCAAGAGTGCGGATTAACGCCACGCGGATAATTTATTGCGGATATGCGGACATTGTGCTTCACTTACAATTAAATCTTTTCTTTATGTTATTATTTATGTGGTTTTTTTTTTTTACTATTTATAGGCCTATGTTTGACCGCAATCTCACCATGGTAAGTGATGATGCGGTGGTAAGCACACAAAGCCTAGAAGGAACTGGCTCTCAAGTGCAGCTATCGGAACACACCGAAAGGTGCTTGGCGACAGATTTTCAACTTGAGGGTGGTAGCCAGCCAGGCGGGTACTACAAAGTACCCTACCACCGTGCTATGGTTTCCTCACGATGTTTTCCTTCACCGAAAGCTCAAGCTCATTGTAGGATTCGAACCCGGGACCTTCGTCTCGGTATCCGACGTCACTACCACTGAGCTATCATCGCCTTGGTGGCCCTGTTCTTCAAGAAAGGTGATAAAACCTTAATGAAGAATTATAGGCCCATCTCACTCCTAAGCCATGTATATAAGCTGTTCTCGAGAGTCGTCACAAATCGCCTCTCTGGCAGACTCGACGAATTCCAGCCACCGGAACAGCTGGGTTTCGAAAAGGCTACAGCACCGCAGACCACATCCATACTGTTCGCCTGATATACAGAGCGCCTGTTTCCTGCCTGATTTTTGGGCCAGTTTAAGCTTCTCTTGGGCCACTGTGATCCATCTTCGGCTTCGTCTTTGTTCTTTATAAACGGATCAACTGGAAAATCTGGCAGGTGGTGGAAAACTATCATACCAAACCATTCAATATCAAATTATAATATTTTAAATTTTATTAAGCCTTCAAAAGCTCTTGTATCAATTTTTTTTACAGAATGTAAGTATCTAACAATACACACAACACTATATAGATCCAAACTCCCTTATTACAAAACATAGCTTATAGCAAACCCAGGTTTTAATATAGCCTCGTCCCTTTTTGATATATGAGGTTAGAATGTGACCGAGTGACTGGTTTTACTAAACTTGCTTTACTTCTTCTTTTGTAATAAGAGGGAAACAAACAAAAGAGTTATCAGCAAACAGTAGATACAAGTACAAAGTTATCCCACTGTTAGTCGTTACACTGTGTAATATAGTAAACTAACCAAATCACAGTTCAGTATTCAGTGTGTTAATCCCAGATTGAATTAGAATACCGTTGTTCGTAGAGCTTAGATCATGCATAACTCCATCGCATATGTATAGAAGTGTACACAGGGTGTAGTTCTTGTCTATTTTGATATTTGAAATAAATAAATATCCTGGGACGTTCCTCACATAAGGTCATCTGATCCCAAACTAAGCAGAGCTTGTACTATGGAAACCAGATAACTGATATAATACATATACTACTTTTTGTTTGTAAGTACATACTTAATATACATGATTACACCCAGACTCAGTACATACAGACATGTTCTTGCACACAAATGCATGTCCTGTGCGGGAATCGAACCCACGACCTGCGGCGCCTAAGGTGAAGATTGACTACGATTTTGACAGCACTCGTTCTTCACTGGATAGGGTTGAAAATGGTAAATCATAAATGTGTCGACTCTATGAAATGGATTGTTATTTACGGGTTTTCTTTAGATTATACAGAATATACACATTAAATTGAATAAGTGTCCGGTTAACTTTCTAATATAATTCTGTATCTTATTAAAAATAAAATTGTTGTCATCGCTGAAAATACTGAGAATTTCGACGCGAAAGATTTTTTTGACGTAACTTACGTATTTTTTATTGGGAATATCAAAGCATTTAATATTCTATTCGGTTAACATTTTTCTCAAAACCCTCTTCTATCCACAGTATTTTTGTGTTAGGTATTTCATTGCGTTACGTCATACTCGACTCTCAAAGAAACCCATTTTTGAGATTTGAGTTTCACCGTTTCACTACTACAAGAACTATTGAATAACAAAAAAGTTATGAACAGTGAATACATTTTTCACCTTACGTACCTTTTGCACCTTATGTGACGGTAGCGAAACGGCTAAGCCACATATTTTGACTAAGGTGTAGAGTTTGTGAAGTTAGTTAGGACTTGTAGAGTAAGTGCATGTAGAGTTATAAGCTTGGCTCTACATGAGATCTGTAAAATTTTTGACAGTGCGAGCCATATATCTCGGCAACATTTTACATAAAAATGTTTTTGGTGGGATTGTTATAGTTAAAAACACCTTACAGTAGTACTCAACTGATATGGCGCGTCGTGAATCTTCGTTCGCACAGAAAAGAAAGTATGGCCCCGAAGAAAGAATGCTTTAAACTTACAATCAACCTTAGATCACTAATATAAGGTTTATAATACACTGCAGCTGTTAGTTCCGTCTCACTCTATGCTTAGGTATATCTTTTTTATTGTTAATTATTTGGAAAAAAAAAGCCAAACATAGTCAGATTGTCCAAAAAATATATAAAAAATGTAACCTTGCTGAGTTTCTTGCCGGATTCTTCTCAGTTGAAGGCCGAGTTCCGAACCGGTGGTAACTTCAGTAAATGTGACCTTCATAAGTGCCCTTCTGGGGCCTAAATTGAATAAATGGCTTTGACTTTGACTTTGACTTTGACTCACTCGCAAGTCACGTCCCTCCGCACGGCGCGCTAACATGGCGGCAGCTGCCGACCAATAGCGTTTCCCGCGCATTGAAATGTATCTTGTGCGCAGGTACATCGGTAAGCCATATCAGTTGGGTACTACTGTATGCTTAAAAGCCTGTTTTACCCATGATGCAAATTCCCTGAATTCAATACATTTTCACGCCCTGTATAAGAAATGAAGACACAACACTCCAGGTCCGAAGCAAGCGGTTTATGTAAACTGCTCAAAGACGGTGGGAGCCACATGTCCCGGCACACCTGACGGTCGACCATCCTGTATAATCTAGCTGAGTTGATTATAGGCTTAATAGAAATTATGGAACTGTGTTATATGTGTATAATAATATTACGTTAAGGCGGCCCTCTGTGGCCGGCGCAACTTCAACGCAAGCATAGCCTAAAAGCTTGTTGTTTCATCCAACGTAATGTTTGCAGACTGTGAAAAAAGTATTCAGTGTTTGTTCCATAGTAAAAGTTGTTCAGCATGACTGTACGTAGTATTTATATACTCTGAGGCATGACTAACCCAACATAGGTTTCAAAAATATGCCATCTCGAAATCTCCACCGGTTATAAGATTCACAAAAACTTTAATTACGAGGAGTACTTTGGACATGACAGGCACACAACCATATAACATCTCTTGGGATCTACGTTAGCAGACATTATACCATTATCAAAATACAAATACACCACTTATTTCCAAAATTGCATTAAAGAACCATCACAGAACCCAACAGAACTTCATAATCGATTGAAACGACCATTCATTACGATTCAATTGTCTGCCCAAACACCGAGCAAATGCTCCCATATCGATATGAAATCGAATTAAAATCGATGTGATATTGTAAATTTCTAGTTGAACGAGCAATTTAAGTGTTATTTAATGGTGATATTATACGTAATGCTTGGAACAACTGTTCGGGAAGTTTAAAACTGAAATAAAGTCGATTGAGTTTATAAATTTGAAAACGAAAATGAATAATATTCATTTTGGTAACTTATCTTCTACAATAACAATATCTTCCATTGGGGGTCTTAATTTTATAATAAATACCTGTGTTAGGAGGCTCTTCAATATGTAGTATAATACAATGTAAGAGTTTATTTTTTAGTTTTATTTTTATTCCGAAATAAAAAATATAAATTTGAAAGAGCAAATCTAAAGTGCTACTTTAAAATTTGCATCGGTAGGTATTTTTTAATTAAGCCGTTGTTATAATACTCGCATTATTTTAATTTTGAATACATAGTAAATGTATAAAGAAATGAAATTAAAAAACTAACCCCCTTACTCATAAAACGTTATTTTACTAAAAAGCTGATTAAGTGGTCACCTAAATAACGTCAAATTGTTTGACAATGACAGCAAGGTGACGTTATTTATTTGACCATTTATTCAGTAGATTTAGTTAAATAACGTTTATGAGTAAGGCCGTTAGAGAATAAGTGGCCTTGATAGACAGACGTTAAAAAAATTGTTACTACGAATTTTAACCATCTGTCAGCTACGAAGATCGTAGCATAAAATTCCGTAGCTGTCGATATCGTAGCGTTCAAAGCTACGACTGCGCTCTAGCAGCTTGATACTATGAATGTTTGCAGCGCTTCATAGAAAATAGCCAACATAATCAGATTGTCCAAAATATATTACAAAAATATTATATTGAGTTTCTTACCGGTTGTTTTCAGCTGAAGGCTCACTTTTGAACCAGCGGTAACTTCAGTAGCTTCGAACTTTATAAGTGCCTTCAGTCAGGGTCATCACAGTCTACAATCATTCACTGCTGAGCACAGCCCCCCTAAAAAGGAAGCTAAAGCAATATTGCTAACGCAATTCATTTTTTCGTATTCTCGGCAGATCCTAAGAAATTTCAGTAATTTTTGGTATAAAATACAATTCAATTCAATAAAAGATTCGGAATTGGTGAATTGCATAAGATCTGCCGTAAATTCAAAAAAATGACTTGCGTTAGCAATATTGCTTTAGCTTCCTTTTTAGGGGGGCAGGCCTCCTTTCACAAGTGAAGGTGAAAGATACTCCACCACGCGTGCCGACTGCGGATTGTTTCAGGTAGGCTAGTGGTCAATCTACTGTTGGACTTTTCAAGCCGCCTAGAAGGCTTCCAACTAGCTTAACGACTATCACAATTAAATGATAGCTGGGACCAATTGCTTTACGTGCCTTCCAAAGCACATAAAACGCTCTAGTTGAAATACCATTAGGCGGTCACCCATCCGGATACCGTCCACACCTGTGCTTAACTTTGCCAATCGATTAACAACAGCTAATCAAGTTACACCATGAGCGCTCCGGGTACTAGGTGGGGAGTCATTTTGTGTACGTTCATAAGTGCCTTAGGACCTAAATTGAATAAATACTTTTTGAATTTGAATTTGGGTCTAGACTACTTGTTACAAATTGATTGACTTCAGTTAAATGTGATTTTTGTAATTAAGTAGTTTTTAAACTACATTATTTTGAGTATCATTAGCAGTACTTGAATACAAAAGCTTTCTACCTCTATTTGTTCCGAAGCAAATTGAATCGTTTAGAAACCCTTTGGTGAAATAAATCATTAAAAAAAATCGTATCGCGCATTCGGAATGGTGCATGCCGCTAAGCGCGATCAAATCTAACAAAACATAAATTTAAATTTCAAACCGCACCCTTTTATAGCACCCTTTGTGTATTTCAAAAATCATCAAGCGATACTCACTACCCTAGCCACATTTTGATCCCTATTCCGCCGAGTTAAGGCTCAATGTCAACGTGGTAAAGCAAAATCGCTAGATGGCTGAAAGCGCTGTTTTACTGTAAAAAGAGTTTAATAGAATTCGTCGTATCTTACTAATGGAATGGTTCGTGTAATGAAATAAGGTATTTCTGCGCGTAATGGCAGAATGTTCTGTGCGATTTATTAAAAAATGCCCGTTTTTTCAATATGCGAGCGCTAGAGATGTGAATCTTTTGTTTCATTTTCATTGGAAACAAATTAACCTTTTCCGCTTTTTCATATTTGTTCAACTTTTACCTGACTACGGTAGAGAGAAGAATCGGCCTTTACGTGGTCGGTTTTCGGTTTTTAAACTTTTGTTGCCAATAGGAGTGATGCTACATCCACTGTTGGATATAAGCCTTTTCTAATAGCAAGTCGCATAATCATCCGGTCATCCACTTTCGGTAACCTCAATTTGACATTTATGGTTTGAGTTTATCTACTACCAGTTATCTCGCGCGGTTTCACCCGCGTTCCCGTGATAAAAAGTAGCCTATATCACCCGGGGATAGTGTAGCTTCCCAACAGTGAAAGTATTATTCAAATCGGTTCAGTAGTCGGAGCCTATTCAATGCAAACAAACAATCAAATCTGTCCTCTTTATAATATTAGTATAGATAAAGAACAATGGGTCAGGTTATATGGAACGTGTCCCCAGAATGTAGCACTATAAGCTATGGTGGAGATTGTTGGCCACATCGAGGGCATCATTTCATTGTATGACACCAAGTCTGGATTCCATGGGAAAAAAAAGATATTCACGGTTAAAGCAAACAAAATACTGTGTAACTTTGTTACCGTCTCACAGTATTATAAAAACATTTCTGGTTTTAAATCATTAGATATGCTAATCCAGAGTGTAATTTGTCTATGTGCTAAGTTTCACCCACATCTGATTAGCCATTTTGACGTAATTTAAAAATAAATATGGACACAATCTTAAGCATTTATTACTTACATTACTAGGGTCAAGATCAAATATTATTATTCTTTCTTTTTTATTTGGCACAACAAACAAGTAAACTTACATATTATCTACCTAATATATGACATTATGTTACATTGCTGTTCTATAAGAGTAATCAGTCCCGTTGTCCACGTATTGAATTAACTAACGGGTAACGTACTTTAATGTTTATTAATTAAAAAGTTAGGCTGAATTATATTACATTTTCCAGCTTATTTACTGGACTGATAACAATAAAAATTGGCACACGCGGTAGCATAGAGCCTAGAGATAGCAATACAGGTGGACTCAGGAACACAGGTGAAGCCACAAGGCACAGCTAGTACTTTAATAATATAAACATGAAAGTGGGTTTCTCTGTTTGTTATATTTTCACAGCTAAGATACTGGATGGATATCGATAAAAATTAGCAGAAAGGTAGCATGGAACTTGGAGATGGAACTGCAATACTTTTTTCACAGGAACATGGATGAAACCGCGATGCACAGCTAGTATATGGTCAATGCGAAAGTAGATCTGTCTGTTTGTAAAGTTTTCACAGCTATCCCAACCAGCAAATTGCTCTTGGAAATCGGTCTTTGTAATGCAATTAATCTTGAAGAAACTATGGAGGTGCAAGGTGGATGACACCTCCATTGAAAAGGGAAGATCTTCCGCCAGGCTGGGTCATCGTGCCTGGGGACCGCGGTCCAACTGTACATGTCGGACAGTTGTATATATGCAGATCACCAAGAAATCTTCGCAAGCGCGATGCAGGATGTAGTGGGCATGTATGCGCGATGAATTCACGATGCAGGATAATGTGGCGGCATGCCATCTATCTATCGGCGTGTGAACTTCGTTATGTAGTGGTTCGCTACAAAACCATAAAAACGTTATGGATAAAGATTTAATACTTCTGAAAGCATTGAAAATTACTTTTAAAAGATCATCCTAAAAACTAGTTAAAATAATCTTTAAAGCGTTTTTAATATGACCCATACAAGACTTCAGTGACGTCTTGTATGGGTCATAGTATCTTGTATTAGTAGAATATGAGATTTATAAGTTATCGTAAATACCCAAGTATTAATAACGCTTTACATGAGACCAAACAACGCTTTATAAAATGCTTAATTAGGATACGCATAAGACACATGGTCCTAGAAGTGCAAAATATTGAGCTAACTGTATTTATTACCTATTTGCGCATTTTGTAAAACTTTTACTGGATTTTTACTTTTACTTTGTCTTTAAATAGGATTTTTTTTGCTAGAAATCCTAAACATATTTCATATTTTGCTTTTTTTGTGACCATTTTGTTATTTGACAAAAATAGGAGATCATCGTTAAACTTATTAAAAATTAAAATGAAAGATTTAAGAATGAAGTGGAGGCTTCCGAGAACAGTAAAAAACAAAAAAATATGAAGTCTATCAGAAAAATACCAGTTTACTTCATGACTCCCAAAGAATAAGTTCTTAATACTTATAATAGAGTCAGGGTTCTGTACATAAATATTCATAAAAATCAGTGAACTAAATCCTTGGATTCCAGGCATCAACTGTGGCCAATATTGTGGAACATTTTCGAAATGCCAGATAACCAATGATGGTGGCAATATAATATGAAGGACCATGTGTCTGAAATAAAAAACCTAGAAAGCGGCCTAGACATAACAACAAAATCTGGAAAATCAATAAAAGAACCAATAAAATTAAGATCATTTATTTTCATCTTCGGCTTCTTGAACAATATATCCCTTCTCATTGTTATAGGTACAATTAGGTATCGGTATCCAGTTTTCGTTTGGGACGTGTTCTTATTTTTTTGTTGTGCTTTTTTCTTCGGCCATAGCAATATCTAATTTTTTACCCATTGATGAGGTACGGCTGTGAAAAATGGCTTACCATTTTCTATTATTTTAGCCCAGTAAACTGAAACAATTAAAGCAGTTAACAATTAATATACGCCTACCTATTAACAAAACGCGTAGGTACTATAAAACCTGAGTGATAGTAGTGAGAGATGGGTGGAGATTTCGAGATGGCATATTTTCGAAACCTAAGTTTGATTAGTCATGCTGAACAACTTTTAATATGGGACAAACACTGAATTCTCAAAAAAAAAAATTGTAAAAAAAAATTGAGAATTCACTATTGGTCCCATAGTAAAAGTTGTTCAGCATGACTAACCCAACATAGGTTTCTAAAATATGCCATCTCGAAATCTCCACCTGTTATAACCAAAGGTTTTACCTACTATTTCAATAATGTGATGGACCCTAAATATTATCAAAATGGTTTCATATACCTACTACATAGAAAAAAAAGTAAATATTAAAGTGTCAATAAAGCATAGTTACAGACTTTAAGTCTTGAAATGGTCTTGGTTTAGTAAGTACCTAAAAAGCATTATTTTCGTAAATATTAAAAATACCAAAAAAGCAAGGGGCATTGGAAAAATGCTGCAAATTCATATAAACATAGTCGAAAAACTTACCTTCGTTTGAGTATTAGCAATAATTAAACCAATGTAACACACACACAATATAGCAATTTAATACTCGGGCTATGACTTGTCAATTTATTTTATATTTTATTATAATTATCTACATTACATCAGCAATTAATTAGGATAATAATTAATTGCTAATTGCTAATAATTAAACTTAATTTAGGATTCTTATTCTTAGATTTTGTGCCCAAACCCGGTCTTGTAGAGCTTTTGTAAACCATTTTGGGAGCAATCGATAATGCATTTAGTCTTGACGAAAACGTCATAGTGTCTAATTTAAGACTTGATTTTGCTGGTTGGGATGTTACTGCACCGATATCGATAAAATATCAGCAGAAAGATAGCATGGACCCTGGAGATAGCCATACATTTATTTTTCACCTGAAAACGCGATTGGGATCGCTGGTATTGAGTATTCTGTGCCACAGGGCAAAGCTAATAATAACAAAAAACAATCATTACCAAAGGAACATTTTTGTAACTTCAAATGTGAATATCTTTTTTCTCTCATGGAATTCAGACTTGCTGTCATAGAATAAAATACTGTGCTCGACGAGACCTACAATTACCACTATAGCCCATCGTGCTACAGTCTGGGGACGTTTTTACCCATTATCCTTTAGGCTGATATGGCGATGATGATGATAATGGTGACTATAAATTAGTGACTACATTTTGTTTATTGCAATAGGTTGATAAGAAGGCAGAACGTAGACGGTTCACTATAGACACTTGCAACACCAGGGTGATTGCCGATGTGTTGCCAACCTTGAAGAAAAAGGCTTTTTTCCGCTTTTTTAGGAAAAACACAATTTTTTGTATAATTTGGACTGCATCAATAAAACCCCAATGTTCCTTCGTCCATGACACAAAAAAGAAATTTTCTTTGCAAAGAAAAATCTTCACAGAGCAACTGAAACAATTAAGGGAGTTATAAAAGCACCTCGACTGAATTATCTTAATCTGGCTCCATATACCAACTGTCAGACCACAAGAAAAAAAGACAAAAAACACCCGCCTTATCTGTGATCTTCCACAAAGCGAAGGGGGAGATATTTAGCATAATGAGTGACATCTCCGCAACGTTTAGGGGGAGGGAGAGAGGCGTATTAAAGGTTAGATTTGTTGGTAAGGGATAGAAACAGTGCTGGAGAGAACAATATCGCAATCTTGTTTCTGGACCATTTCCTTTAATTAGTGGAGGACAGCGGCCTATTTGTGTGAAGTATATGTTTGCAGTAAAATGTGCAGAGTTTATGATTGTCATCATGACTCTATTTAGTTAAACTACTGTACTTATTTTAGTAATCTATGTGTTTTTCAAAAAAAAGTTCGCCACCTTTTAGTGACGATATAGTCGAAACATGATAAGCAAGTAAACGGGAACTGACTCATCTGCACCAACTTAGTTGGTTGAGGATTTATTTTAACCTAAATAATATTTGATGGAAGAATATTTTATATTTTCTTTTAGATTAAAACGACTTCTAATCCCGTCTGATTATCGACAAACTGCCCAAATTCTGTTCTCGTGATAAAAAAAATTATGAAAAACTTTTTGTATTTAAACATAATTCCAAAAGGTCCGGAACTACTATGTCTGGTATTCATTTGACTGTGCATCCATAACACAGCACAGTCATAATTCACGGTTGCCATAAGATGTAGTTCGCACGTGATAAATGTGCCTGTACGCTCACTCAGTCGTACTGCGATGCTGACTTGTGTTTTGAAACCCTTGCATTATGTAGACTATATGATAGAGAATTGAATTCAATATGTTGGTAGGTATAATGAATTCACTTTATTAAAGGTGTAATCTATACAGTTGGAACAAAAGCTGTCATCTCAAAAGAAAGATCCACAAAATCATGCCTTACTGAGTTTTTTGCCGGAGTCTTCTCAGTTTAAGGCACCGATCCCACTGACAAGAGTTCTAGAGTTCCGAGTTCCGAGTTAATATTCCGCGTTGATTGTAAGCTATGTGGCGCCTTTAAAAGTAAAAAAAGTGAATGATGTGTGATCAGTAGCGAATATTGCAGAACTCTAGAACTCTAGACTGCTTGCTGTGTGCATAATAGTCAACACGGAATGCAGAACTCGGAACGCGAAACTCTAGAACTCTTTCTGTGGGATCGGCGCCTAAGTGTATTCCACTGTATAACGTTCATAGGTGCCTTATCAGGACCTAAAATGAATGAATGAGTTTTTGATTTTGATTTTGACTTGGACCAACGACTAGAATCTTTGGAAACCGTTAGACTCAAATAGCCCAAAAGCGCTGTAAAAATCTTTAGGGAATACTATGTTGAGGAGTAGACATCTGTAGGATGAATTTGACATGCGTTAAGATCCCATTAGCATTTCTTAATTGATTAGTGATTTAGATTTATGTAGTACACAAATTAATTTTGTATGAAAAGCTGTCATTTTGCCATGAGTTAGGAGTATCTTAAGCGTAAAGCTCCTTTTGGTTAATGGACTTGGGCATTACTGACTTCACCCTAATGAATATGTTTCTATTAAAGAAACAAAAGTATGCAAGAGCAGATATTGAAGAAATATTTCAAAAACACCAGAGACCAGATAACAGCTGATTAATAGTGAGCAGTGAACACAGACAATATGAAACCATAAATAACACTCCACTACTGATTGTACCTCGCATGACACAAACACATTAGCTCCATTAAACAAAAGACATTACAAACCATCTAGTATTGTAGGGTTAAATGCGACAACTGAATCTTTCCATCGAATTAACCCTTCGAAACCGACGGTGGGTAATAAAGGCCATACTAGACAAGGGCGACACGGCTGTAACATTAAATTGAGACATTTAACATTGAGTGTTTAACCTAATGGTCGGTGGGGATCAAAATGACTTGGCAATCGTAAATTTTGGGCCATGTTATTACAAAATTTCTTGAAGAATCCAAACTCTATATAAAAAACTGCGTAGTTGTATGCCACTTGATGAAAGACACAAGTGTTAAACAGAAAAACTATTTAATCTTGTCAAATATTCCTTTGTATTGTTTATACCGACGCGATATTTTAAAACTAGTGCTCTACTTTCTGGCCTATTTCAGTATATTGTGCCAAAAAGTCCTTATTAATTAACTCAGTTCTATCAATATGCTTCGCCATACACCAAACTTGGCAAAGAACTTAAAAAATCTTGGCTTTAGCAAGATTCGAGGGAAAATTTACAAAAAATAGTTAATAAATCATGGAAGGCAGACGGGCGGGCCCACTGGATTCTGAATATGTAATGAGCCCCCATTCATTTGGGGGTTACTTCTTTTTTTATTATCTCGCATGGATTTCTTTCGCTTGCGTAATTTGTAACATGATCTGACGGTAATGTATAGTTTAATTTATTTTCGATTGTTCCAACAAGATCGTTTGATTTGGAATTGAGAACTTTTGCTGGCTATACGTATCGTCTAAGAGAAGTCTGAAATGTAAAGTCTAAGTTAAATATCCATGTTTTTAGGAAAACTAAGATATTTAAATGATAAAAAAAACCCTAAATCTGCCGAAACAAAACGAGAGGTAGGTAGAGGTCAACTGCTTTCAATTTGATTGTCAAGTATAATGAAGCTACAAACAAGCCCAATTTCTAGAGCCGACAATCCAATACAAACTTATTTGGCGCAAAAAAGTAAGGCAAGACGACCCCAAATAATGCTAACAAAGTCGGGCAAAGATAAAACCTGGTAAAGCACTTATGTATATTAAAATTTACTCTATCACCGGTTTATAATACACTTGAATTGAGATGGTTTAGACAATAAACAGCATTTACTCTTTCAGCCTAGACTCACTGACAACAATTGCGCTACTCGGCAAAATTACAAAGTAGACTCTATCAATATTTAATAAGTAAATAGCACCTGTTCATAAGTTTGTCGCATGTGTATTATATCGCAATCGGGCCGATAATGGGTTTGAATGAAATTGCACACGCATAGACCAAACTCTGCAGCAAAAGAATGAAATATAAAAGCTAATCATAATATTTGAATTAAGGTAAAAAATCTAAAGAAAATACCTCCCCACGAACAAAGAGAGGCACTTATTCACGCGGCACTTCCTGCCCTGTGTTCACGACACTGTAGCCTTTTTGTGTTCCAACAACTTTTTCTCTTCATTTGTTTTCATTTTTTTGTTCAAGCAGGATTTCTTGAACCCATATTTCACGTTCATATTGTCCAACATTAGCATCCTCAGTGACTAGTACTTTTGCTTTATTTAAGTTAAGCTTTTCCTTTTGAATTTTTACCTGTATTTTTAATTAAGTCATCTTTGTTTCTTTCCTGTTAATAGTATCTGCGATGGTATATGTATAGGTAATAAAATATATATTTTTTATAGATATAGGATCAATGGTATTCGTTTCTGCGACCAACTTACCACCACGGTGTGCAACGTCAAAGGAGAATGGGCAAATTTGTATGAAGTATGTCCCAACCCTTGTAGCAATATATAGTGTATGTTCAAATGTTGTACTTCGTGCCCAGATCACAATAATATATTTTTTTTTACTCGAAGTGACGTCAAAGTTGCCATAATTCAAAATTAAAAAAAAAAACCTTTAAGGCTAATAATCTTGTTTTAAGTATGAAGTAAGTCCGAGATTGTGACTTTGTTTACCATTTGTCACTAATCACTATACAATGGTGAGGAAAATGTAAAAGAATGTGTGTTAAATGAAAATTCTATGTTTATATAGTATTTTTTATTTGACAAAATACACATTACAAAAAACAATGATTGTAGAATACATATAATGGATTTTATTGATCTTGGTCAACAATTATGGAATCCAAAAAGCTCGCCGGGCTCTGAAGTCTATCTTGGTGCCTTGCAAATCCCAGATACCAAAGAATGCTCATTATATGAGCACAAGTTCCTATGGTACGACTACCTGTTAAGCATGAAAAATAAAGTTGTGGCAATGCGTTTCTCCCTGTTAGGTTGGTCTTGACCAAAATGTATGAATAATATGCTTTTCTCGATACGTGACATGAATGTATCTGGCCTTTTAATAATACGCAGTTACTTGTATCTACTCCATGAGCCGCAAGGTTTGGACTAATCTCCTGACAAACTTCTATCGTATATATGCCGTTCCGTATATGTTCACCGACATACGATCTAGCTAGTTTTATTTGATATGTTCCTAGCGCAATCAATATTAAGTCTTCTTCACTTAAAATGGGAAAGGATTTATTTAATGTTTCACTATTTATTCGTAAGAATTGCGCTGCTTGCCTGTTCAAATTGTTTTCTGTGACAAAGTCTCCGAGACTATTCGGTACATTTATTCTTTGGTTAATTATTTGGATAATATCGCTTGCTTGGGCTATGTCCACTAACGGCTCCCTAAATGCGTTACTCAAAGCAGCTGCAATTCTTATATCGGTGAACATATGAGTCATGGCTCTATTAAAGAATTCTTGCCGGAATAGTTTAAAGTCGCATTTAATGCGGCCATTGATAACTTCTACTACCCAACGTATTATAGTCGCTAGGCGCGACTTATTAGCCTGTTCAGTGCTTAGTTGAGTAGTATTGCGGTCTTTGGTAGGTGGCATGTGAGCTTCATAGCCGCAGCTTTCAATCTGAGAAAGTGCATCTCGAAATCCACGATCTAAAATAAAAACATCTCCTTCTTGCAAAAGATAATGCAATGGTGCATCTTCCTCGTTTAACATGCGGGACAGTATAGTTGCATCAGATGTCTTAGCTGCGTATGGCCCATATACATCTAATATATAACCATCTGGTGCGAAAAAATGAGTAAGCGAGAGAGAATTCAAAATAAATATCTAATTCCAAAAAAATTAGTGAGCGAGAAGGGCAGTGCACCAGCACTACCCTTCTCGCTCACTAATTTTTTGGAATGCCTAGGTGTTTGCCGAATGAAGGCGACAGTTAACGACCTAGCGCGAAAAAAAACTACGTCTGCGCCTTCCTTGTTACATTAACAAATCCTTAGTAGGTATTACTAATAGATAGCAGTCAATATACGTTTTTAGTCGAATTCATTTAAAGTTAAACAGAATGTATTTATGAAGATACCTTTACTTAAACTTGTAATTAGTATTTATAGCATTTGCTATAATAATAATAATTAGTTTAACATTAAAAATTAAAATAAACAAAAAAAAAATAATAATAAATTAAATTGATTAAAGTCCTGTAACTTTTTATTGACGTACATTTCAGGTTCGTTGTAATAGAATAATTTGTTCTTCTTAATGATACCTTTCAAATGAGATATTGCTCAAAGTGCTACAACAGTTGGGCCAATCCGCCCATTCTCCTTTCTGGGCTTAATAGTGGATAAAAATTTTACCTGGCAATTACAAATAGAAAAGGTCTGTGATAAAGTTAATCGGTTTGTTTACGCTCTCAGAAGATTGACAGATGTGTGTAACCAAAAAACAGCCTTAGTAGCGTATCACGCGTATGTTGTATATGTTTTAAGGTATGGTTTACTGCTCTGGGGTAATAGTTCTAATGCGAATAAAGCCTTTATTTCACAAAAGAAATGTATAAGAGCAATGTGTGGTGCAGCTCCGTATGAATCATGCAGACCCTTATTTAAAAAACTAGAGTTATTATCACTGACATGCTTATATATATTCGAGGTCTGTATCTTTGTTAAGAAGCATACATATTTTTTTAAGAAAGCTAGTGACATTTACTCTCGTAGCACCCGAAACCCTGATAGGTTGGTCTTTGATCATATTCCAAGGACTGCTTTATACAGCAAAAATTGTGGTGCCATGTGTGTTCAAATATTTAATAATATTCCTAAAGATATAGCTCGAGAGGTGACTTTTCAAAGATTTAAATGTAAATTATATAAATGGCTGAGTGAAAACTGTTTCTATTCCATAAGAGAATACATGGATTTTGTAAATAAATAAATAATAATATATAATTTGAAAGTTAACACAGACATATACAAGTATTGGAAAATGTGTACATTGATTGACATTACTAATGATAATTAATTGTTTTGATCGTGTAATTTATATAAAATTTTTATTATTTGATTTTTTTTTTGACATTGTATACTTATTATTATTTTTTGGATTTTGGATTTTTATCCTATTTTTGCATACTAATAATTTTGGTGACATGTGTAAGCTCTAATGTTTTTAATTGAAGACCCTGTAATACCATGTGTTTTTGCAAAATAAATGATTTGATTTGATATGTAATGTTTTGTCACAAACAGCATTTAGTTTTCACTAAGCAAAATCTTTACTTAAATTTAAGTAGAAAGAATATCCTAGCAGGAGTTGCTTGTAAATATCTGCTCAAACTGTTATCACTTACTTATTTCATGTAAACGACACAATTTACTTTCTCTTACAATCAATAGATTCATGAATCTATAAACGTCGTATCCACAACCATTGATGGCCCTAAATACCAACTGCACCACATATGTCTAAGTGGGACGTCGTAATTAAAAGCTGGGGCACATTGCTGGGGTAACTTAATGCAATTACAGTAGAATTTTTCGCGACATATGGCGGTTAAAGCGGGTCTTTGCAAATAGGGTACGCGTGCGGTTTTTTAAGAGATAGTGAGCATGATAATTTTGATGAGGCATCAGTTTGTTATGACGAGAATGAGACTCCCTTATCTATTTTGTATATACCTTTATTGTTATCAATTTATTTTCATATTGGATCATCATCTCCATTGTTTATGCAACCCAACTAGATGTTTTGATGATTTCTTCTGTTCTCTTTCTTATCTAAACATCAGTTATCACTAGATTCTGCATCTTCTTAACCATTAATAACCACTGTAACATCAAAAGAAATATCAGAATCAAATAAAACATCATTTAATGCAATTGTATCAATTTCGCATTGGGAGAACAGTTCGACAATGGTAAAAACCCTAAGTACTCCGTTTTCATTAGCAAGGGGACTAGTCCCATGAGTGCAACGTAAGCCCAAAGGTACATATGGCGTGTAAATGCCCATCGTATTGCACGCTAACCCCATGCTTCGATGGAGTGCCTTTGACTGTTTAAATAAAAAAATATCGATGTGGTTTCGCGTCTGCTTTACTGCGGTTAGGTTTGACTTTTGAAAAATAGCAACTTTCCTAAGTCTAAAAAATAGCTTCATAGATTCATAAAAATTTTATCTTATGTAAATAATTTAGAGCAGATTAATTACCTAGGTACCTAGTTAGTTATAATTTAAGAGAGTATCTGGGAAATTCTATCTAATAAAAATGATGAAGTTATATTTTGGCCATGATTTAAGTTTTACAGACTTTTATAACCACATATATTTTCTTTACCTGCAACATCTCTGCATAAATTGTGATTTAAAATACCACAGATATGAATAACAAAATGATCTACGCATTCTAAATCTCTTTGATGTACAAAATCAATCAATAGAAACCCAAAATAGTATCTCATTTCATTACTTTCTCCTGCACTTGTAAGTAGCGCTCTGATTACATATAGATAACTGCCTGTCTGTCTGTCTGCGTATAGGGGATGGTCGTTATAGTTATTGTGATCACATGGCAGGATACCACTAGTGCATATGTTGTGTGATTGTGATGAACGGATAGATGTATTAATCTTGATACTTGTCATTATAAGCTTTGTTTAGTATGGAATCAGATGACTTGGAAGGAAATATCTAGGATATTTATTTATCATCAATAATTGTTATATTTCTTTGGTAATATGTACATATGGTTTGGTAAAAAAATCCCTGAAAAAAATAGTTCATTAAGAAAAAACGAACATAATTGACATCTAAGAGAAAATATGACATTGAGTAAATTTTTCATAATTTAAACAGTCATGGTTAAAGAATCTACACTATAGTTTAATCTATGGTTGAACCTGAAATAAATGTGCTCACTGTTGACTGAAACTTAAATAATAATTAAAACATTGTAAAATATTCAGTATGACACAATATTGTGTTCGCTAAAAAAGGCCCCACTTAAATATTATGATAAACAAAACGTATCAAAACTTCTTGGTTAGACTATACTGCCATTGTCATTGTCAAGCCATACAATATGTATTATTGCATGGCTTTGTGCAAATACTTGTTTATTTGCGCATGCGTTCAACAAAAATATCACGACTCGACAAGTGGGTACATTTATTAGCAACTTGCGAATTAATATAATTAGGTTTGAGTTATTTCAAAATGGATGCTGAAATGAAATTGAAACAACAATCACAAACTTTGGAACGATAATCATATTTTATTAGCTACAGGATTATCTGTTACCTGTGTTGTATTATCTATTACAGTCATTGAAGTTAATCCTGGTATTTGTCATCATGTGGTGACCACTTACTATCAGGATGCCTAAGCTTGACTAAAAACTTGTTAATCTTATCAAAAAAATCTTAAACCTGTAAAAGTTTATGTCACTTTATGTGTCAACCTTTTCGACCAGGTGTAGATCATTCTAATAAAATAACGAATACAATAGTTGCTATATAAACGCGTAAGTTCGTCATCGATTTTTGTTTTGGAGGTCATCTAACCCAATACAATTCTCTTGAAAACGCATTTAACGTGTCCCATATGGTAATGGGGTACCAGCATGGGGGCGTATTGTCCAAGGCGGCTTTTACACCATATGGTTCAAAAATTCGTAAACAAGTGTTCGCCGAATCCCAATTTAATGCTTTGCGATTACTCATTTGAATTAGCTGCAACTATATTGACTCAAAATGCAACTCTATTTCAATTGATATAAAGACTATAGTTAATTTCAATGTAAAACTAATTTTGATTAATCTGAACAGACATTCAAATACCAACGTAAATGGAAACGTAATAGAATTCAAAATTACTGGTGGTTATAACTTTGCCAACGTAAAAACAAAAAGTGCTGGTGCTAGTTTTAAACACGTCAGAATTGCTATAAACGAGCTTGTAAATCAGAAACTAACATATGATATACAGTCAAATAGTGATGGTAATAAAGTTTGGTTTGCAATGGAAGCGGTTACAAAAGAGCTTTTGACAATTAATAGGGTGAATGATCGAAAAGAGAAAACTATTGAAAGTATAAAGGGGATGATTACAGTAAGTCGGGTTATATTATTCTCTATTGTTGGAGATCAGGGCACCATATGGTAGGTCTGTATTAGTCCTCTATTCTACATTTGAGGGATTAAGTCAAACATATTTTAATATAAGTGCAGGTGCTATTTTGATTTATGGGGTTTACATGGCGGCTTAACAATAGCAATGAAATGTAAATGTTGCATATAATTAGGTAATTGAGTTGAAGAGATTTTAAAGAGTTGATAGATTTCTGTAAGTATTTTTTAAACCGCATTGCAGCAGCATCTTGACCTGTGTGCGTTGTTATAGTTAAGAAACTATCAATTTGGTATACAGAAATAGACAATGTATAGAAATCCTTTTCCGAAGATACGTCACTGTCAATATCTGAGCAATGTTAATCAACAATCCGTTCCGTTGGGACATGTTGGAAGAAACAATCGTTCCAGAAGTACAGCATTAGTAGCGGAACCAACTAATCTGTCGTGTGTGACGACATTCTATATCCTCCGGTGTATACTCCAATCAAAGTTGCAGATGCGACCTTTGGCCGACGGTCATCAGTCAGTTCGATTAAGTGGGAAATGTTTGTTCTGATTTCTGTTTTGATGGCTTTTGCTTTCGATTTTAATTGGACAATCCTTTTATTCGAATACTAATAGGTAATAGTGTAAACCCAATCAGTAGATAAAGATGTTTGTATAGAAGATATATTTGCTACTTAACCAATGTACAGTAATAACCGACTGACTGCGATGTCTTGAGAACTATTTTAAGAAGCATGGGAGACTAGAAGTTGAGACACATTTTGAAAATTCTAATCTCATGACATATTAACAAACCTTTTCATGGAGCAAGTAGGCATATATCCCATAAAAAACTAGAAACTATTGCATATGTTGAAATACCAGGATACTCTTGTGACTAACAATAACGTAAAACTACAACAACCACTACAAGAATAACATAGTATATTCTTTCAATTTACGGTAGAAGTTTGTTTCTTAAAAGTTGACTCCAATAAATATCATAGGATTATTTTGGCTACTTAATAATATTATCACTCCCCTTTATCCGGAACACGTGTGCTAGTGTGATGACACGTGTCGACGATTACTTATCAGTTATCACCAAGTTTAGTGAAACTTATTGATTCGGAATAACTTTTAGAATCAATGTAACTTTACGCATGATTAGGTAAAGGGGATTAAGCAACGGAAATCATACAATTTTAAAATGATGATGGACGAAACTTATCTCTTCGGATACATAACCAAACAGAAATCTTAGTATGAATAATAAAACTGATTTCTTAGTTATAAATTGGTCTATTTATTCTGCGTCACCTGTAAAACAAAATAGGACCTTTGACAGAGTTTTAGAAAAACAAGAGAAAATAAGAGCAAAGCAGAGGCGCATAATACAAATAAATATATAGCAGTCTACAAAAACAAGAACTACAAGTAAAAAAATGTGTTTCAAACAACCGAAAATCAGTTTTCTCCGCCCGAGGGCGGTCATTTATCATGTCGTTGGTACAATATAAAAGAATCGTAAGCGAAAACCAAGTGTATGTTCATAACAAAATATGCCACTTTTTGTATAGCTATTTTGTCTATCTTCTGTTATTTTTCTGCTTTTATTAGTTCGAAATAATGTTTTTGTATCGCACTTGCTAAAGCTATTGAAATAAAGAAATAATGGAAATCCTTATATATTCCGTGCGATAAATCTAGGTTTCGATCCTAAGGATTATTTGTTGGTTCAAACAAAATTATTAAACTTGTGAGAAGCTCCCAAACCCAACACTGAACTTAAATTCACGTGTTTTTTAAGCTAAATCGAAATATGTCACAAGAAAAAGGTGACATTATCCGTCTACATCGTAAGTCCAAACATGTCGAGACCACTGATGTTTCTTGGGAGCATTTGTCGATGTCCACTTAATAAAATGTCACTGATAGGACTGGCTGCTGGCTAGATTGATGGATGAATAGCTTTAGGGTCTGGCATCTATTTGTATCAATAGGACAAATATAAGCAATTTTTTCAAGTATAGGTAATTATTTACTCGTGACTGTAAAAGAAAAATATACTTAAAAGAGCTAAACTCTAGGTCTTGCAAAGCTCAAAAATTTGGTCCAAAAATCACCATATTAACTAAAAAAATACTTCTCTAAAAATCTCATTAACACCCCAAGCAAAATAAATGGAACAGATTTTCATTGAGAGCGAACGAATGGGCAAAAAATGGCTAAAATCTGACAAATGGCTTTCCTTTAACGTCTGCGCCCATCTTATTATCGTTACCGACTACCGAACAGAACTCATTTGGTTCTTTTTTATTTTTCTATGTAATTGATCATTTCAACTTCAACTTTCGACTCTATAAAATAAGATATATTTTAGTTTGTCAATGTCTAGTGTATTAACTCCAATATTAGTTATAGGAATTGTAGTGTTATTAGTTAAAGGCTAAAGTTCAATTTTGTTTGTGCGATGGTTGAGTAGGATATCAATTTGAGAAGAAGCGTCTGTGTTAATAGCATTATTCGCAATCTCATCCATACACTCAGGGTTAGGCCGGCTATGGGAGAAGTATTATTTTTTATGCGACATATAAAACATATTTATTGCAATCATAATCGTTTGAGTTTTTCTACAGCCATGTTTGGGCGAGATAAATAGAATATAATGGGTGAACTTAGTTTCTTTATTGGCAAAATTACTTTTATTTCTGTATGTTTTGTTGTAAGTACTATTTTAATATTAATGAAGTAAGATCACCCAAAAAATATTTTAACAATAACGCGTCAAACGGTACAATATATTGGAAACAAAATTTGCATAGGGTACGCAAATCGCTTTATACGGAATCCAAACTGAAATTTAAAATAATTTCATCCATTCCCAAGCAGAACAATTTTGTCGACCGTACACATTGAAAAGTGAAATAAACCACAGTTTTCAATATCACACACCGCCATTGTCATGCTGACCCTACTACAACTCAATGCGCTCTCAATTCACGGCAGTTATTATTATCTTGACCTGGTGATTGAGCTCTCCTGCTCTGTATCGTCGTGAAGCCATCCGATTGGTCGGCGAGTTTCTTTCACGCCTCCCGCTCGACGCTCATTGGCCATTGCCGCCACGCCTTCCCAACTTCCAAGTCTGTGCTAAGGGTAGTTCAAAACCCCACTTATATATTTTCACCCTTATGTTACGCTCGCATTCGTATTGTAACCGCTGAGCAGTACGCACGCGTCTTTATTTCACCACCGCGATATAAGTGTATAAAAGTTTTTGTTCGAGTGCAGTTAATTAAATGTTTAAACAATGACAATGGACATACAAAATACCTATCAAAATTATAAAGAAGCTTCACCCGATTCTAAAGAAAGTAGTTTGAGTATTGAAAGTGCGAGAATCACGGCAACTAAATCAGAAATGCAACCAACTGTGCTGAACCAAGGAAAAACTTCGAAGAGGTCATTTGACGTCGCTTTTCTAATGATGCCTGATGATAAGCTACGACAGAAGCAACCGGAAAGACAACTGAGAGTTTCAAAACAGCTGTTCAACAATGAAGAGTGGGAGCATACACCTAAAAGAATTCCAGAAGTTTATAAACATCATGAATATTCCAACGAAAACACAATGGATTTAAGAGACCAGGATGAAGATAGGATTCGTGTAAACAATAACATATCACCAGGTTTCGGGTCCGATGTTAATATTGATGTCGGAACAGATGAGTTTCCTAGCAAATCCATGTATTGTAGTGATTCTGAAAATTCTGAGAGGTCCCGAAGTCGTCCGAATTCTAACGAAAGTGCTGCGCGACCACCAAAATTTTTGCCCGAGTATAAAAACAAGATTTTCGATGATCCAACGCTCATCAGTATGCAGACACGAGCGAGATATGAAAAGTACTCAGAAAAGCCACCGGAAATGTCGCCAAAGAGTGCATTTACTAAAGTTTCAAACTATTCAATGCGGTCTCCAAACCCGTCAGTGAGTCCAGACAATCTCCTGTATCAAAACTCAGTAAGCCCACCACTTTCTGGTAATAATCCTCCGTCCAGTTCCTTTACAAAAGCAGGTTTCAATCATTTACTTTCACCAGCTCATTTATTAAATGGTAATCATTTCTTCAAAAGCCAGAATATGTCATCATCTCCACCAAATTACCCAGAACCTATGCAACAACGATCGACCGGATTTACCAAAGGAATGGACTATCAAAATAAAACTGCTGACCCAAAAGTGCAACAGATATCACCGAACAAACTGAATTTTCTACCGTTTAGGCCAGAAATACCATATTTACAAGCCGGATCATCTTATCCTTTCGGAGTACAGAATTTTCAAGGACCTAATCCAGATTTTATGAAGTTTTCTGGGCCTCCAAGAGAGCCGGTCAATCCGCTCATCACCAACCCTGCAGCAGCTATTCTAAGTACACTACTGCCACCGACTTTAGCCGCATTTTCTTTGCCTGCACAAAATGTTTGTGCAAAGTGTAGTATCAGTTTTCGAATGACATCAGATCTCGTGTATCACATGCGTACTCATCATAAAAGCGAGACAACAACTGATCCAAATAGGAGGAAAAGAGAAGAAAAACTAAAATGTCCCGTTTGTAACGAAAGTTTCAGAGAAAGACATCACTTAACCAGACACATGACGGCTCATCAAGACAAAGAAGGGGACATGGATGATGTACCCTCACAGAGTTTTAACAAGAAATCTAAGCAATTTTACCCTCATAATGGCTCAGTCGTTCACAAATGAAATGTTTATGAAAATTCAGTTACGAAGTAAGTGATTTAATTGGACAAAGTTGTATCTAAATTGTTAGTAACGATACTTAGGAGGAACAATGTCAAAATTCAAACACTGTTTTAAAATTCGTTTATTCGGTTAACGTCGTTGTTGTTATTTAATTAAGTATATTCTCTATGTGCAATATTAGTTGTTAGATATTTATTTTGTAAATAGTTTAGTTATAGTAGCGGATGAACATTAAATAATTTAAGAATGGGAACTATTTGGCATTTATTTTTATCCACAGTTATATTATAAGGAGTTGATGTTTGTACGAAAGCAACTGAACGAAAAATCACACGAAAAATATTAAACACATACGTTTTATGTGTGGAAACTTTCATATTATTCTCCTGTATCCATCTAGTGGTTTCACTCGCGCTCTTTTTATTTATCTCATTCAGGATTAGAAACAGGGGATAGCTACGTTTTTTGAGGAACCTGTGAGCCAAGTATAAATTTTCTAGAGCTTGTATAAACTGTGCAAGCATACCTATGTCAGTTAGTCCTACTGTCATCAGTTTGTATATAAAGACAAACTACTGCCTAACAACAAAAATATTAAAATAATATCTCAATTCAATCAAAAGCAGTAAACTCACTCTCTTTCCCATAATAATGAGACCCTATTAGATGTACACAACTGCTAATAGCTTCATGTATAGCATTCAAATCGCTAACAAGCCGTAGCATATCTAATTCATTATGAGCGTGATCGATAGAGTCATCATAACCACCCCAGGAGTATCCATAGCTTCATTTTGAACCCGACATTTAGGTTAAATAAATTTATTACCATATAAAATGTGGTCATCAAATATTGCAATTTTAGATATGGATTTCGCGAGCTTGAGGTTTCATAAACATATATATTACACAACTTTTAGAGTTTATGTCGTTCTTCTGCGTCTGTGCACTGTCAGTGAAAATTCAAGGCCATAAGTTTATGATGTTGCAATATTTATATCAAAAATACTTGTTATGAGTTAATTTAATAAGATGCTGTGGATTTAGATAATTTTTAACCGACTTTAAAAAAAGGAGGAGGTTCTCAATTCGGTTGTATTTTTTTAAATGTTTGTTATCTCATAACTCCGTCATTTATTAACCGATTTAGAAAATTCTTTTTTGTTTGGAAGGGTACACTTCCCGTTTGGTCCCATTGTCATCAGATCAGGATTTGATTACTTCTTAGTGTACTTTTAAGTCGATTTAAGTTTTTTGGAAAACAGTGATAATTTTTTTGTAAAAAATATGTCATAGAATATCGTATTCATTCATGATAATTTATCTTATTAATATTATTGTTAAGACTCTTTCCAGTCCTTAGCATTCTATATCTCACTATTAAACCAAGTTCAGCATCATCGTCATCCAATTTAATATCCGTCATTACAAAAAAGGTTTTGAAATCAACTTACAATTCTTTAGCATTCTCTTAAGAACCTGAGAATTTAAGCTCTTCTTTATCTTCAAGTTTTAACTTATCCTTATCAATAATCAAAACATCAAAAGAATCAAATATTCCTACCATACGACCCTTCGAAATATTGTGACTGAAGCGTATCTAAACAGGCGTATCAAAATCCCTGCGAACAACTTTGTTCCCAGAGCTCCCTAACTATGTATATGTCACCCATCGTGATTCGTGGGTGGATGGTATTAACATACCATGAACGTAGGTTAGTACAGACCGTTGGATGGGCAGCCGTGGTGAATTCGTCTGGGAAATCTGGAGCTGGTTATTTTGGACAGATTTTAGTATGATGTCATTTGAAATTATAAATCGCATTTCTGGTGTAATTTTTTCAAGGAGTTTTAATAAGGGGTGATTTTTCCACCGTCAGTTACTTTTTTAGAGTACCTCCGCCTTACAGAATACCTCAGCCAAGTATCTTTATGTTGTTTTCCTGCGCGTGAGTAAGGTTGCCAGAGCTCATTGGGGAGGGGGAGGTGTCGGTAACGCGTGAGGATGCTTCGTGTGTTGCACGCGTCCATATGGCTACGGTTACCACTTACCATCAGGCGGGCTGTATGCTTGGTTACCGACTTCGTCGTATAAAAAAAAAACTTGAAATAGCAGAATTTGACTGGATACTTCTTATCCTGAATTTTCATTGTATTCTTTTAGTTAGTAATAATCATCATGAACAGCCTATAATGTCCCACTGCAGAGCACAGGCCTCCTTTCACAAATGAGGGTGAAAGGGAATGGGCAATACTCCACCACGCGTGCCCATTGCGGATCGGTGGAGGTAGGCTAGTGGTCAACCTACTGTTGGAATTTTCAAGCCGCCTAGTAGGCATCCAACTAGCTTAACGACTATCACAATTAAGTGATAACCGGAACCAACGGCTTTACGTGCCTTCCGAAGTACGGAAACGGTCGATTTGAAATATCACTAGGTGGTCACCCATCCAGGTACCGACCATGACGGTAGTAGCTTAAGTTTGCCGATCAATTAAGAACGGCTAATAATGCTACATCACGAGTGCTTCATAAAAATAAGTTAGTAATAATAATATGGTGCAATAGTTACTTTATTAAAACAATCTTCAACCCACAATGTTACTTTACCTTCCACCTTGCTACGTCTCACACACACACAAACAACTACGTATGTAAGTACGTAAATGTGGAAACTTCACAGGGTGTCCCAAGATAAGTGCGAGGAGAACAATATTTTTGCTCGCCCGCCGAACCGTGAGTAATTCAATAGAAAATATTCATATTGGGGACAGTCAGCGGCGCCCCTAGCGTGGCGACCGCGTACAGAGTGTTTTGTTTTTTAGTATATTGTTGCGTTTATTATAAGATTATTATCTATTATAGGTCCAAAAAAACAGATATTTCGATTTTGTATTTTATGATTCCGAAGAAACTTTAACCAATTGTAAATTGAATGATATTATTGATGTTTAATTATAACTGAAAACGTAGATATATGCATTATTACAAACACAATATTTAGGCCCTAATAAGGCACTTATGAACATCCTAACTATCCTGATCCTAACTATCCTAATCCTAACTAATATTATAAATGCGAAAGTGAGTTTGTTTGTTACGCCTTCACGCCTCAACTACTCAACGGATCATCATGAAATTTGGCATGCAGATAGCCTATGGTATGGAGAAGGACATATGCTACTTTTATACGAAAACGCGGGTGAAACAGCGGGGAACAGATAGTTGGATATAAATTGACTCTACCAAACTGATAGTAACTAATTTAATATCATTTACAAAATGGCAATTCAAATTTCTTTCCAAGTTCTCCCATACCACCAAAAATCTAGCAAGCTGTAAAGTTATACAGGTACCTTTCCGTGACAATACTGAACTTGATACTTATGAACATCCTATACACAAAGACCATGTTTGCAGACGGCAGCTCCTTATGACGGATGTGACCTGTAATACAGAGCGAGCCACATTTGAATATTGCTCGGTACCAAGAAGATATGGAGCTTAGTCACGACTTGCTCCGTACGTTGTACGGGGATATAAAGACGACTGTTTTGTTGCCAGTACTTCGGTACCCAGTTATTAGTTAGGTATAGAAACTTTTGCGTTGACGTTTGTTTGGACTTGGAAATAGTTTGGTATCCGGTATCTAAGGTGAAAGAGAATGAAAGAAAACGCAAGATTAAAATAATATTTTGTGTTCCTGAAAATTGCATGATTTTCATTGATAAATGCTATATTTTCTTACCCTATTGGAAAAGTAAAAAATAAAAATCAAGTACGTCAAATGAAAATTTATTCGTCACGCATAATCCATTTATACCTCAATATTTTTCACTCAAACGGATCCGTCGATATGAAATATTAAATATGTATTTATTTTCTGTGAACGCATTTACAAGATTACAATATTAGCGAGAGCGCGTCCTTCCTCCGACGATGCGTCATTACAAATGATAAATAGTCGGCACACTTCGATAATCAAATTCAAATTTGGAATCTGTTCTACCCTCCGTTATTTTTTTCGAAGCAAAGGCACCCTGTCATTCTGCCAGCCTGTTTCGTATTGTTAGAAGCTTGTGACTTTATTAACCGTAAACGAATGGTCTCTTTAACCGATTCTCCACGGCAGACACGTGACCCGGAACCGATTACGGTTCCGTACAGATTTGTATGTATTTGTATGTAAATTGGTGTGTTTGGGGGCGATGAGATAACTGGGCGATGTTGATAGGGATCCGTATTATTGAATTAAGTGTTGGCGTTTACCGATTGTGGGATCATTATCTGTCGTTGGGATTTTTCTTTTATATTTTATCATCAGTGCAATGGTTACGATACTAAAATATAAAGTACCTATTAGTGCTACTACGCATCGATTGGACACAATTTTATTTTATGCCTTTTGCGGTCGAGACCATGGGACCGTGGAGGTCCGAAGCTTGCCGTTTTGCTCGCACCTTGTCATCAAAATTGATCGAGACCTCCGGAGACCAGCGGGCGGTGAGCTTTTTTCCGCCAACGCGTCACTTTGGCTATCCAAAGAGGAAACGCTGCCAGCCTTCTGGGAACCTTGCCGGTGCAGGCTTGAGGAAATTGTCTATATATAGATTGTATTTTGTACATACTTGTTGTAAATAAAGATATATTTCACACTAAAAAAAAGTTTATTAAGTGCTTAGGTATAATATGTTTTCCGTTCAACATTTTAGAAATGCATATTATAGAACGCATCTCTCTTTCTGTAAGTCCGCTAGTGCGCTTGTAATTCAAGAACCACAACACGGGATTTTATGTGGTTTTCACAGCTAGGAGGTTCCTTGAGAAAGCTTTTCGGCTTGTGACAAGTGACTGCTCATACGAGCCATCCGAGAACAAAGGCGTAGAAGGTTATAAAAATCTTTTATACTTCTGATAAAATGTAAAGAAAAATAAATACACCGGCTACAGATATAAAGTTAAGATTAAAGTGAGAAGAGGTAGAGCGTAGCGTTTATTCGCTCAAAGAGCAGCTCGACTGGGGAAGTACACACGGCAACACATCAAGCTATACATTTCCAGTATAAGCTGATCTCGTATTTTATAGGATTTCCCTGCAATGAGAGGTCAGCTTATATTGGAAATGTATAGCTTGATCTGTAGCCGTGCGTACCTTACAGAATACCGCAGACAAATAACTTTATGTTGTGTTCCTGCGCGTGAGTAAGGTCGCCAGAGCTCATTGGGGAAGGAGTAAGGGTCGGTAACGCGTGAGTGACACCCCTAGTGTATACAGGGTGTTGTTTTGGTCGGCGACAAGCGACCCAGGAGCGGTAGTACAAAATATATATTCCCCAAAAATGGACTTAATTCCATTAAATACTGTAAATATGTTGAGAAATACCTTATTCAATTTGAAATAAAATAACTGCTAAGTATGGTTGCTAGGCACGTGCACAGACTAGAGCTAGGCGCAAGCCGCCATCGCCCCACACCTTTACTTCCTCGTACTCCCGTTGAGTATTATGTCTACACTTTAGCTTATTACACGATTTTCAAAATTTTAAATTTTTTATTTTTAAAATGTTTTTTTTTATATTTTTTTTAGCACCAGTATCATTTGTATTATCGACCCTGAGTCGCTCGTCGCTGATTAAAACAACGACCTGTATAGACTACGGTAACTGCTTGCCATCAGGCAGGTCGTACGCTTGCTTACCGACTTGTAAAAAACAACTTTGATTTAACTCTAGCATTTTAGTTTTTTAGTGATAACAAAACGACCATAATATAATTTGAGTACAAATTGAACATACAAAATTTCATTTTTTATTGAAGCTTTTTTTGAGTGACTGTTTGTTTTGTTGACTGTACTTGCATTGTCATCCAATAAACTAATGTATACCAAATATAAAGTCAATCCGACCACTGGAAGTGGGTGAAATTCGACTTGCAAGATTCCACCCGAACAAACATACATACATTGCAAGTTAAATAAAAGCTTGTAAAAACAAGGCAATATTCAAATATGCTACTGCAGTGGATTCGGATCTAAAACAATAGAATAACGAATATAATAAGCAAACACTTCCTACCGAGACATAAGGGTAGGTTTGTAGGAAACAATGTGACAGCCAAACAGACGGAAAACATTGGTTACAGTCGCCGCACTGGTTGCTACTATGATATATACATTCAAATTTTAGTTTGTTTTGTCTTGAACGTTTCTATTAACTTATTTAATTGTAGATACGAGATAAAAAAATAATTATAGCAGTGTGCAGGGACCATCATAGCCACTCCTCTCAATACTGGTTTTGCAAGCGTCTATAGGCTACGGTATTCGCTTACCATCAGGCGGGCTGAATATTTGTTTGCTACGTTATCTATACTAATATTATAAAGAGGAAAGATTTGATTGTTTGTTTGTTTGTTTGCTTGTTTGCTTGTTTGCATTGAATAGGCTCCGAATGTACTGAACCGATTTGAAAAATTATTTCACTGTTGGGAAGTTACACTATCCGCGGTTGACATAGGCTACTTTTTATGACCCCAAAGAAAGAGGTAAGAAAATGACTGAGTAAAATAAGTTGTTATTTCACCAAAGATATTTAAAATACCAATTTGGCACTACGGGCAAAGTCTGCTAAAGTAATTCTGACACGATTCCATTACAACATAACAGGGACCCTAGTCACACCACTGAAAGTTCATTGGAACACAGTTGTTATAGCAGACTTGGGCCCCTAAATTCAAATTGATTTTCGATGCTATTGAATTATTCTACCAAAACTGTCAAATCTGTAAATTTTTACACCACTAATAGTTCATTGGAACACAATTGTAATAGCAGACTTGGAACCCAGTTATAAAGTTGTTGTAAAGTGCAACATCTTTATTTATATATTTTTAAAACATAAACTTTCAAATAATACATAATAAGGAAACTTAAACTCACATAATTTCCCGTTAAATTCAAAGCCTGAAAGTTTCAGAGCAAACTGTAAGAGCGAAGTAAGATATAATATAATGTATTCAGTGAATATTGCCGTGGGAGGCCGCTTATTATTTTCGACTTACTTTCAAGTGTTTTCCACTTTTGACTTTACTCGAATCGCATGCGACTTTTATATTGCGAATTAATTGTATAAAATTTTATTTTTTTCTAAATTATCTGTAACATAATTTATTAGACGACATGCAGATAATCATCGAGCAATTATCCGTTCCAAAGAGCAGCCATTGCATTCTCGAAAATAAAATATAATATCGCCGCGGACAGCTGAATTGTCACGTGATTGTTTGATTAACAAAAGAGACATAGTGACATTTTAAGTACATATTTATAAAAATAACTTGCTGAGTTTCTTGCCGGAGTCAAGAGAGCTCAAGTTGTATTTGGAACCGGTGTAGAGTCATTTGTTAACGTTGATAAGTGCCTTATCAGGGCCTAAATTTAATAAATGCTTTTTGAATTTGACAGAGTGGATTCAGCATCAAGTTGACACTCAACATTCTTGTGAATCCTTGTCTAAAACTGACAATTGGCGGAGCGCAGTCGACCACGAGCCAAACGCTCGTTCGAGACTCGCACGTCCGTGCACGCTACGCGAATCTTTGCACGTATTCTTGGCTCATGCTCGGTAGCGTGGGCGCACTATTATAAAATGTTCTCTTTCGCGATCTATGCGCCTAGTACCTTTATGGTGTACTTTTATGGATAACCCTTTACGTTATACCACAGAGTAATTCATTACTCATGTGTGCAGAAAATACATTTTCAAAGCGCGAGAAACGCTATTGGTCGGCAGCTGCCGCCATGTTAGCGCGCGCCGTGCGGAGAGGCGTGACTTGCGAGGGAGACGGAACTAACAGCTGCACTGCAGCAAGTGAACCTTATAGTAGTGATCTAAGGTTGATTGTAAGTTTTAAGCATTCTTTCGTTAATCTTCGGGGCCATACTTTCTATTCTGTACGAACGAAGATTCACGTCGCGCCTTATCAGTTGGGTACTACTGTATTCATGTGTACGTTTTGTTTTCTAGCGACTTTTTTTCGCGTGCTTAGCGCCAAGTGGAAAAGGACAGTTGACGCTCCGCGCGGCGGCATATATCCATATTAATTTAAACCATATTTCACTGTATTTAATTCATATGCTAAATAGATGCGGAGCTTTGTAAACCGTTTGGTATTTTGTGTGCTACTTTATTGTTCGTTAGTTTTTGATTGTTTATTAATTGTTTATGGAAAACATTATCATAATTTAAGGTTATGAATAAGGATTTGATAGAAGATTGAATTGAAAAGTGTGGGTCATAATAATCTTTTTAAAAAAATAGTTTTCCATGTTTTTTAAAGGACTACAAGATACCGAGATACGTACCTGTACGTCGTCAACATACTGAATATTTGGTAGATAAATAAAACAGAAAGAAAGAAACACATTTTGACCGCTTTCTTCCGATTCTGATGATGATTTATGTTTGTAGACTCTGCAATATCTATACAATACAATATGTATCTTACAATGGGATGTGTCTGATGGTCTTTGTTTGAAAAATTTCATCAACGAGCTTCACATGAGGCCCAGAATATAGCTTACAAATAATCTATTCATTCAAATAGGCCATCACATGCACTTATGAATAGTCAGACTAACGATGCTCAATCAAATCTAAGTCATGTTCTGTATTGGGATTGAAATAATTTTTGAACCCACAAGATATGTGCGTTTTCGAGACTAGAATCTTGGTATATGGATCAAACCTTTTTATTGCATTTTTTTAATCCCAAGTTTAAAGAGTTTTATATTACATTTTCTCAACAATATCTACTTTATATAACACAGCAACATTACAATTTAGAGATATAATTCACCGGTTAATGTAAATAAGGCAATATAAATCTGTCTTAGCCTCCATCGTATACAGCGAGCGCCGGCCATCTGCTAATTCAGGGAAAGCATAAATTGCTTTTATATTTAATTAAATTTTCATTTTCATGTTTAATATACAACGTTAGTGCTTTGCTCTTTATATTTAAATGCTATCAATTCAATGCTATCAACC
Organism: Polyploca ridens; assembly: GCA_951394255.1. NCBI lineage: Eukaryota > Metazoa > Arthropoda > Insecta > Lepidoptera > Drepanidae > Polyploca > Polyploca ridens. The sequence continues at coordinate 1,346,435 of OX596250.1, read as the reverse complement.
TACATAATATACAAGTAGAAACTGACTGATATATATACAGCTCAAAACGCAGAGTTATATAATCTTGTTTTTTTGTTACAGGTTTCCTATGTATGTCGTAACCAAGAAAGGGAGACAATGGTGCCGATTCTGTTGTAAATCATATTCATATTTGGTTGTCAAATTAATCTTTGCCGTCTTATTTTGCGTGTATTTAGGCGTAACCGCGATAGATGGCGACTAAATTTATATTGAAAACAAGCATTGGACTAATTTGACAGGACTAAATTTCTTACATCCTTTTCTTATGTTCTTTGTTAGAAAAAAACATAGTGAGATTAAAATTTGTTTAGTTGTGAACAACAGAATCAGGGCCAATAGCGAATAATACTACTATACTATTAAACGAGCAATATTTGTATATTATGTTTTGATATCTTGAAAACGGATCTAACGATTTCGATAAAGTTTGCTGTTAGGAGCGGAAAATCGATCTAGCTAGAAAACGCGTTTTCCAGATTTTGAGCAAAGTTCGGTCGCCCAGGTACTGTATAAAAGAAAGTCTTGATCAGGTACGTCATCTTCATAGTCATCAGTCAGTCAGCTGACTCATTGATTGACTGAGAGTGGCTCGCAAAGCGTACACTACTGGGGCCCAAGTCAAGCCATGCTATTACAATTATGTTCCAATGAACTATCAGTGGTATAAACATTTTCAGATTTTCAGTTTTGATAACCTATACAGGTCGTTGTTTTGGTCAGCGACGAGCGCCTCAGGGTCGATAATACAAATGATACTGATGCTAAAAAAAATATAAAAAAAATACTTTATTTTTTTTTAATAATAAAAATAAAAAAATTAAAATTTTGAAAATCATGTAATAAGCTAAAGTGTAGACATAATGCTCAACGGGAGTACGAGGGAGTAAAGGGGTGGGGCGACGGCGGCTTGCGCCTAGCTCTAGTCTGTGCACGCGCCTAGTAACCATACTTTGCAGTTATTTTATTTCAAATTGAATTTGGTATTTCTCAACATATTTACAGTATTTAATGGAATTAAGTCCATTTTTGGGGAATATATATTTTGTACTACCGCTCCTGGGTCGCTTGTCACCGACCAAAACAACACCCTGTATAGCCTCAAAAACCATTATGGATTCAGTAAACGCACAATTGCTCTAGTGCATGTAGTAGAAGCGCTCGTGGTGTAGCATGATTAGCCGTTCTTAATCGATCGGCAAAGTTAAGCTAACACCATCATGGTCGGTACATGGATGGGTGACCGCCTAGTGGTATTTCAAATCGAGCGTTTCCGTATCACTTAATTGTGATAGTCGTTAAGCTAGTTGGATGCCTCCTAGGCGGCTTGAAAAATTCCAACAGTAGGTTGACCACTATTTGTGAAAGGAGGCCTGTGCTCAGTAGTGGGACATTATAGGCTGATGATGATGATGTAGTTGTAATAGGGTCGTCGTAATAGCAGACTTTAAGACAGGTAGAGCATAGCGTTTATTTGCTCAAAGAGCAGCTCGACTGGGGAAGTACCTCATCCTTACAGAATACCGCAGCCAAATAACTTTATGTTGTGTTCCTGGGCGTGAGTAAGGTCACCAGAGCTTTTGAAGGTGTAAAGGTCGATAAAGCGTGATTCCTCGTGTTGCAAGTGTCCATATGGCTATGGTAACCGCTTACCATCAGGGCCGTATGCTTGTTATCCGACTTGTAGAAGAAAAGAGAGATCATATAACCTTGAAATTTTGGGGATAATGTTCCTTTTGTGATCGAATATGTTTAAATGAATTTTCAACACACTCGCTCGTAAAATGACATTTATTGCAAAATACTAGTCTGTTTTTTCCTCGCAAGTGTGTTGAAAAACGTCGTATAACAGGCGTGTACATTGATTATTACACTCTCGGCTCACTTATCGCATTGCGGCTTACTGCTACTACTGTTAATAACCAACTTTGCACACATGGCTTTTTTGGTGCCATCCCTAGAAGTAGTCTTCTTTGTATCCCTTCGACTTAGAAATTAGGGTTGATATAACACCTACATATTCATAAAATTCAGGTCATCTTTATTAATTTCTGAATTATAATGTAAAGGTATACGTACAATGAAGGTGTTCCTCAAAAGGGTTTTGTTATAAAATATTTTGGTCTCCATTGTCTTAGAACAATGTTTGTTAGTTTGTCACAGCGGATGTGAGGCGGGAAGTGCGTTAGTTTCTACATTATTTATGATCTACGCCTTTTGTTTGGGTTATTATAACTATATGTAAGGTTTTGAAAATGGAGGGACCCATGGGTGTAACAGGTACCTTTCTTTATTGCGTATATGGTTCCCTCTACAAGATAAAAAAATATTTAAAAAATTAAATCGTCTTCAGAATAGTTTCGTCATTTTTAGTTTTTCTTAAATGAGCCAGGCCGTCACACATATTTATCGATATCTTGAAAACTACTGAACCGATTTCAATGAAACATACACTGTTCCCTAAGTTGAAGTAAATGTAAACCAATATAAAAAGAATGGTTACAATCTGATTAATATCTTCGGAGATATGCGAGGACAAACATACACACACATTTTGTATATTTGTTTGAAAGCCCTAATAGAGAGATATAACAAAAGTAAAGACGAGCGTGGACAGGTATTAACGAAGGATGAAGATGTGAAAGAAAGATGGAAAGTTTATTTTAAAAAGTTAATGAATGAGGAGAATGAATGGAATAAAGTCCTTGGGAATGTACCTATAAATATAGGTTTAGTTCGGGAAGTGAGTATGGATGAAGTAAGAATGGCAGTACGAGGTATGAAGAATGGAAAAGCAGTAGGGCCAGACGGGATACCAGTTGAGGTGTGGAAGTTGCTAGGCGAGGATGGATGTAAGTGGTTGACTTTGTTCTTCAATAAGTTATTGTTTGAAGAGACAATCCCCAACGAATGGTGCGACAGTTCGCTAGTGCCCATCTACAAAAATAAGGGTGATGTCCAGGAATGCAATAGCTATCGAGGAATAAAGCTCATGTCACATAGTATGAAAGTATGGGAGAAAGTGATAGAAAGACGATTGAGAGAAGAAAGTGAGGTCACCCAAAATCAATTCGGGTTTATGCCTGGTCGAGGAACGACAGACGCCATATTTGCACTTCGTATTTTATGTGAGAAATACAAACGGGCACATAAGAACCTGCACATGGTGTTTGTCGATCTTGAGAAGGCATATGACCGAGTTCCCCGGGAGGTTTTGTGGTGGGCTTTGAAAGAGAAAGGTTTGCCTGGGAAATACCTGCAGCTGATCCAAGCGATGTACAGTAGGTGTAGTACATATGTCCGGTCTGCGGCTGGCTCTACCGAAAACTTCAGTGTGGCTGTCGGCTTACACCAAGGGTCAGCTCTGAGCCCTTATCTCTTCCTGCTTGTAATGGATGCCTTGACGTCGCACCTGCTTGAGGAGGCACCCTGGTGTATGCTATTTGCCGATGACATTGTTCTCGTCGGTGAAAATGGTTTTGAGGTCCAGAGCAGGCTGGTGAAATGGCAGCAAGGGTTGGAGAGTGTTGGCTTGAAAATTAGCAGAACCAAAACTGAACACATGTTCTGCGATTTCGGCGGTCTCTCCACGTTCGCCCCTATTGTGCTTGACGGAGTGTCAGTACCAGTCTGCTCCGACTTTCGGTACCTCGGATCACAGATGCAGAGCGATGGTAATATTGACCGTGATATAAAGCAGAGAATCTGCTCAGGTTGGATGAAATGGCGACAGGTAACAGGAACAACATGTGATCCACGGATGCCTTTAAAGCTAAAGGGGAAAATCTATAAGTCCGTGATAAGACCTGTCTTAATGTATGGTTCGGAATGCTGGGCAGTAAAGAAGATGGATGAAAGACGATTGCATGCAGCTGAGATGAGGATGTTGAGATGGATGTGTGGAGTGACAAGAATGGATAAGATAAGAAATGAGTACATAAGGGGAAGCTTGAAAGTAGCGCCAGTGACTGAAAAGTTGAGAGGGAACCGTTTATCCTGGTATGGACATGTTATGAGGAGAAATGAAAGCCACGTCACTAAAAAAGTGATGAATATGAAAGTAGATGGATATACGGGAAGAGGAAGACCAAAAAAGAGATGGATGGATTGTGTGAAAGTTGACATGGGTAAGAAAGGAGTGGATGCTAGTATGACGGATAGAAGAGACGAATGGAAGAAGCATACATATTGTGCCGACCCCAAATGAATGGGAACAGGGCAGGCAGATGATGTTTGAAAGCCCTAATAGATTATCATATATAAAAATATTGCAGTTCCAATAATATTACAATACAATACAATACACAATTCTTTATTATTTACACAAAAAACACGCAATATAAAAATAACAAAACAAAAATAAAGTGTAAACAATTCAGGCGGCCTTATCGCTGCAGCGATTTCTTCCAGGCAACCTAGGGTAATAGGATAAATTTAAGATTTAATATTACATACATACGTGTCGAATTGATAATCTACTTTTGTTTGAAGTCGATTAAAAATGTTCGCACAATTAATACAGTTTGAATTACTATCTGGTGAATGGATCGAATTAGTAATTCCGGAGATACTTCCTAGATCCAAATAAACAAACTTTACCTCTTTCTAATATTATACTTTATTTCACATAGGATGAGTCGTCAAGGGGTTTTTTTACCAATATCTAGTGAAATTCGATTTGATTACTGAAATAGTACTCACAATATTTCATGAGTCCTCGCTCTATCATAGTATTATTATATCGAATTGAACATTAACCATTGAGAAATCTAATAATTATATGTGTCACCGAACTCATGCTATTTGATCTACTATAGTATAGAATATACGTCAATCAAAATCAAAAGTTTATTTGTTTAGTGTAGGCCTGGTAAAGCACTTATGAACGTTAAGTTACATACAATTGAATCTTTCACAGCTACAATGTTACTGTAAGTAAAGTAAAAGTAAAAAGTAAAATTTTCTTTATTTGCAGTTTTACAATTAACAAAAACTAATCATTAAAAAATGTGGCTTATACAAAAAATTACACAATAGTTTGTTTTGTACAATTGAAGTCACAGATCAGTTGAAACTCCTGGCACCCAAGCTAAGATTAAACTTGTGTTATGGGTATCAGGGTTCTCTCTTACTTTAAACCTTACTCGTAGTCTTTTATAACAAACAGCATAGATGTAATTTACGCTAGTGATTTTACATACAAATAACTTCAAAAATTAAAAATAATATAAAAATAAAGATGAGGAAAATAACTGCAAAAGCCTCTTTGCGTTTTTACTGGATGAGGAGGTGTGTATGCGTTGTTTGTGCGAGTGGTGTGTGGTGAATGTGAAGAGGTGTTTTGTGAATGTGTAGGGGTGTCTGTGTGTGTGTGTGTGTGAAATGAAAAATGAAAAGCAATATTTGTTTATTTTTAGGTATTCAGATTAAAAACTCTGTCTCCTCGTAATTTAATGTTTTTAGCCAATCTCTTAGTTTAATCTTACATTTGTATTTATTAAGGGAATATATGTTGCACTTTTTATTAACTGTATTGTATAACTGGCCACTGAGAATTTTAAAATGCCGCTTCGCTAATTTTGTCCTGTGGCTTTCGACAGGGCAGACATTTGCTATTCTTCGTTTATCTAGTTGCCTAGGATCAAATTTAAGCGACGAATGCTTACGCAAAATAGTATGGAGCACAAAGAGCTGTCTCACGGTCATGACTTTACATTCTTTATACAAAAGTAAAGTTGGATGTCGGTAGGGTTTAGAGGTCATGACTTTTAAAACGGCTCTTTGTGCCCTTTCCAGTTGTAAGAAAGTAGTTTTAGGAGCACCTCCCCAAACCGTAATACAAAATGAGAGTATAGATTGGCACAGCGCATCATAAACCATCTTGAGTGTATCATGATCAGCACAGTAGCGAAGGTTCTTAAAAATTGAGGTTAGTTTTCTCACTCGGCCAGTTAATTTACCTATTTGAGATTTCCAAGTTAGTAGGTTATCTATAGTAATGCCAAGATATTTAACCTCTTTTACTTGAGTTATAGGCAGGCATGAACATGAATGAGTAACACCTCTGCAAACATGTGCTTTTATGGCAAATGTGTCATCTGGTTGTGTAGATGTTTTAAGTGAGAAGGTGAGATAGTGTGTCTTTTCTAAGTTTAGTGTTAACTTGTTAGCAGACAACCAGGACATGACCACGCCGAGTGCAAATTGTGACCGCTCCTGGACTTCAGTCCACGTATGACCGGAAATAAGTAGGGCTGTATCATCTGCGTACGAATAAATATTGGTGTATGGAATGGAAAGACTGCAAAGACTATTTACATACACTAGGAACAATGTTGGACCCAAAATTGAACCTTGTGGGACTCCAAATGATAGTGTCAGTTCATTACTTATAGAGTTGCCAATTTTAACACATTGTGTCCTTTCCGACAGATAACTTTTTAAAATATCAAGTGCTAAGCCCCTAACGCCCATCCTCTCAAGTTTTCCAATGAGGATGGGAATAGAGACGGTGTCAAATGCCTTGGAAAGATCAAGGAAAATGCCAAGACATTTAGATTTCTTATCAAGAGTTCTAACAGCGTTATCAACTAGGGCGGCTACTGCATCCTCACATGATTTTCCTCTACGAAAACCATATTGGTTTTCAGACAGACTATTACTAGTCTGTAAGAAGTCGATCAGCCGATTATTGAGGACCTTTTCCAATACTTTTGACAACGCTGGGAGAACCGATATAGGTCTATAATTATTGACATCGTCTCTATCCCCACTCTTGTAAATGGGATGTACAATGGCCCTCTTTAATACCTTAGGGAAAATTCCTTTTGATATACATAGCTCACAGATATATGCAATCAGAGGTACTAGGGTGTATCGAGTTAGTTTAAGAATCTTTGCAGTAATTCCATCCCACCCAGCTGCAGAATCAGTGCGGAGACTCATAATAAGACTTTCAACTTCCGATCGGTCAGGCGGGAGGAGTACAAAGGAATCAATTTGAGCTCTATCCCGTAGGTAAGGGGCATGTTTAATGCAGTTATCTGTATGTTTTGTCGCAAGATTTCTACCAATATTCGCAAAAAATTGATTCACATGGTTTATTGAGGTTTTATGGTCACTTAGATTAGAAGCCAAAAGTTCAGTGGGAGGAGATTTAGAGTTTTGTTTATTTAATATATTATTTATTGTTTTCCAAGACTTTTTTGGGTTATTTTTTGATTTCATTAACTCATTTTTCTCGTAAATTCTTTTAAGTTTTTTCAATAATTTGTTACAAAAATTGCGATAGCGATAGTAGGTAATTTTTAAAATGTAATTATCGGGTGTTTTTTTGAATTTCCTGTGCATGTTATCCCTGTTGCGTATGCATTTTAAGAGTCCTGGCGTAATCCAGGGCTTACTAATTCTCTTATTAGATGGTAATTTACATATTTTTGTGTGTTTTTCAACAATCGACGAAATTGTACTAACCAAAAATTCTACAGCAGAGTTGGGATTATCGGACTTCAAAATAGAATCAAAAACTGTGTTATTAATTTCAGTGACTATTCCATCCAGGTTAACTTTAGTAAAAACATTATTGGAATTCTGAGTACTTCGGGTCCTTTTTAGGCAAACCAAAACCGGAGCATGATCAGTAATATAACTATCAATTATAAAAGAAGTAATTGGGGTTTTTATTTTAATTATAGCGTGGTCCAAACAGTTTTTTTCGCGAGTTGGATAGGTGTATGCTGGTAAAAAACCATGGGATGTTATTAAGTTCATATACTCATTATAGTGCGAATCAGTGGTTGTAGGACTTATATTGATATTAATATCTCCCATTATAATTGTATCCTTACCTGAAGTAACTGAACTTAGAACACTGTTCAAGCTGTCAAGAAAATTATCAATAAGCATAAAAGAGGGAGGCCTATACAATGCTATTATAACAGTGTTTGGATCAAGAGTACAGACCAAACAGTTAGCATCTGTAAAATGTGGTTCTACGACATTATGTTTAATATTAGACTTTACGTAAATAACAAGGCCATCATTCTGATTGTAGCATTTTGTTGTCGAAAAAGTTGAATAACCGTCAAGCGATGGAATGTTCGTTATTTTATTCAACCAGCATTCTGATAGGATAATGACATCACATTTTATTTTTAATGTCGACAGTAGTACCACAAGTTGGTCGAAGTTTTTACCTACGCTGCGGATGTTCAGATGTAGCAGATTAGTATTTTTATCTTGATTACTACCCAGGAGCTCCATGCATTGATCAGGTGGGCAATTGTAAAATTCATGGGACCCGTAGGTGTCGATATCATTAATTATTGTAGGTAATGAATCCATTTCTATTTTTATTCATAGGCCATTTATTAATACACCTGACAATTTCGTAGTAAGATAAGTAGAAAACTATCAAATCAGGAAAACATAGGTTATGGGTAAGTTGTACTTTATATATTAAATGATCTTTTTGACGATTTTTTTGTGTGTGTGTGGGAGATAAGAGTTGTGTGTGCTTGTAGTGTTGTGTGTTTTATGTGCGAGTGTGAACGCTGCGAGGCATAATATAAGGAAAACCATGTAGCATTATGATAGTAAGCGAAGTAAAATATTAGCGACCTAACAAACATGTAATTATTTGTTAGGTTAATCAAACAATATATATAATCTACATGACAATAAAAAGTAACATATATTATTATGAATCCATGGAATATATAACCTGTTAATTGAACGAGATTATTCTTGAACTTGCAATATATCCTGAAAACATTTTTCAGAACTGATAAGAATCGGCTTAGAGCCTTCTTCTTTACGCAGAAAAATTTTGGCATTAGAAGTCCAGCAATATTTAAAACTGTTTGATTTTGCAAACTTACGAGCTTCATAGAATAGTTGCCTAGAGCTTGTTGGAAGATGTTCAGCAATATAAACAGGACAGCGCTGGCCCTCTAAACCAATATGCTCCGTGTTAAATTTTTCCGCCAAGGGTTTCTTTTTATTGAAATCCCGTCCAGCCTGGAGAACTTTATTTTTGAGTGGCACGGAGTGAAATTCCGCAATAATGGGTCTAGCGGTACTCTGCTTCCCTGGTAATCGGTATATATCACGAATATCAGTTGTAATCATACTAACTTTTAGAGTTTTACAAGCCCCCACGACAAGTTTTGTAAGGTCATCAGTATTTTCTCGCTCCTTGGAAGGAATATTTCGCAATTCAATATGAGCGGACCGGTGACCCCTTTGCATATCAACAATCTCCTTTTGCAGCTTAGTAATATAGTTGCGCTGCTCGGAACGCTCGCATTCCAACTTATCCATTTTCGTTTGAATTTCGTCGTATTTGGTGTTCATAAAACTGGGATAGGTGTTTCACCTTGCACCGTCTGAATCGGTATCGGTAGGTACCTACTACATTAAAAACTAAAAGTATGATTTGTGACGGCATATGACGGGCCAGTTGGCGTTGGTTAAGAAGTAGTGGTTTCGATTCCGACCCAGGGGGCCTACTACGAAAAACGATATCCGATAGTCCGATCATCGTTGTCAAATACATACATTTTATATTGTGACAGACACACAAATACATACACACACAAAAACACTCCACACAATACACACAACACCATACACACAAAAAAAACCATGCCAATATTTTTAATACCTAAAACTACTACCTTTTTTAGTTTAATGTTCTTTTTGATTTTTTACTCCACATAATTAACCTAATTTGTATTTGCCTCTCGTTTTCGTGTTCACATCTTGTCTTACCTGTTAAAAATATAATGTATCGCATTCTCTGGGTCCTAAAATACAAGCTCTGCTTATCTTAGGACTCGATGTTAAGCTACTTTATTTGTAAGAATATCATAATGTCTGTCTTAATTTTATATACATGTTACAACAATCTTGCTGGCAATAAATACTTATTATTATTATTTCAAAATTCAATTCAAAATTCAAAATCATTTATTCAAATAGACCTTCGCAGGCACTTATGAAAAGTCTGACTCTAATACTCTAATACCGGTTCGGAAGGTTGCATTTGCTGAGAAGAGCCGGCAATAAACTCAGCAATTACTCTTTTCAAAACAAGCTTAGATTCATTACATAATATTTACATTCTAATCGCTCTGACAACAATTGCGTGCCCCGGCGCGGCCGCAAAACTACAAAGTAGACTGAATCTATATTTAACTAGCTTTATAGCCCGCGACTTCGTCCGCGTAGATTATTTCTTTTTTCTAGATATTCATCATTGTAACAATATAGAGCTTTGTTCATGGCTATTGTCCGCCACTACGTGTGATATTGACAAAAGTTCAGGTAGATTAAGAGCTCATATGCGAGAATGCCACATAAAACTGAAACAGTCCTGCCGCAAATCAACTCTAGCAAATTTCAGAGTTTTTCCCTGTGACTACAAACCTTAATTAGGAACTGTTATCTTTTAAATTCAAACGGAAGGTGATTTGGGATCAATGGTATATGCGGCAAGAAGACTGTTTCTCGTCTGGCAGAACCAGTAAATATTTTGGCCTCAATAACATTGCGGCGGAAAGCTGTTACTTGTAGTCTAGTTCCACAGCACAATTTTGGAGGCCTTATCTCTCTTTCCCTCATGTCTGAGGATCGTGGTCAACATCGGGTTTGCTTCTAGAGCGAATGATCTGCCTTCACTGGTTTCTGTCTTCTGGTTTCTGTAAAACTTGGAGGACAATGAGTCTTTTACTTGATCGGACCATCTTGTTGGTGAACGACCACATAGTCGTTTTCCTTCCGTGTTCCCAACTATGATCAGATTTCCAAAGTTTCATCGCCTTTGCGCACCATGTGGCCGAAATACGAAAAAATACGTTGGTGGCATATGGTGGACAATCGTGTTTTAACTTTGAGCTGCGATAGGATTGATGCATTGTTGCGTTTAGCGGTCCAGGGTATTTCCAACATCCGTCTCTAGCACCACATCTCGAATGCATCAATCCTTTTTCTTTCTCGGGCCAGTATAGTCCACGCTTCCACACCATACATGAAAATGAGGAATACCAATGCTCGTATTAACCGGATCATTGTTTTAATACCGATTCCTCTCTTTTTCCTGATGTTGTTTAGGCGAGTCATTTCAATACGCCAATACCATAAGCCGAAATTATAAATTTTGAAATTTTCACTTCGAAAATAAAGAACTTCATATACTAAATTTAATCCCCCTTTTCACTCCTTAAGGGTTCAAATTCCTACAACACCGATATTCGTTGCGTTAGTTTATAACCATAAGCTTAAATAATAAATTTAGTGTACTTCCATACTCAAATTCATCCCCCTTTTTACCCTTTCGGGATCGGAATTATCAAAAACGTTCAGGCACATATAAATTAATTTGCAATTGTCAACCTAAACACAAAATTTGAAGGTCCTAACTTCGAAACTGATGGACTTTCATATAAACTTGCATCCCCTATTTTACCCCCTTAAGGATGGAATATCCAAAAATCCTTAGTGGTTGCCTTCACCGTGTAATAATAAGTGACGTTTACTTTAAAACTGAATGACTTACATACATCCCATACCTTTTCACCCTGTCGGGGGTGGAATTGTCAAAAAAGCTGAAACATGTATAAATTAATTTTCAATCGTTAGCCTAAATACAAAATTTGAAGATCCTAACTTCAAAACTGACGAACTTTCATACAAACTTTCATCCCCTATTTTACCCCCCGAGGAGTGGAATTTCCAAAAATCCTTCCTTACTGAATACCTACACTGTATAATATTAAATTTAGTGAAGTTTACTTTGAAATTGAAGGACTTGCATACACAACTTCATCCCCCTTTTCCTCCCTTCGGTGGTGGAATAATCACAAACGCTGAGATAACTATACATTAATTTTTAATCGTCAGCCTAAACACAAAATTTTAAGATCCTAACTTCAAAACTGACGGACTTGCATACAAACTTTCATCCCTTATTTTACCCTGTTAGGGGTGGAATTTCCAAAAATCCTTCCTTAGTAGATGCCTACACCGTATAATAATACATTTAGTGAAGTTTACTTTGAAATTGAAGGACTTGCATACACAACTTCATCTCCCTTTTCCTCCCTTCGGTGGTGGAATTATTACAAACGCTGAGATAACTCTACATTAATTTTCAATCGTCAACCTAAACACAAAATTTGAAGATCCTAACTTCAAAACTGACGGACTTGCATACAAACTTTCATCCCTTATTTTACCCTGTTAGGGGTGGAATTTCCAAAAATCCTTCCTTAGTAGATGCCTACACCGTATAATAATACATTTAGTGAAGTTTACTTTGAAATTGAAGGACTTGCATACACAACTTCATCCCTTTTCCTCACTTCGGTGGTGGAATTATTACAAACGCTGAGATAACTCTATATTAATTTTCAATCGTCAGCCTAAACACAAAATTTGAAGATCCTAACTTCAAAACTGACGGACTTGCATACAAACTTTCATCCCTTATTTTACCCTGTTAGGGGTGGATTTTCCAAAAATCCTTCCTTAGTGGATACCTACACCGTATAATAATACATTTAGTGAAGTTTACTTTGAAATTGAAGGTCTTGCATACCCAACTTCATCCCCCTTTTCCTCCCTTCGGTGATGGAATTATCACAAACGCTGAGATAACTACACATTAATTTTCAATCGTCAGCCTAAACACTAAATTTGAATATCCTAACTTCAAAACTGACGGACTTGCATACAAACTGTCATCCCCTATTTTAACCTCTTAGGGGTGGAATTTCCAAAAATCCTTCCTTAGTGGATGCCTCCACTGTATAAGGTATCTTTGTGCAAAATTTCAAATCTCTAGGTCCAGCGGTTTGGGCTGTGGGCTGATATATCAACAATCAGTTTATCATTTTATATATTAAGATAAGTAATTGGCAAACTTAAGCAGACCAACCCCCACAAGCAGCATCTGTTCACAAGTATGACGCGTGTGGCAGCCATCGCCCTCCTCGCCATATTGGAGGGAAGTGAGCGACCCGTCACACGACGCCGCCGCAAGCAAAGGCCTTAAAGTGAGCATGACTTACTTAAGTCTGGCTTAGAAATAAAAAATAAACTAAAGGGAAACTACTAAACACGCAATTTGTTATCACTGTGACTATTGACAAGTTTATACTAAATATCATTTAGGTATATGTATAGAAAATATAACAATTAAGGAGACAGACATAATCTATTGAAGAATTTAGAAATAAATGAAAAACATTAAATTGAATTAATTACTATTTATTATTATTATTAAATATTAACCAATAGAATTGCAGCAAAACTGACGAGACGTAAATGTTGACCAATTTTATTGGCTAATTGATCGACAACGATGTCTATCGTGTATCGTTTTTTGTAGTAGGCCCCAGGACTAAAATGTATCCGTATGTATCTGTTCGCTCACATAACAATGTATTTTATGACATTGATAGTGTCACTATGGGTGGCCTTATCACTCATAACGATCTCTACCCAATGATTCTCTACCAGGTAACCGTTGTATGACGAGAATCTGTAAAAGACATTGAACTGTAAAAGAAGTATTAAGAGAAACACAGCATTTGAATATAAAGATTTAATAGGCATCAACATCATTTTGGAATACTCACCAATATTATTACCACAACTTATAACTATCTAATCTAATATAAATATAATCAAAATTTATCTAACATATGTATTACCACACGTTACCAGAGCGCTGTTATCTCGACCGATACCAAAATGAAAGTGAGTCCCGAACGCGCTATGTCCGCCATATTGTTTCGGGGATCGACAGTGTTACCATTTTATTAAAACGACAAAAGAACAAATTATAATAAAAGGTAACTTTGGTTAAACCAAACTTCCAGAAATATTAAAGAAATAATTCTTTATACTAAAATGAAGTGATACGTTCTAGTAACAAAGTTAAGAATCAATTACACTAAGAAGCTCTTCGTCATGAGAACAATCAAGTAAAGCACATTCTCAAGTAATGTATAAATCAGTGATCAGACGACATCGCCACCGTTTGACAACACCCAATCATATTTTTATTTAAGGAACAGTTTTTTTATTATATTTCTTTGTCTGCTGATACGCGAAGATTGGAACGTTACTACCAAATAAAAATGAAATCTGCCATATTATGTAGATTGGTACCCTAGGTGGGTAAAAGTTGATTGTACATTGAGTCTTAAACAATACATTCTAACTAGTAAGCGATCATAAACATTAGGGCTAGTGGCATTATGACCACGATTATCCTCTGAACATCACTATGAATAATATGTATTAAAATTAAATAAATTAAAATATATTAGGTGTAAATTGTTTATTTAACAGACGACAAATATTGAATAGTTTGATAACAATTTTAGACGAGAATATTTTCTAGTTTCATACTTTTTAGAGCATAATTTTTCAGTAGTCGGGTTTTGGTTTTTGAACTTACCTTTTTTGCTAATTGAATATGATTTTATGTGTACCTACCCCCTAGGTGGTCAAAAGATGATTTTAGATAGGGTATTTTTGACTCTTGAATATGTCGACTTTAATAACCATTTAGTAAGCTTAACATTTTTTAAACTTTGACCCCCTTATACTTTGACCCCTCATATTAAAGTTATGAAACGTTTTAAGTTAAAATTCCGAAGCCTTTATCTAATACGTGATGTATGGTGATCGAGAGAGTGAGACAGAGGACACTATAACACTGATTTAGTTAAAAAGCGATTATGAATAAGGGGGTTAATTTTTACGAAAGGACTCTCTTATATTTAAGCAAATCAGAACGGCAGCATTCGTACAAATACGGCAAGAGCGTCTCCTTAAAAGACTCATATAATGTTTTACCGCGGCGTCACTCCATACATCAAGCTAATGTGATATCAGATTTATGGGCCCAAATCGAACCTTAATGGATGACATCCAATTCAATTTTATAAACGGCACACGAATTCGTTGGCGGGTGTATTAACGTTTATAATGGATAAAAAATATTGAATGATGAATATTTATTGGTTTAAAGTTTGATAAAAAGTTCAAAAATAAACATAATAGCGAATTATAGACAATACTAGAGATCAATTGAATGACTGCACTTAGAAACTTCAATAACTTATTATTTTATTCTAGTTTTAACCCTCAAATATAATGAGACGCGCGTCCTATACCTACATCATGAAAAAAAATATCTAGGAACTGCAATTCAAGTGATGAACTGCCTTTTTTGACTTATAAAGTCAGTCAACACATAATGCTCACAAAGTACAACCAAGCCGTAAGATAGGCTTTTTTTTCCCAAAAAAACTGTACACAGTCAACACTTCCGATAGCCATAACTTTCCGCATGTACAGTCGAGAACAAAATATTGTTTCAACTAAATTTATTCCGGAATGTCTCTCGCTCGCATAAAACCATCCAAGCATTACGCTGATACCAATAAAATATTGACAATTGTAATGTAAATATTGCATAAAGATACCGAGCAGAAGTGTGAAATATTTGAACGTAAATAAACAACGGGCTTGCGGAATCTAATGCTTAGTTTGCGGAATAGCTGAATTTCTTTGGAATGAAGGGGAAGGAATGAATTATAATAGGTGAATATCGCTCTATCTTTGGTAAGACGATAACAGCAGTTTTGTTGGATAAAAAGCCATAATATCGTGTCCAAAATTGGTTTAAAAAATCCCCGTGATATTCCGAATTAGCCAAAACCCCAATATCTGATGGTAAATAAAACAAACAGGCCTATTATAAATCTTGTCCATATAGGAACAGTACAGTGTTGTGCTGAAAGCTTTTTTCAGTTTTCACCGGATGCGAGCCGCCGGATACCGCTACGGTATCCATGGCGACGGGCTCGTTTAATATTCGCAATTGACAAATGAGTCTGTCTCGTTCTGACTTAGCGAGTTGGATAAGGATAGAGATACGGGTTTATAGCGAAAATTGAATGTGGTGTCGTTGATGGGAGCCCCACAGGAAACAATACTCGATTCGCTGAATTAATGACAGCGCGGGCCGAGAGTCAGGGGCGCGTAGTCTTCGGTTAGATTATTATTTTAATGTGATTCAAACTTTTTTAAATGCTTTCATTCTTTCGGTTATATGGTTTCATTGGAGATTGACATTGGTCGTCGATAAGTTGGCGACTAGGGATAATTTATCATTACAATGCAGCGACAAGCATTTTTAGATACCAATACAGGTACCTATATTGTAATAAAATGGGTACATTGACCGAATCCTGTCCTTCATAAATTGTCTTAGCATTTTATTTATTTTTGTATGATACATGTGTGCAAAATTGGTAAATACAGATGAGGTGGTATTAAGCGCTTGAGCTACAGGCGAACGCGATTAGTGAGCCGAGAGTGTAATAATGAATGCACACGCGTGTCATACGAAGATTTTCAACACACTTGCGAGGAAAAATCAGACTTTTATTTCCTGGAATTGATTTCTTAATAATAATCAACCACACAATGATAACGTTAACAAATATGGCACGCATCCGTTTTAATTAAAAATGCTTCGTCTACACTTGCATTGAGGAACAAACTAACATAATCGGGATTATACTTATCATAAAACTGTGCAGTAATGTAAACTAAAAGGCCCTAGTGCGTAATAAGCTGCATTAAGATACTAAAAACGGTTCAATAAATGTCACTTTACGAGCTAGTGTGTTGAAAATATATTTATCAAACTTTTTTTTTATCATCAATTATTGTTATAATTTCACAGCAGTCCATTTTTCAGTTCTGTACTAATTCCTCCAGTATTATGTCTTCGTTGGCGAAAAAAATTCTTTTATTTAATTTTCAACCTAAAATTTAAAGCCTCAGTAGTTGGCAATATTTCAGTGGAACAATAGCCAGCGGTGTACCCGCGCGGTTCGTTTGAATCTCACCTGCAGATATTAGTGGACGATCCCTGCCGAGTAGCTATTAAACTGAACGATGGTAGGAGGTTCGATTCAGGGTCCGACTAAAATACTTGTAACATCGAAAAAAAAATGTTGTATAATATATTGTGAGGGAAAAATAGCATAAGGTTAAATTTCAAAATCAAAATCTGTCACCAAGTTCCTTTTCATATCAACTTAACTACGTATTTCACCAGCATTCTTCATTCAGTCTTTGACTTTGTGACTTTTCAGTTTCGAGCTCATAGTCAGTTTTGAAATATGTTCAATAAAAAAACAACATCGATTAAAAAGACACTGAAATAAAAGTTAATATTTGAGTGAAGTTCCAAATTTGAAAACAGGCACCCGGTCATTAGTCGAGTATAGGCTGTTCCGGACATACCCGGGCGTCCGGTCTGGTCTGAACGATCGAAATTAGAATGAACGAATAGCCCATAGCCTCGTTCCGATCATTAAGTGTTCCGCCCAAATTCCGACGGCCCGCTAAATTGTTTGCTTGTTTACTTTGGCAATTTTGAATAACACTGGTCGTTCTAATTCCAAATTATGAAGATGAAAATATTTCAATACATGAATGTTTGAATTTGGAAATATTTTGAACATAGCATTTTTAATTTAATGTACAGTAGTACCCAATTAATATGGCTTACCGATGTACCTGCGCAAAAGATACATTTTCAAAGCGCGGGAAACGCTATTGGTCGGCAGCTGCCGCCATGTTAGCGCGCGCCGTGCAGAGGGGCGTGACTTGCGATTGAGACGGAACTAACAGCTGCAGTGTATTATGAACCTTATAATAGTGATCCAAGGTTGATTGTAAGTTTTAAGCATTCTTTCGTTAATCTTCGGGGCCATACTTTCTTTTCTGTACGAACGAAGATTCACGACGCGCCATATAAGTTGGGTAATACTGTACCTACTTAGTTTAAAATAAAATTAGTGTAAAAATTACATAAAGTATTAACGTATTAAAAAGAGATAAGCAATAATATCTTGACGATGTGTTCTGGAATCACTATTAAAAAATATATAATCATATCTAGCGTTGCTTGAGCGTCGCCGTCTGTAAGAGCAGTAGTACTATCCAATATTTTAAGAAAATCTGCCTTCTTTCTTATTGCGAATATAAATAAGATAAAAACTGACATTAATTTAGATATTCCATTAATTCAAATCTGAAATCCATTTGACTTTCCATCGCCATTCTTGAAACTCCATAGTTAATTGCTTAACCAAAAATTAACTCGCTCGGACGACAAACGGGAATAATCTGAAACTTTTCGAACAGTGTTGCCATCACACAAATCATGGCCAATATCCCCTCTCGCACCGCTAGCCAGATAAAAACATCAGTGTTCAATGAAAACCCAAAACTTTTGCGTTTGCGTCGACTAATTAAAAAAGAGAGCTAATGACTTATGCCGATCGCTAACTCTTTGGAATAATGGACTGTATTTTGGAACGTGGAAATTTAAATAAAATAATCATATCAAATAATATTTATTTCGGCCCTTCTTCTGTTCTATAAAATATTTGTAATATTTTTAGTAATGTTTTACCGAGTCACAGTGAGTCAGTTTTTTTTGTTTTCATCTTTGAATAACACATTCGATATTTTTTCCTTTTATGATAAATGCATTTGTACTTTTGTATATATCTCAAAATAAATTAGTATTCTTTCTTCTTTCCATAAATAAAAACTATGTAAATAACATAAAAAATCAAGAAATATTTAAAAAAAATGTGCCATTTATACAGACCACGCGCCGACACGTCCCACGTTGCTATGTTATTCAGAAATGTAGTGATAATAAAAAAAAAAAGTGACGTTTAATTGGGAACGACCTCTAGTCAAGCGTAGTTGTAAATACTTGGCTAGTATACATTAATACTTTAGATAAGATTTCAACATGAGGATTCGAACCAGACCAGTAATACCTTCCCTCAGGATTTCCTTTTCTGAAAGGCTAATTAATGGTACCTAATAAATATCCCCAAAACATGATTGCAAAGTATTTGAATTTGGAACGAGTTAACTATTTCTGGGGCGGTCTCTTCATTTACTCGCCAACATTATCTTATCGAGCTCTCGACGAATCAGTGAGCACGCGAGTTACGGCTGGTTTCCGAACGCGCCCGAAGTTTTGCTCGGCAACGTTTCAAATTTCGAATTCTAAAAACTGTTGTTAAGGCTACGTTACTTTTCGATATTAAAATGTAAATAATTGGATAAAATCCAAGAATTTTATAAATAAAAAGAAATGATGTAGCAATAATTCTGACCAGAAGGATATTTTTTTTATAATTAACAAATGTTATGTTAAATAATAAAAATATTGTCTTAAATAAGCACAAGTTATATATTATATTTTTTGAGCACAACAACTAAAAAGATCAATCGAAAATTCCAACCATTTTTATTTCTTTAAAATCATACCTTATTGACCTTAACAAATCTCACCTGCTAATGGCTTATGGATCGGCGTTCTGTAACTGTCGCAAATAATATTTTGTACGTTTTGAATTTGGAACGAGGACGTGTGACCGCCGATGCGTTAATGCACAGATATGTCTAATGTTCTTTTTTTAAATCCCGTCTCAAATGATATGGAAACTGTTTTGTTTTTAAATAATAACTGCCAGGAACGATCCTTATTTACGATTTTTTACGTGTATGTTATTATGGTGAAAATATTTAGAAATTCTCTCTAGTTTCAAGCTTGGTACAGTCAGCAACATAAGTAGCTAAACGGATCAACATTTCCAAAACAGACAATTCAGAATTATCATATTGAAGAACCATATATAAATTTGTCTATTTTTTTTAAACTGAGACATTTAATACCATCAATTGTTTTAAAATCTTGATATACGTACGAAGAGTTATAGACTTTGTAAAATAAAACTGCTTTGTAAACCAAATCAAACAGAGCTCTACCCCCGCGGTTTCACCCGTAATATTATAACTATAACATTTCTCAATTTGGACTGGTAGTTCCCGAAATTAGCGTTTATTATACAAACTCTCTTCAGCTTTATAACATAGACAAATTAACCAAAAGTATCAGAACAAAAAAGATTACTGTTTCAAACAAAATAAAATATACTTTGAACGTAAATAGTATCTGCTTAATATTTATGAGTTTCGCAAAACGCATCAGCGTGCGGTTTGTTTAATAGCTTTGTTTTTAAGCGACAATTTGACGGGGAGCGAAACCCTTTAGGCTACCGCGTTGGGTGACGCTAGGGTTGCTACAAAGGAGAACTTTTTATTAAAATTTCCATATACATAATTTTTAAGAAGTAGTTTATAATAAAACAAAACTATACTAAATAACTTAAACTAAAAAATAAAATACTAATAACTAAAACTTTTTTTTTGTCCTAATTTATTGCAGCAATCTGTCACATTGAAGGACATTCAGCTGCTTCGCGTGTCAATATTATGGGTTGATTTTGGGCACGTCCATCGATGAGCCTAGATTTATTACACTAAGTTGTCTTGTGGTAAGATTCTTTTCAATCTACGATTTTTCAATCCTTTTGACTCGGTAAAACTAAAACTTAAGAAAACTAAAAATATATATATTATAATTAACTTATAAATAGGCTAGCCTATCAAGATCGCTGCCAAGTGGTAGCGTGTTTTAGTTATTAGTATTTTATTTTTTAGTTTAAGTTATTTAGTATAGTTTTGTTTTAGTATGTACTTAACCATAATTTTGATAAGATGTCGTTGTTTTATCCAATAAGTTTATAATATAGTGTATCTAGTTTCTATATTACAGGTCTGGGCCGTCTGTGATTAATGTCCCTGTATAATATATTTGCTATATGAGAAGGCAAGCAGGCCAACGGGCGGACCATTTTGATGCAAATTGGCTATCCAAACTCTGGAAATAACCAATACCATTTTTATAATACCAAGTCGGTAAACAAGCATACGGCCCGCCTGATGGTAAGCGGTTACCGTAGCCAGGATGCTTGCAACACACGAGGAATAATTCCCGCGTTACCGACCTTTCCTCCTCCCCAATGAGATCTGGTGACTTGACTCCCGCACAGGTACACAACATAAAGTTATTTGGTTGCGGTATTCTGTAATGTAGAGGTACTTCTCCAGTCGAGCTGCTCTTTGAGCGAATAAAAGCTATGCTCTACCTCTCTTACTATGCTCTACTTCTCTTAGGATTGCCAATAGATTTCAACGGTCAAAGATGAGTCTCAGAGGATTCAGTGGTAAAGTCAATTGTAACATTCCTAAATACTTATCACTACAATGAATAAATGACATTTAGTTGATTTTCAACGTGAAGTTTATAACCAGCCAGGCACCACATGAAACTAGTAAAGTATTTTGTGGCAGCCCTAACAACAATCGGCGAGTGCTAAACGGTAGCGTATCCGCGCAAACCGCGTTACGGCGTCATCTTCGCAAACAATCTTCACTAACTGATTTACACTGTACTCTTTACATGGGATTGATTCTTACTGGATAGCTATGGAATAAGTTTATGTTGGAGTTTGGCTTTTATTACAAGAGAATACACTGTTTTGGATGAATGGTATAGAATACGCATGATGATGACAAACAGAGAAGACACTCATTTATTGTTATCGAAGACTATAGCTGTCCCCCGCGGTTTCACTCGCGTTCCCGGGATAAAAAGTAACCTTCTCCATACCATAGGTTATCTGCATGCCAAATTCATGATGATCGTTTGAGTAATTGAGGCGTGAAGGTGTAACAAACAAATAAACAAACAAACAAAGTTAGGATTGCAAGGTATGGTCTGCGTCACACAAAGTTCGGAGTTTAATCAATTCTTTCTCTATCTAAAATTTAACTCCGTCCTTTTCCATTCGCACAATATGCTTAAAAATTCCCTCCACGAATGTATATGTAGTTTTTTTTTTTTTTTTTTTACTGTTTATAGGCCTGTGTTTGACTGCAATCTCACCATGTTAAGTGATGATGCGGCCGAAGGTGGTAAGCACACAAAGCCTAGAAGGAACTGGCTCTCAAGTGCAGCTGTCGGAACACACCGAAAGGTATATAAAGGTATATTAATATTTTCCTATGTCAGTTAAATAAAAAATACCCATTTTTCCTTCCCACGACAAAGCCCATTCCATAAATCTATACTTGTGTCTAAATAGCATCACAGCAGTTGTCGAAGTTAAACCGGATCAGGGATTAGCATACCAATCTCGGTGCGCCCGCGGCTTTTGTCGGCGATTGTGTTACACGACAGACACTGCCTCTGGACGGGGAGGGAAAAATGGGAAAACTTTCGATTGTGTAGCCGTACAACAAAAAAAAATATGGTGATGTGGCCCGGTAGATTTTGGTGACATTGAGTGGATTTGAAGTACTGAACACCTATTAAAAGATTGGACCAAAAAGAGCAACTGCGAAGAGTAGAAGGAAAATATTATATTAGTTATTTAGAGCATTCATTTGTTTTTGATGTCAACAGATTGATGAAAAGGCAAGGTAGGTCTTCTGGAATCCAATGGCTTCCATTGACTCCTACTATGTGGAAGGAAGTGTGAGGCGCTTTACAGCGCTTTCCTTTGTTTTAATTAGCTACCGAATATCTGTGAAAAAAGACAAGTGAGCATGTCACGATTTATGAAAAAAAACTGTCACTAATAAAAATACTTTTTTTTTTTGATACTCGAAATATAATTCAAACTCCTTTTTAAACATAAAATTGCGTACCCACTCTCCCATAAACCCCCACAGTCCCGCCCGCCCACCGAGGCGGGCGGCGCTTCCACCGCGCGCTACATTTACACCCGTTAACCGAAGGGCTTGCCAATTAAACAGCTTTACATGGCTTTACGTGCATTTTATGGTGGTTACAATTTGCATGAAAACAGAGCCTATGGCTGTTGAGCTAATTTATTAAAGGTATGCTTTTATTGGAACGATTCTATTAATAAAGTATAATTTGTTTTTTTTTTATTAAACTAGCATACGGCCCACCTGATGGTAAGCGGTTACCATGGCCATATGTACGCTTGCAACACACGAGGCATCACTTACGCGTTACCGACCCTTCCCCCTCCCCGATGAGATTTAGCGACCTTACTTACGCGGAGGAACACAGCACTTATTTGGCTGCGATATTCTGTAAGGTGGAGATACTACCCCAGTCGAGCTGCTCTTTGAGCAAAATAACGGTATGCTCCACCTATCTTAATTTTTTTTTAAATCTTTTTCTTAATTTCTTTCCTTAGTTCCTCCGATTACGTTATATAGTGTGAAGAAAATCAATATATTTTTTTTTTACCGTGTACTAACAAATATCTAAATTCAACCCTCAAAAGCAGTACAAAATACCTACAAATGAACAGTGGGGTATCACTGACCTAAACGTCTTTTCCGTCTCACTGGCCAGCAGTGAATCATATTTTGTTACGTAATGAAATGCGTTCAAAGCACTCTCAATATTTATACGCACTAGACGTGAGAAACGCTGCGATTTTTCTGATCAGTTACATGACTGCATTGGAAATTATTTAAATGGTAATTAAGTAAGCGCCGTCTACCTGATTAGTCTTACGACATAAAAAAATCAGTAAGTCAGTGATTCGTTCCAATTTATTTGAACTAGCTATTCATGCCCGGCGTCGCCCGGGTGAAAAATTCAACTTTTCCGTTGGGTTTTCCATTTTATTTTTGCCTTTAAATGAGTTGCCAAAGTTTTATCGCAATCATATGAACGGTATGGCAGTGCATAAGATACGCATCATGTTCATAGGTTCACAAGCACATTTTTTTTTAAATCTAATTGTTATAAAACAAGTCCACCTTTACAATTTAAATCATCAAAAAATATTTAATTTACGGAGTGAACGGGTGATTCATTAAAACATAGTCATAATAATATTATACTAAGAAAATAAGAAGATTTTCAAATGACTGATTGTTATTTAAGTCAAACAACCTTCCTTGTTACAATCTATTACCAACTTACCCCCTTACTCATAAAACGTTATTTAACTATTAAGCTGATTAAGTGGTCACCTAAATAACATCAAATTGTTTGACAATGACAGCAAGGTGACGTTATTTATTTGACCATTTATTCAGTAGATTTAGTTAAATAGCGTTTATGAGTAAGGCCGTTAGTCACTAAAACCATAAAAAAAAATTTTTGACGCTGCGTTTTTCCCACCTAGTGCGTATCACCCACCATTAGCGGATGACGCGATGGTACCGCATCAATCATAGGCAGCCAATTCATTACCACCACTCGGCGCAGATTGCGCGATCAACGCTGCGTTATGTGCGTATGTGGATACCGGCCTTTATGTGAAGTTTAATGAAATAGTGTTTTACATGTTTCAATGTGACATGAGGTACGATTTGTTGAAAAATATGATAAAGTGTAGTATGGTCAGCAACGTAAGTGGTTGAACAATTTGCAACACGCCTATATTATACTAAATCTAACTAAAACAACAAAAAATTATGTTTATTATGTTATTGACTGTACTTAACCATACAAAATACCGATATCCCACTGACTACTCTACTACATGAGTTTTGTCAAGCTACTGCTAATATCTACAAACAGGAGGCCAAGTTGCTATTTTTAAATAAAAACTGACATTCTGAAACCTCCATTACCATTGAGCCAATATGCATAGTCTACTAAATTCATAATTGTTATAACACTATTGAATTAGTAGACTACCAAAAGTGTCACATGTGTCAAATTTTACACCACTGATATCTCCATCATTTGGGCATTTTTATTTAAGACCAAATTAAATGTTTGTCCAGCTACAAAAGTAACCATACGACTAAGTACAAATTAGGACTTATTTCTGCTAGTGTCGAGTTATAATTTCCAGTCACAATAAATCACTTACACACAATCCTCAGTTAGTCACCGTCCATAAAAGTCATGTTTTACTACAATGGTGGTCATTGTACTAAAACTCTTCACGGACTTTTTGAGACAACTTGAAAAGTCACGATACACTTTATTCATTTCATTTCACTTCACTGGTGCACATGGATTGATCTTCATTGGATAACATACCACCGATAATATTCAATAAAACTCAAATTCCACGAATTTATGAAAATAAAAACGAAAACGCAACGTCACTCTGCAAGTTCTCGACAAAAAAGGCAGTTAGTTTAACTAACAAATCTTGATCTCCTACTCCTAATACAATATTGTATTGTTATCCATCATGTGCAGGAACAAGCTCCAATATTTGTGTGATGTTCATATTGCAGAGTTGGTTACGTACATACGAGTCCCATCGCATATGTGACAGGTCGCCGTGTGACGTAAACATGCAATCTACTTAATGGTTCTGTGGAGCTACGACAATGTGATGTAGAGATTACTTACTGTATTTTTTTTTATACCACTTAGGTACAGTAGTACCCAACTCATAAGGCGCGTCGTGAATCTTCGTTCGCACAGAAAAGAAAGTATGGCACCGAAGATTAACTAACGAATGCTTAAAACTTACAATCACTACTATAAGGTTCATAATACACTGCAGCTGTTAGTTCCGTCTCACTCGCAAGTCACGCCCCTCCGCAAGGCGCGCGCTAACATGGCGGCAGCTGCCGACCAATAGCGGTTTCCCGCGCTTTGAAAATGTACAAAAAGTATCTTCTGCGCAGTTACATCAGTAAGTCATATCAGTTGGGTAATACTGTAGTAAACTAGCATACGGCCCGCCTGATGGTAAGCAGTTAGCGTAGCCTATGGACGCTTGCAACACCCGTACCCGTGCGTTGCCGACTCTGCAGAAATCTCTTCACACCCTTTTTGAAGAACACCATGCTGTACTCCCTTGGGAAACCACGGTGGGGAACTGATTGCACAGCCTGAGTGTCCGCGGAAGGAAGCTCCTTTGAGACCGCATAGTACGAAACCATTTAGGTTCTAAAGTGTGATAAAATGACCGCTCGGTTTTTACCACAAAATCATATCAGCTTGCTAGAAAATGCACGCTCATATACAAACTCGCCAGTCGCTTTCACCTACATAAAAAAATCATAGCCTTTCTAATAATTATGACGCAGAATGATTTTTCAGGTTGCTAAGATACATGCAAACAAACATAAGTACAAACTCTTCTGCTTAGATATAAATATATATAAGATTACTTATGCCCGCGGTTTCAACCCCTTCAAAATGCCATAATAATTTCCTCATACTAACGCAAAATCAAATATAGAACTTCTCCTTTCTTAAGTCTGATAAAAGCCGTAATCACAATGCAAAGTTTAGTAAGAAAATTTACCTAAGTAATAATTTTATATTTCTTACACATTCTGAAATCAAATCTTTAGTCTATTTAGTAACAAATAATATTCGTAGCTCGTCACACATCGCATAGGATGACAGGTCAACTGCGTACCGTTGTTCAATTTAATTATATTTGCCAAGTTTTCAGCCATTTTTAATATTTTTCAACATTTTTACTGTTACATGCGCCATGAAATATGGTGTTTGGAGGAATTTTAAGGTTTGGCATACAGTGCTGATCGATAAAGTATTAATATACTAGTTTTTTTTTCGACGACAACCGTCTCCCGAGTTCTTCTGACCTACGCGGTGGCAGCTAAGATATTCTAACTCTTTTTTTTATTATATAGGTTGTAACTGAAAGGGTATATACATCCGTAGGGGGTGAAGACTACATCAGGTACAGACTCACCATAAAAAGTTTCAGCTCAAAATACATTACTAAAAATTTCAAACCAAATTTTTTAATTCAAGTTTTTTGAATTAAAATCATAACCAACATGTCACCGGTCAATGAGGGTCATTATTATTTTGCGTCCCTTACTAATATTAATATAAAATTTTATCTTCCGCGATCTGTGCGCCTCGTATCAAAAAAGTGGATTACTGTCATGTATATACAGTTTCCGTTACACCCTGTATAGAACTAAGGTGGAAAATAAGCATATACGGTTTGGCTGGTGGTAAGCGGTTACCGTAGCCCTATAGGCGCTTGCAATATACGGGACATTAATCACGCACACACCGACCCTTCATCCCTCCCCGATGAGCTCTGACAACCTTACTCCCGCGCAGGAACACAACATAAAGTTATTTGGCTACGGTATTCTGTAAGGTGGAGGTACTTTCCCAGTCGAGCTGCTATTCGAGTGAAATAACGCTATCTGGGGGCACGAGAGTGCCCTCTGCCAAGACAGCCAAGCCACAGTTCTTGTAGTAGTGAAACGTCCAAGCCACATGTCTTGACTACGGTATGTAGAGTTTGTGAAGTTAGGGCTTGTAGAGTAAGGGCATGTAGAGTTATAAGCTTGGCTCTACATGAGATCTGATAACTTTTTGACAGAGCGAGCCAAATGTCTTGGCAAAATTTTACATAAAAATGTTTTTGGTGGGATTTTAATTACCTACAAAGACTTGTAGCAACATCTATTTGCTACGATAAAGTGGTACAGAACGCGTCGTCATGTCTACGGATGACGCCACAAACCTACATCGAAGTTCTCACAGGCACTTTGAATATTTATGAGTTAATCTCAACCTACTCTGTTTTGAAATGTTAAACTATGATCACAATTTAAACAGTGGTATGTAATAGTCAAATATACAAGTAAGTAAGGTAATGACAGAATCTGCGTTGAGTCGTAGACCATAATTTTCAGAGTCGTACAAAATTTATATAAATACTAGCAGCGAATCCCGGCGTTGCTCGGGTTAAAATACATCGCATATTTAGTGGTATAAAAAATATATAAGGGTAAATTTTTAACAGATATTATAGATTTCTATTTTCGATTTCGATTTGGTTCTTTTAGTTAGATCAATAATAACACTCGTACACATTTTGGAACTATCCAGATCAATCCAATAAAAATTATAACTTTGTCGAACATTCTAAATCGATCATAATAAATTTCACTCATTTTGGAACTTCCTAGATCATTCTAGAAATTTCTAGAACTTTCTCGAACATTCTAAATCGATCATAATCAATTGCACTCATTTTAGAATTTTCCCGATCTTTCGGAAAATTTCTAGAACTTTCTCGATCATTCTAAATCGATCATAATAAATTGCACTAATTTTGGAACATTCCAGATCATTCGGGAAATTTCTAGAACGTTCTCGAACATTCTAACTCGATTCGATAAAACTGTTATTAGTTTTGGACATTTTGGAACTTTCTAGATGAAGCCAGAAATTTGTAGAACTTTCTCAAAACATGCTATATCGATTATAATAGTTTGCATTCACTCTAGAATTTTCTAGATCATTCCAGATATTTGTTGAACTTTCTAGTACATTCCAGATCGATTATAACCGTTTTACACATTTTGGAACTTTCCATTCCAGAAATTTTGAGATCTTTTCAGAAGTCCTCATGCGTTAGAAAAGGACAGCAATATATGTTTTAACATTTTCGCCACCCACAACCACCCCCTTCCACCCACCGCGACCAAACTCCCTTACTACCACCTGGAGACCAAGGGGTATTTACCACCCCAACGGGAAGTTGATTGGGGTTGGTGGTGATTGAGAAAACTGCGTATTTACGTACCCACAAAAGCATTTTATATATATTATTAGATTAGATTTAGGTATACATGAATCATTTATTGCTTTTAGTTCACAGTGTGAACTTCACACCTTTCGAGTAAAATTTTAATCAAATTGGTATTTTTTATTATTTTACTTAAAATGTTGACAAGCTGTCAGGCGATGATAGCTCAGAAGCGTGACGTCGGATGCCGAGACGAAGGTCCCGGTTTCGAATTCTACAATTAGCTTTCGGTGAAGAAATCAAAGCCCGGTGGTAAGGTACTTTGTAGTACCCATCTGACTGGCTATCAATCTCAATTTACAGCTGTACTTGAGAGCAAGTTCCTTTTTGGCTTTGTGTGCTTACCACCTTCGGCCACATCGCCTATACAGATTTAAAAAAAGTTACTAAACATCCTGCCTCCTAAACAAATTATAGGGTCAAACACCGATAAACATAATCATACATTTAACACGACAGGGCAGCATTTAATCACTAAAGTGCCTTATTGCTCTAACATTATTACCGCCCTCTGTTGTTCCCGCTGTACAATAAAGCAGTAAATTTCAATCAAAATAATAGTAACTGCCGGACGGGTGTGCGGGTTATTCTGGTTAACTAGTTGCGATGTTGAAATTATATCGCTTTTGTAAAAAATGTTTTTAGATGCGAATGTTTGTATGTTAGCACGGTATGGTATCTATGTACGGTAACTTTAGGTCATGGAAAAGGATAAAGGGTACGTTTTATCCCGAAAATGTGGGGGACAGTTAGTTATTTATCAAGTTAACCTTTTGGTACTAATATAGTCTCATCATCATATCAGCCTATGGATGTCCACTGCTGATTGAATTCCACTTCGGACGGTTTTGGGCCGCTTGCATCCAGCGGTGCCAGCGACTCTGACCAGGTCGTCGGTCCACCTGGTGGGAGGGCGTCCCGCTCGCCGATTTCCAGTCTATGACTAGTAAAAAAACATTTTTATACAGGATTTTTCCTAAATAAATAAATAAATCTTGTAATTTTTTCTTTATCCTATTTCATACCATGGAGAGTTTTCGGTGAAAAACAAAATACCGTATTAAAAATCGACATCGATAAAAATTTTTGATGTAGATTTGTGTCACAATCAAGATACAGGCAATATAACCTTACAAACTTATTTAAATCTAATCTAAATATAATGAATCAGAATAGTGCGACAGGGCGGGCGGGCGGCGACGGGCGCATGAAATATGCGGCCGGTATGGAACATAGACTACATGACATGACACTTTAAAATATTAACAATATATACCATACAGCCTTGTGAATGTTATTGATTGAGGATTTATTAGACGATGGCGATGAAATTGGTAAGTATAAATATGTTTACGATCTTTAAACTGAACACTAAAAAAATCTTCAGTGTTACAAAAAGTAAAACTGAAAAAAGTTTTTATAAAAATCCTTTCCTATTCTTAAATCGCTGAAAAGTAAAAAAAAAATATTTATATTGTTACCATGCAATGTAATAAGCTACCACCGTCGTGGTCGGTACTTAGATGGGTGCCTAGTAAAGCAGTTGGTCCCGGTTATCACTTAATTGTGATAGTCGTTAAGCTAGTTTGATGCCTCCTAGGCGGCTTGAAAAATTCCAACAGTAGGTTGACCACTACCTCCATCGATCCGCAGTGGGCACGCGTGGTGGAGTATTGCCCATTCCCTTTCACCCTCATTTGTGAAAGGAGGCCTGTGCTCAGCTGTGGGACATTATAGGCTGATGATGATGATGATGAATGTCATAAATCCACGTTTAGATTAGTCGTTGCTGTGAAAGGGAGTTATGAGGGTTTTTTTTTTTAAATAAATAATATTTTTTCTTTAAGCACCCCATATCATACATGGGTAAAAAAATCGCATTTAATATATGAAAAGCCTCAAATAAAAGTTACAGAAGCATTTATTCTATTCCTAACTTTATCTTATTTTCCTCTGAACATAGTTTCAGCAAAAACAAAACGTGATAAATAAAACACGTCACAAAACATTCATCGCCCAACAATCTGTGTTGAAAACAAACACGCCACACAACATGCCAGCGTTATAAATAATGTAAATAATATGGAATGGAACGGTTTGTCGCCAACCGAACTTAAACATGGCCAATAACTTTAAGAGTTTCGCTATAAAGTGTAGCGGGTAGGCGACAATACGCCGAAACACGGATGCAGTTTTTGAATGGAGAAGACGTATATTTTTTTTTATTCGGTTGCCATCGTAAAATAAAAATAATGCTAAGCTACTGGCGGTTTTGAACCGGTTAATTTTTTTTAAAATTTACTTTATAATATTATGTTAACCTAGATTCTGCCCTGTGATTTTGCTCACGTACTCGAACTTATCCTGCGATACAATAATATCGTCAATTTTATTACTAGAATTTGATCTTGATATGAGCCAAATATCATCCCTACCCCCTTCAGGTGTCTGAGTTTCCTAACGTCAGTAAACTGATATGGGAATTTTCTAGGTTTGCGTGCTATAACCTAGGCCTCGTCATCATGAGTCCTTCTCAGGTCAATCGACGGCCAAACGTAAGCCCATTTACATTTTAAAAACATTTAACTTTATTTTTTAATATTCTATATACAGTCCAGAGGTACCTCAGAGGTACTCAGCCTAATACTAAGACTTCTCTCTACTTACTCAGGTTTATAGGTTAAGAAGATACTTTAAATCTTCACAGTTTCTTCATACATCCTCGTCCCCTGTTTGGCAACAATATGCACACTCAATCCGACCTGAAAGCCTCCCGTATGGTCAGAGATATGCGCATAAAAATGGCCGTGTAAGCGTACGTAACGTACTTTAAATGGCACATTTAAGTAATTGAATAACAAAAGATATGTATCTAGATAAATATGGAGCGGAACGTCTGTGTTTCTGTTCATTTACTTATTAATAAAGTTGCGTATGATTTTCGTGGAAATTGATGGAAAATATATTCAGTTATTCGTCTTATTTACGAAATTAGATATTTCGATTGATAGTTATGAGTAGTTATCGCCACGGATGTAATGCAGTTCTAAACAAATGCTACAATTTCTGTTCCCCGAACGTAAAGTTTGCAGAGTATTAACGTAACTATTGCGTTTGCGTTTTTAGTACAAGTTCTCATATAAATACGTAACGTTACACTCAGGGTACGGAGAGCGGAATTATATATTTTGTGTGGGTTTTGTAAGCAGTAATTTACAATCTAGGGACTTTCAAGGCCAGAGTGAATAGGTTTCTTCTGGGTAAGCGTGTTCCATCTAAGGCTTCGTCATCGTCCTTTATGGACGAGTCAGCGGACAAATGCAAGCTGATGTAATTTTCTATACGAAATAAGCTTTGCGGAAATTTTAAGACACATTGGTGCCGATTCTGTTGTAAATCGCACTAAAATAATTTTAGTCTCATTACATCTCTTTCTTACGAACATTATTGATAAAGGATATAACATATTTAAAGCTGTCAAATTAGTCTTTGCCGTCATCATTTGCGGGTATTTAGACGTAACCGCAATAGATGGCGATTAAATTTATATTGAAAACAAGCATTGGACTAATTTGACAGGACTTAATTTCTTACATCCTATTCTTATGTTCTTTGTTAGAAAGAGACATAGTGAGACTAAAATTAGTTTAGTTGTAAACAACAGAATCAGGGTCACTGTCTAAAAGTGACTCTTGTCTAGGAAGTCAGAGGCATTGCCAATGTGTTGTTTGTTATGGTTTCCCATGTCTTACCCTTCAGATAATCTATTACAGAGGAGCTCATTCTACATCATATTGGTTCATCCAAAATAGAAACGTCCGATTGAATCTATGGGATGACTGAAACATTCACCTCACGGTTGAGCGCAGGAAAGGTTACTGACAAATGTAAGTTTATTTGTTTGTTACGCTTTGACGCTTTTACTACTCAACCGATCATCATGAAATTTTGCACTCAGATAGCCTAGGGTATAGAGAAGGACATACGCTACTTTTTATCCCGGGAACGCGAGTGAAACCGCAGGATAACTAGTGGAAAAATAAAGCAACATTGCAAAGCACGCCAGGCAAAATCTAGTTCCATAAAAAACTATCAATAAATAACTTCACATTCCTACTGTATTTCATCCCAAATGTGAAGTAATAAACTCATCAAAACTAAAACAACTCTACATTAAATCATATAAACAAGTTGGTTGGTAATATTTACATACGCGGTGTTTGGGCGGCGCCCGCACCGGAAGTGGGGGCGGCACCGGAAGCTGGCTTCGGCAGGTTGTTCTTTATGGGGGTTGAATGCAACTTTTATAGTATTGGTACCCATGTCGTTATGTGTGATATATCATCAAAAGATTAAACTTTTTTATTTCTAAATATTTCCATGAAACAATGGTAGGTATATGCCAGTAGCTTCATTTGAGTGCCAGGTCCCATTGAAGTACACTTGCTCGTAAAGTGACATTTATTGCACCGTTTTTAGTATCATAATGCAACTTATTACGCACAAGGGCTTTTTACTTTACATTACCGCACAATTTTATGATAGGTATAATCCCGATTTAGGGATTAATTTTAATTTATTGATAGGATAGGTTTTTGTTACTTGCATTGATGTACAATCTTAACATAATCGGGATTATACCTATCATAAAACTGTGCGGTAATGTGAAGTAAAAAGCACTAGTGCGAAATAAGCTGCATTATGATACTAAAAACGGTGCAATAAATGTCACTTTACAAGCAGGTGTTGAAAAATACTTTATTTAATATTAATATACGCCATCATAATAATAAAGCAAAAGTAGGTCACGTCACGATTATTACAAATATTCCATTTCAAGAAATTTATTTCAAACAAAGAGGAACCTTCCATTCTTGTAAATAATAAATACATTCACGTATACACAACCTAGAAGTCAGTAAAAAGGCTAAAATATGCTATTACCATAGTAAAGTAGCAACAAATGAGATGTCCGTAGCACAGCTTTACGCCTCGGAACCGCCTACCTATTACCTCACTGCCCGAGGCACTGTGAATACATCGTAACAATACATAGATATACAGGTTATTGAAGTGCCTTTAGACTCGGTTCAGTGACATGCCATCAGAATTGTTGACGATCCCGAGCTCACAAGCGGTTTAGAGCCCCTCAGTCTGAGGAGAGACTTTGCCTCCTTATGTTGGTTCTACCGCTTGTACAACCGACAGTGTTCTGAAGAATTGTTCGACTTGATGCCCACGGCTACCTTCCACCATCACAACTCTTGCCATCGATAGGTAGTCCATCCTCACACATTGAAACTAGAAAAGTTTCGAACTGTGCGGGCTCAACGGTTTGCCACCTTAGTGGTATAAAAAAAAACTGTAGATTAAAATGTTAAATCTATTACTGAGTGGGTATCAACGGAAAACTGAGTCGTAAGTGGACGAGTTGGGCATAAAATATTTTCACCTCGCTGCTTTTACTTTGAAGAAAACGGTAACGGACATATACAACGTCTGTTCCGACGCATATATAATTTTTGATATTCGTAGCAAATAAAAAATATTTTAGTTTCAGGGAGCCAATTCTCACCCAATCGAAATTGATCGCTCGATCGATAAAAGTACGAATTCGAACTTTTATCGAGATAAATCACGTCAAGTTATTCTGGCAATTTCGAGGCCGGCATCGTCAACTCGAGCTTTGACTGACAGGGGCCTTTCGAATTGACTCCGCCCCTCGAAATTTTACACTCGAATAGGACTCGAACCGTAAGTTCGATTCGAAGTTTATTTCGAAGGACGCGAGAATTGGGTCTTTTAGGTTGATATAGTTATCATTTTGGCTACGGCTCGACTACGGCATCGCTTAGGCTCGGCTGCGGCTTGGCTACGGCTAAATCTACGACAGATATCCTCAACGTAGTCAAAAAATCTTAGAATCCAGATATAGCTACTAATCAATCCAATGACATTTCCAGCTGGAAAAGCTTTATGCCTTCGTACTCACGGTGTGGGGAATAAAAAATATGACGAGGTCCGGTATAAAATATGTAATATCCATATTGGCTAGGTGCTAGCGCGGCCATATTGAGCGCCGTTCCACTTTCCCACAACTACTATGTATTTTTATATGAAGGATAAGATTTAAAAGGGTTAATGTTATTTTTTTACGGTTTTGGATATTAGTAAATAATCCTCATCATATTCATTATCCTGATAAACGTGAATATCAACTTAATTTGGTTATTGAGAGTTGAACTCCCAAATCCAATCAATAATTACGTTTAAAATAAGAGGATATATTTAACTAGCTCTTCCAGTGGCTTCACCAGCGTTTCCGGAAAAGAAGTAGCCTATAACACTCGGAGATACAGTAGCTTCATATTTTAGTGAAAGAATTTTTTAAATCGGACGCATAATTTGACCTAAATCCAATTGTAAAATACAAACTTACTTTTCTTCTATTATAATAAAATATTCTTTATTGTATACACTGACATAGTAAAAATAACAAAATCTGAATGCTGCGATCATGGCGCACAGCACTGCACGCTGGACGGAGATCCTACCGAGCGTGCTCTTCGGCATCAGAACGGCCTGGAAGAATGACCTGCAATGCTCCGCGGCAGAAATGGTAAATGGGATCCCGGGTGAGTTCTTAGAAACTATTCCTCAGTTAGAAATACCTCCCGCCTGTACGTAGTATATTATTTACTCTGGGATATTAGTGTTGATATATGTGTAAAATCTACTCAAACTCTTCGAGGCTTAGTAAACTAAACTATGTCACTTACTTCACAAAGGATAGCTGATCGGAAAGACAACGTCTCATTCAAAGTCAAAGCCATTTATTCAATTAAGGCCCCAGAAGGGCACTTATGAAGGTCACATTTACTGAAGTTACCACCGGTTCGGAACTCGGCCTTCAGAGAAGAAGAAACTCAGCAAGGTTACATTTGTTTAAATATTGTTTGAAATCTGACTATGTCTGGCTTTTTTCCAAATAAAGCAGTGATAAGTAAAAATGTGGCTAAAAGTGGTAAGTAAACATAGCCTACAAAGAAAATATTTTTATTATTATCTACAGCAAATAAATCGGGGTGTCCGTCCGTCTCGAATCCAATTTATGCACAATCTAACCCTCGATACAATATTGAGTTTTTGTACGATAGCTAGCCAAATTGAATAAAAAAATGTATTTGTAGAAATATAACTAGTAGAATATTTTTTTATAGAAGTTTGTAATTCCAAACAGTATTGTTAACGATTTGTGAAATTTTAAAACAAAAGTAGAGCCTCTTAACAAAATAATGCTCTAAAATAACTTTGTCTCAAAATTATAAAACAAGGTTTTTTTTTACGTCTATGTCTATAGGCCACAAGTAGCCTGAAAATAAAGATTTATTATTATTATTATTCTTTTTATTTATTAATGATTAAAATGAAACATTAAAATAAAAATCAAAAATATTATAAAAAACCTAAACCTATAAACAAATACGTTTTGTTTTACAATATTTCGGTTATTTAAAAAAGACCTAATTTTAACGTGTCGCCAGTAGCGGGTAGGGCCAAAACTACCGGTGGTTAGGGACGCAGAGAGAGGAACCTAACGTTGCGTGCCGTGTCGAGAAGTAGGTACCACCTTCTGTATCTGACCTCTCCTCAGACTGAGGGGCTCTAAACCGCTTGTGAGCTCGAGATCGTCAACAATTCTGATGGCACGTCGCTGAACCGAGTCTAAAGGCCCAAGCTGGTATCCAGGTGCTCCAGCCCATAGATGACAGCAGTACTCCATATGAGGTCGGACTTGCGACTTATAAAGTTGTAGCCTTTACCCCGATGTGAAGTACTGCCTCGCTCTGTTGAGCACTCCGAGCTATTTGGATGCCAGCATAACCTTTTCTTCCAAGTGACTTCGGAATAAAACGTCGCTAGAAATGTCGACGCCAAGGATCCCGATGCTTTGACTGATGTTCAAGGAGGTTTTCCGGAATTGTGGAGCCACATACCATGGGGTTTTCTTAGCGGTGAACGCGCAGGCTTGAGTCTTTATTTAATATAGATACCTAATTTACATTCTGTTTTGTTGGTAAAGCGCGTTTTAATAAGCCCTTTTATGTAACTTTCTAAAACTACTATTCATTCTTTCTTTATTTTCTAGTATTGATAATGTCCATAAGCGACGGGACGCACTTACCACCAAATATATTGTCCCTATTGTCTTACTGTATTTCGGCATGGGGAGGTACTTTTAAAACCACATTGCTTAGACTTGATAGGGCGCAGAGAGCTGTTTTAAAGGTTATTCTGAATAAGCACTATCGTTACCCGACAGCAATACTGTATAAGGATAGCAGTGTGCTGACTGTGAGACAGCCATTCTTCGCTCCCATATGATCTTGCCTACATCCGTCATAAACGCCGTAAATATTGTGTATGTCGCACCGAGTTCTTTAGAACTGCATTGGCTAAAAGACAATATCTCAATATGAGCTCAACTCTTTACAACACCATAAATAAGGAGTGTAAAATATACTCTCGACCGTCTATTGAATGTAAAAGATTGATAAAAAAATTCCTGCTCCAGTTATCTTATGATGAAACGGAAAAACTCATCTCAGTATAGATGTATGGATGTTTAGATGTGTGGATTTTCAACATGTCTATCCTACTTATACCTTGTAGGTCAGTAGAAATACCTATACCGATATCAAGGGTTTAGTCGTAGGACTAGCATAATCACTCTTTATAACCATCTCCCACGCAATGATCCCTAAAGCTCTCTCTTTTACACACACACACACACATACATCCAACACACACACACACTCACACTCATAGGTGCACATATAATTAATAAATTAAATTGAATTTTATTTTTTTCTTGTTTGTATAACTACAATAATATAATTTATAAATTTATCTTTAATTAATTTGTATAAAATAAAATAATTGTTGTCTATAGCAACACATAAACAGCCTTTCGTTACAGATGTCAAGTTAGTTGGTATAGGAAGGCGCTGGTGTCTGTCATACAGTTTTATACTAGTACGGACACCAATGTTATTCTACCTTTAAAATGCAGAAAATAATATTTGATTGTAATAAAATAAGTAGCTAATCAGTTAAAAGTAGATAGTTTGTGTAAATATTTTTGATACTAAATAAATAGACTGCCAGCTTCTCAGCCATCTGACATAACAAAGAAGCTAACTACAGCTACATGATTTATCATATACATAAATATGCATACACATATACATACGTACTGACAAACAAACAGTTGTTCGAGTGCGAGTAACTCAGGAAGAGGGGTCCCGTACACACTGTCTTATGTTCAACCGAGTAGGTTTACGATGCCAGAAGTGGGAACAGTTTTAACATGGAGGAGGCAAATTGTGCTTTAAGGGGAACATTTTCTTGAAAGCTTTGAGCTTATTCGTTTAAAGAGCAGCTCGACTGGGGAAGTACCACCTTACAGCATACCACAGCCAAATAACTTCATGGTTCCTGTTCGTGAATAAGGTTGCCAGAGCTCATTGGGAAGGGGGTAAGGGTTGGTAACGCGTGAGTGATGCCTCGTGTATCGCGTATGTGTCACTTCAATTACTCATTTGTTTTACTGACGATACACCTGCAAAATATGCTGTTACTGCAATGTAAAAAGTACTTAATTCGATAACAGCTTTAAATTTAATAAAACTTTTTTTATGCTTATAAAATACAAATTAAAATCTACAAAGGCTTTAACTATATTGTACGAAACAGCAGATACTAAATAGCTGAGGAATTGGTTTGTGCCACTGCAATCTGGTATTGTGGGAACACGGGGGTAACCTCAGATGGTTTAAATTGAGTCTAGTAAAACCATGGCTTTAAATATATTCGTCACTTTCTAACGTCATATAACAAAAAGAGCCGGGTCTATCTTAAAACCTGAGTTGTATGTGCTTTAATCCCTTGACTGTTTGATGTTGTCAGCGCAGGAAAATAATAGAAATCAATTGTTATTTTTTAACCGCAAGTCATGGGATTAAACCATCTCATGATGATCTAATGTAAGAAGGATAGAGATACGCTCAGAGGGAACTATTAGGAGCGATAATGATTCCTCTAATTCTTATACTCTGCTCAAAATCCACCTCATGCGTAACTTCGAGGATCCTCGTACATTTCCGCGGCACCGCCCCACCAGCGCCATAACTCGGCTCTCATTCGGGAGTTATGCAGATGACGCTGGTATTTATTGTCAAACTTCAACAGATATGAGACGACACCGCGAATCTGATTCCGTTTGCTATCATGACAATTTATTGAACATATAAGTTACGCCATTGTCTTTTGATGGTTGTTTGTAATGGTAATTCTGTCTTTTTCTTGGAGTTTCAGTGGGATTTTGATCCGAAACAGTGGAGCATCGAGATGGAGGACTTAAATCTATGGTGAAATTGACATTGATTGATGGTTTACCTATGGAGTTAATGTCTGTCTGTGTTTACCTCTTATGTACATATAGTCTGCATCTGGGAGTTGAGGGTTAAGTAATAAGACTTCAACTTTTATGATAGTCAAGCTTTTTTGAGCATCTTCGAATTTACATCACCCGATGTTACCTCATTTTGACACAGCTTTTGGGTTATGTAAATTCGAGTATTTTTTTAACCCAGGTTAACCTAAGTGCGCCTAAAAGAGGCCTGAGAGACAAAATTGGACAGCCCCTAAGTTACCAAGAAAAGTCTATAGTGCAGAAACCTTGTCTTTAAGGGTCAAATTACCAGTAAGTAGGAGTGTCTACCATAGCGAATCCCTTAAAATATTCCGACCTTTCGCCATACAGAAATAAAAGTCACAACTCCGTTATCAGCACAGCGAAGGAGTTATAACGTTTATCTCTGCTCTGGTATTCAGAAGGTGTTCTTAGTCATTACTCGCGACAATATAGATGTATTTAATATTTTATTAGCGCAAGATTCGCGGCGAACACGGTCGGTGATAGGGTTGGCAAAGTTTGTTGTTTAATATTGGCGTTATGTATCATGAAGTGGCAGTGGGTAGACTGTATATCTTGCAGAACTGGTGACCGATGAGATCTTGTCTAGTGGCCATGCGTAGGCAAGTAATGTGTGGAATTTACATTTGATAATACAAAAAGTAGTATATGTATTATATCAGTTATCTGGTTTCTATAGTACAAGCTCTGCTTAGTTTGAGATCAGATGACCGTGTGTGAGGAATGTCCCAGGATATTTATCTTATCTTATCTTATCTTATCTTATAATGAATCAATCTTCTAACCCTTTCAGCAAAGTCATTTATTCAGTTTAGGCACTAGGGCACTTATGAAGGTCAAAGTTACTGAAGCTACCACCAGTTCTGAAGTGCAATTATAAAATAACACACCCAAACAAAAAAAGGCGATGATAGCTCAGTGGTAGTGACGTCGGATACCGGGACGAAGGTCCCGGGTTCGAATCCTACAATGAGCTTGAGCTTTCGGTGAAGGAAAACATCGTGAGGAAACCATAGCACGGTGGTAGGGTACTTTGTAGTACCCGCCTGGCTGGCTACCACCCTCAAGTTGAAAATCTGTCGCCAAGCATCTTTCGGTGTGTTCCGATAGCTGCACTTGAGAGCCAGCTCCTTCTAGGCTTTGTGTGCTTACCACCTTCGGCCGCATCATCACTTACCATGGTGAGATTGCGGTCAAACACAGGCCAATAAACAGTAAAAAAAAAAAAAAAAACTATTTGTTGTTTTGTCCGTTCTGTTTGGAAATGTCATATTAATTATCGTTCGCTTGTTTATCGACCAAAACTTTTGTCCCAGCCCAAAACGAATATTAAAGATGCTCTCCGTGCCAACCCTATACCACAAGAAGCGCACGCTCGCGAACGCTTTATCTAGATCACGTAACGAATCGAGCCCGCGTCTTGCATATTCCACGCTCTTAAACCTTATCGTTTTATATAAATTAATTGCGCGGAACAGAGATTTCGCTTGTTCTATTCTACAGTTACTGTTGTGCGCCTGTTATCTCTATCCGTCTCTCTCTGTCTTTGTGCTTAATTGAATTCAATCGCAGTTCTAAGTGTACGAGATTTTAGAAGGTTGGTCGATACATAAGACATACGCAGGTATAACTTCTTGATTTTGATTGCTTTATTTGAAAAGTAAAGTCAGTGTGCGAACTGTGCTGGCAGTGTGTGCATGTAGTATCAAATAACACTGCGTTTTATCACATCAGCTGCCGGCAGCTTCTCATCTCAACTCATTTTCAAACTCTTTCTGAGGATGAAGAGATTTTGGCAAGACGGTGCTGTGATACAAATAAAAAAAACATTCCATCTATGAGCTAGAGATCGCCATTAAAAACAATAATGAATATCAAGTCTATCATTCACAAACTAATCCTAACTGCCAAAGAACTTTGTACAAAAAAGTACAATAATAATAAGCAAAAAACGTGCAAACTTTTGTCCTATACCAGGGCAGTATCGGCGACAATATCTCGTTTATAGTTACGAGACAATCCCCCGGGGCATTATAACTAGCCAATGATTATTTTGTTGAGTTGAGGGTTGATTCTGAGAGGGACGCTAAGTAGGGCCTGTCGATGTTTTGTTTTGAATTGTCCGTCGCGGTGTGCGCGTTCTCTGGATCAAAAGTAGCTTATTTCCCCTCTATGCTATAGTTTTCGGTGGTGGTTTTAATGAGTCAATAAAAAAAAAACAAAATTCTTCCTATCCAACAATGTCCTTCGCTATACAATCAAAACACTCATCAATATTTTCAGGTTGAAAATTATATTTAAAAAAATATATTTTACATACAATATGTTTGTTTTTTGTACAATTATATGGATTCGTTTTTCAGGTCAAGCCCACATGATTAACGATAAGCCGTCGGCATCTCATTCTTTGTATTTCACTTCTATCAACTTCAAACATACTAAAAAATTATAAAGGTATTATGATTTTCAGGCTCAGAACTATTTGGGAATAAGCGATAAAAAAGAGATTATAAGCGAAATTCTAAATACAATATCATCATAATATAGAGGGTGCAGATTCGAATCCACCCGCTCCGGTCCTCGCCCCTCTTAAGATGCTCATAAACATGTTTTTCTCGCAATAAAAATGATAAATCATTCGTTTTTTATACGGTCAATCAGTAGATACAGTGTTTTTTCCCCCATTGACAGATAAAATCTATGGAGTAGCAGTTTTGTCACATTGGACGAAAACATTGGCGATAATAATCATTATTATTTCATTTTTGATTGATGGTGTTTCGATGGAAATTATATGATTGGTTGTTTCATACTCAAAATATGTATTAGTTTAAATAAGATTCAAATATGCAAGAAGTTCTATGAATTTAGTTTAAAATATATAAAAAGAGTAACTTTACTCAATACATAGTTTAAATAAGATTCAAATATGCAAGAAGTTCTATGAATTTAGTTTAAAATATATAAAAAGAGTAACTTTACTCAATACATAGTTTAAATAAGATTCAAGTATGCAAGAAGTTCTATGAATTTAGTTTAAAATATATAAAAAGAGTAACTTTACACAATACATAGTTTAAATAAGATTCAAATATGCAAGAAGTTCTATGAATTTAGTTTAAAATATATAAAAAGAGTAACTTTACTCAATACATAGTTTAAATAAGATTCAAATATGCAAGAAGTTCTATGAATTTAGTTTAAAATATATAAAAAGAGTAACTTTACTCAATACATAGTTTAAATAAGATTCAAGTATGCAAGAAGTTCTATGAATTTAGTTTAAAATATATAAAAAGAGTAACTTTACTGAATACATAATTTAAATAAGATTCAAATATGCAAGAAGTTCTATGAATTTAGTTTAAAATATATAAAAAGAGAAACTTTACTCAATCCATAGTTTAAATAAGATTCAAATATGCAAGAAGTTCTATGAATTTAGTTTAAAATATATAAAAAGAGTAACTTTACTCAATACATAGTTTAAATAAGATTAAAGTATGCAAGAAGTCCTATGAATTTAATTTAAAATATATACAAAGAGTAGCTTTACTCATCAACAGTAAGCTTTGCAACACGGATGTAGGAACGCAACATTCATAAATCATTACACTTGCTACTATATTCGCAACTAGCTGCCCCCCGCGGTTTCACCCATTTTCGTAAGGGATAAAAAGTCGTCACTCTACGGCCTAAAAACTATCTTTACGCAAAAAATAACGCCAATCCGTGAATGAATTATAAAACAACTGCTTGAGTCCACAGTACAGTAGTACCCAACTGATATGGCGCGTCGTGAATCTTCGTTCGCACAGAAAACAAAGTATGGCCCGAAGATTAACGAAAGAATGCTTAAAACTTACAATCAATCTTAGATCACTAATATAAGGTTCATAATACACTGCAGCTCCGTTCCGTCTCACTCGCAAGTCACGCCCATCCGCACGCTAGTCAGTCGCAGTCACGGCGCGCGCTAACATGGCGGCAGCTGCCGACCAATAGCATTTCCCGCGCTTTGAAAATGTATCTTCTGCGCAGGTACATCGGTAAGCCATATCAGTTGGGTACTACTTGTACTTGATTTTAACGTGAAAATGGTGGCATAAACGTATTATATATTTTATATTTTAAGGCGATGATAGCTCAGTGGTAGTGACGTCGGATACCGAGATGAAGGTCCCGGGTTCGAATCCTACAATGAGCTTGAGCTTTCGGTGAAGGAAAACATCGTGAGGAAACCATAGCACGGTGGTTGGGTACTTTGCAGTACCCGCCTGGCTGGCTACTACCCTCAAGTTGAAAATCTGTCGCCAAGCACCTTTCGGTGTGTTCCGACAGCTGCACTTGAGAGCCATGTCCTTCTAGGCTTTGTGTGCTTACCACCTTCAGCCGCATCATCACTTACCATGGTGAGATTGCGGTCAAACACAGGCCTATAAACAATAAAAAAAAAAAAAAATATGTTACTGTAAGTCCGATTACCGGTAGATCCTAAGTTTTACGAGTACATCTGAGGGTTTACAAACATGAGCTGGTAAATTTTAGGTTTGATATGAAATGCGTCAATTTTCGGGTATTTACATTTAGAATTTGATACGAGCTAGGTTTTACCAATGATACATAGTAAATGTTGGTTTTGGGAATAAAGCAATGTAAAATGATTTAAAATTAGTAATAATAGAATAATTCAAGCTATCTATATCTTAAAATATTTGTAAAATACTTTTTGAAAAGTAAAACACAGTATTTTCGTGTGACCTCGTGGTCTAGCTCTTTTCATTGGCTGGATGAATTTTAAAACCGGTTTCCATTCACGTACCCAGCATATTTCCGGATATCCGGATTGCAAGCCAGCAACGCATGAATAAAAGTAATCATTTTCGTTTCACAGTGTTATACGGAGAAAAAAATACGATTGCCAAAAATAACGTCCAAACAGACACCATGAATAATTATTATTTAAGTTATAAGGTCCATTCTGCTAACAAAGCTTACGTTATGCCTTATTAAGTATGCGACGAAAACAATCGATTAATCA
This sequence comes from Polyploca ridens, assembly GCA_951394255.1. Lineage (NCBI taxonomy): Eukaryota > Metazoa > Arthropoda > Insecta > Lepidoptera > Drepanidae > Polyploca > Polyploca ridens. The sequence continues at coordinate 1,302,355 of OX596250.1, read as the reverse complement.
TTGCAGAATACCCCACAAATAGGCTTTATATCATATTTTGCTTGACGTTGTTTGTCATGAGCTTCCCAAGTCCTAAACTAATAAAAATATTATTAATTATTTGATTTCCGATTCATTGAATTACAACCAGAAGCTGATCCAATTTTTTACTTCTCCGTTGAATGTCGGCAGCATTAATTTAGGTAGCCTAAAGTGACGACGACACTCCTCCGAAAATTCACTGTCATTCTCATTTTTCCCTTTGACAGTACCTCCTTTATATGAGCTTTGTGATCCATGCATATTATGAATCTCGTTTAATCAATTTTTTTATACCATACTAGCAAACTAGCATACGGCCCGCCTGATGGTAAACAGTTACCGTAGCCTATGGACGCTTGCAACACCAGGGGTATCACTCGCGCGTTGCCGACCCTGAAGAATTCTCTTCACACCCTTTTTGAAGAACCCCATGCTGTACTCCATTGGGAAAACCACGACGGGGAGCTCATTCCACTGTCCGAGCGTCCGCGGAAGAAAACTCCTTTTAGCCCGCACAGTTCGAAACAATTCTATATTTTGTATCAAACCATGAAACCACGTTTTTTTCAAAAAAATACAATCTGTTTGCATTTGTTGTATTTCTAACACGAATGCCCTTGTACCATACCCTCACTTTTTTCAGCTCCAAAAAACATCATCCCCAAACAAAACTAGTTAAGTGAAACGATACAATATTTCTCAAATGAAATGTCTAACAATAAACACGACGGAATTAACTCAACGCCAACAACAAGATTAAAACAATTTGTTTTTATTTGCATATTTTTATCCTTCTTCTGTTATGGAAAGATTTTCTGGACAAAGCCTTGGAAGGACTTTTTTATGGACCATAATTTTAATAGAGAGAGTTTTATCAATGGTATTATGTTTTATAAAATCAAGGTTCTGAAATAAATAGGCATCTACTGACCATGTCATAGTTACTCCTTGATTGAGTCCTGAGTCCTCATTTCATTAAAAAAAAAATGGCGTCCCATTATTATGAATTTTAAGTCCTTACTATCCTGACTATAATATAACTATTATATATTATCTTACTAGTCCTACTATATATATAATATTATAAATACGAAAGATGTAAGTATCGATGTATGTTACTCTTTCACACAATATCTACTTTTTTTTTATGTTCTGAATTAACACATAGGTGTTAATTCAGAACATATTCTATGTGTGTGCCTAATTTCATTAAAATCCATTCATTCCCAGGTTAAACAATACCCTATGGCCCTATGGTATTGTTTAACCTGGGAAAGCAATATCTCGCCCGGGTACGCAGGGGAAACCGCGGGGCGCAACTACTATAACATAAAAATCTCGACCCCAAAATAGTTTTTAAAAAAAAAATGTGGAAATACTTCCATGACATTAATTTTCATACTTCTACCGCCATCTATTGGTAGCGGCCGTCATCCACAAAAGCAGAAACTTCTGATTTTTTTTGTTGAAGTACATACCTATGATCTGAGCGTTTTTTATTAATATTTTAATTATGACTAATTATTTGTAATGTTCGTCGATTTTTGATAAATAAATGTATTTTCTTTCTTTAGATCTCGAAATAATAAAACGATTAGGTAGTATTTTTTTAATTCTTCTACGGTTGCGATACAGTCCACAGTTTTGAAAAGTACAAAACAGCTTTTATTCTAGTTACGATAATTTCTGAATCTCAGAAAAGTTATTCATGTGCTTTCTATTGCACAAGCTTTGGTTATGTTGCAATCAGATGACAGTATAAAAAAAATATTTTTATAGGTATACACCGTTTAAAACCCCCCTTATTCATAATAAAGTTATCAAACGTTGATTAGCTAAAATTCCGAAGTCTATCTGACAGGTGACATTTGGTGATCGAAAGAGTGAGACGCGGTACACTATTACCACGGTACAAAAATATACTATTACACTGATTTAGTTAAAAAGCGATTATGAATAAGGGGGTTATTGTATCCGCATTGGACAATCAACCTTTATCTGAATAAGCGCGTCTCACACAAACAAATAAAACAAAACACGCTCAAAATAATAATATTTCGTAAATCGAAGGGTGTTGTTCGGGGTAGTAATAAATCGCGAGTGTTTTAATAGAGAGAGTTTACATTATGGCGTCGGATTCGTCGCCAAGTTTTGATGATTATTGCTTTATTAACCAATATTGGGTTGGCAGGGTTTGTCACACTAGGTAAGATTGCATAAAGCGATTAAGTTAATCCGTTGTTGTTTAACTATCGATTAAGATTTTCATTCCGGATATCTTTTATGAATTAATTCTAAATGTAATCAAGATACAAAATTCGCCCACGCCGTTTTACCCGCTCTGGCCTATATTTCTTAATATTTGGGCTACCTAATGCAAAAATATTTTTCCAAATCAAACTAGTAGTTTCAGAGATAAACGCGCTCAATTAATCAAACATACAAACTTTCCAGCTTTATAATATTTTTTATTATGTACAAATCGACTGAACAAATATTTACTTTCCCACAATACTTAAAAACGAAGAATATTTACATTTACCCCCTTATTCATAATCGCTTTTTACCTAAATCAGTGTAATAGTATCCTCTGTCTCACTCTTTCAATCACCAAATGTCACCTGTCAGATAAAGACTTCGGAATTTCAGCTAATCAACGTTTGATAACTTTATTATGAATAAGGGGTTAGTTTTCAATTGATTCTAATATAAATAACCCATTCTATACGATATAGGTATTATTCAAATTTTAGCATTCTTCACTATTATTTGACAGTTACTAAACAACGTTAAGAAGCAATATACTACACATTACTTTAACAGACCGTTGGTGCAAACGGCTCCTCGTAAGGTCTCCCAAGAGAGAGGCAGTTAGCCGCAGCGTCGCCGTTTGATTGGGACAGTCGTAAACCAATCTACACCAGACTACTGTACCTGTAGTGATGTGACATGGACTATCGATATTTAATTATTAAAGAAAGAAGTTTTCATTTTTTTATATTGTGCTCTTCAGAAAACGTATCTTAACTTTACCTAAAAATCACTTTATTGTACAAAAATCCATACTATAATATAATATCATAAATGCGAAACTCTGTTTGTTTGTATGTTTGTTACGCTTTCACGCTTAAACCGCTGAACCGATCGCTATGAAATTTGGCATACAGATAGCCTATGGTATGGAGAAGGACATAGGCTACGTTTTATCCCAGGAACGCGGGTGAAACCGCGGGGGTCAGCTATAGTAGGAAACTGCAGTGTTTTTTTAATGTGGAGCTCCTTTGAACACTTCGGTAGATTTTCTTCATAGTAGTAGCAATAGGGCGATTTTCTTATTAACGTTTAAGTGTAAAGCTTTACTCATTTTATTGCGTATTTTAATAAAACCCTACTAATATTATAAATCCTACTTCCTATCCTACTCCTACGTAATAATTATTATTCTGTGGATGTAATTTGTGACACTTTCACGCAAAAACTACTGAACTGATTTGGATGAACGTTGGCACACGGATAGAGTAATGTTCTGGAACGCGGGTGAAACCGCTGAGGACAGCTAGTCTAGAATATATTTAATCGATACGTTTTTTGCTACAACACTATTTTATTCACAGCTTTGAATTGAACCAACCGTCAAATATTTTTCATTTTTATATTTGACGGCGCCTTATGGAAATCGTATCGCATATTTAAACATTAAACTAAAGTAACATAAATAAGTTTAGCTCGGGATAATAATCTAACAATCAAATTGAAAATATATGTACGAAAATCAGACAGAGAATAGTTTTAAATTATTATTAGGTACTGTAGATTAAATAATATTTGTTGGCGTCACACGGCTTGTGTATTTTGCCATTTTTCAGTTATAGGTATTATTTCCAGTTCTAGTCACAATAAATCACTTTCACATAGTCCTCAGTCAGTCATCGTCCATAAAAGTCATGTTTTAGTACAATGGTGGATGTAAGTACTAAAACTTTTCACGGACTTCTTGAGGCAACTTGAAAAGGCACGATACACATGATTCATTTCATTTCACTTCACTGGTGCACATTGATTGATCTTTATTGAATACCACCGATAATATGCAATAAAACTCAAAATACAACGAATTTATGAAAATAAAAATGAAAACGTAATGTCACTCTGCTAGTTCCCGCCAAAACAGTCTAATGTTATTATTATTAGGTACTGTAACATTATGCACTTTTTTACACAATCAATTGAACCACAGAAAATATCCAGTGATTTTCTAATGATACAAGTATTCTTACGCAATACTTCTGCGACACTGGACGTAATAAGTAATTATTAAAACTTATTTAGTACATAAGTACTTTGTTTCTCGTTTAAGTGTTTTTTTTTTTTGTAAATTAGAAAAATAAATGATTTTAAACAGTATTTAGGTATAATAAAAATCCCTTTACAGTTGTAATACTAAGCAAACCAATTCCGAAATCTTGAAATCTTCTTACTTTCCCCACGACGCTACAGACTTTATTTGCGTAGCGCTTGTAGAATACTCTGAGTGGGATTAACATTTCAAATTGAAATACAGGTGATTTTTAACAATCTCCTATGTCAATCCCATACAAAGGTTGATCGTTTACTAATGATGACGATTGTCGACAACCATCTTGTCTAGGGGGGCTGGTATGCATTCAGCACGAAAGCCCGCCTCCCTCAGCAGCGCAGATGGTGACTACCGCAGGGTTTAAAAGGCAATTAAGAGGAAACGCTGGTGGCGTTTGTTCGATACAAACGTAATCCTCAGTTTCCTCTCTGGATAATGACACTAGAGCCACAGAATATTCAATAGTACTACGTACAGAAAACCCACTTCGAAAACGACATTTAAATAAAAAGCGACTCTTGGATCGACGTAATAAGGCGCAATCCAGCTCGCGCAGCGCTGCGCGCCTAAAATTATATTCACCTACAACTTCCCTCTCTTTCTATCGTATAACTCTATCCTGTATGACGCGGCACGTGTTACGGTAGGGTTGTCTAATGACGTATTATATTATGAATCTTCAATATTTCCTTATCGGTTATTTATGTACCTATTACTATTCTCCTTTCGTGAATAATGACATTTAAAATATCCTAGCTAACTAGTATTAGATCAGAAAGTTATTTTTAAATGTCTGCATATTTTAATCTAAGTTTTAGGCCTATACTGATACTTTGTATACTGAATGTGTATTCTGTCTACGAAACTGAATACAACTATTTTGGGGAAGGGTTTTAGTAACATACATGCATATAAAATCTGGAATGACTGACGACGGGACAAGAAACGGCACGACTACCTAGTCCAGGGCCGTCAGCCGAAATTCACAACGTTTGTTATTAATAATCTTCAAGTTTGTTATATAAAAAAATAATAAAGTTAAAGAATTATTTAGAAAAGGATATACTGAGTAAGTAATAACAATTAGAATTGTATAATTTTTCTGAATATTATTCTACTGATTTTTGAAATATTGGTTTGTTAAATCTTAGTTATTCTAAAAAGGTAGAAGTAAAATCTACACTAATGTATATTCATTAGTGTATAATAATACTAGTATTATAAAGACGTAACATTGGTTTGTTTGTATATTTGAAGAGGGAACACTCTCTATTCTGGAACTACTAACAGTTTCTTAAAAAAAAACATCAAAATCGGTTCATAAACGACGAAGTTATCCGCGAACACACATAAAAAAAAAATTACGGTTGAATTGAGAAACCTCCTCCTTTTTTTGGTTGAAAATCAACAAGAGGGTGTCTCTTCTGGTCGCACTCTAGATATTTGTCTCTTTTTGACACACTGGTATGCTATCAAAACGGGCCTATTAGATCTTGCCGACCTTAATCAAGTCAGAAAGGACATTAAGACAATACAATGAAACAACAACAAAAAATCTAGTACTATGAAAACAACGATACCAACACAAATAGTGTTAAAATAAGAACAATAAACACTTTATATAAGTACGTAGGTATTTATACCTACACGCGTCTTTCGCTGCGGGCGCGTTGCAACCTACTAGCGTTAGTCCGGTAGACCGTTGGCGCGCAATCGTACCTAAACATGGGAGTGAGACAGGCCTGCTAGAGCAATGATTATTTTATCATGCAATCTGTAGGTACCACTGTATGTCCCTCGGTTGTGTTTTTCTCCATAAATTAATTATTATAAGAATTAGGAGCCTTCTAAAAACGCAAAAACTTACCATTTTTAACGCCCTTATCAGACGTCCAGCGAACAAATATGACGAATATAATAAAAGAAAGGAAAACCGACAGACATAGCCAAAACCCTTCTTATTATGATTCTTGTTTTTTTTTTTAAATCGATCCAGTTTTGGATGAGGAAACTGGGGATTACTAAATAGCGATTTCGTCTAATTTAAATAGGTATAATAGGTCCAAGCTGTAGTTGTCTCTATCGCCCTCGGGCGGGATAGCTCGGATACAGCGCGACAGCAATAGATATGGTAAAAACCTATTTTTCAAATTTCTTGCAGCCATCCTTACCTCTTAAGACATAACTTGACCACTCCTCCCAGGATCAGATATATTACGACGATTTCCCCAAGCTAAAAAAATACCATCTAGTTAGTCTAATCCTATTACATCGTATCGTCCCCGCACCGCAAGCTCCAAACAACCCTTCACCAACATCTCTCCAATATTCATATTCTCGTGCAAACCTATGTGTTTTGTTTGACAACTTATTGGTGTAGAAACTGTTCGTTGGTCTCAATATTTGTGTCGGTTGTTGTTGTTCGGTGCCAGTAAGTGCTTATTACGCTATTCTGTGCAATGGGTAAACAAAGTGTTTAAGTCTTTACTATGTGCGGTTTTAAAGTTGTAGGGTAGTTTTGGCTTTAGAACTCTGGAGTCGTTGTTTTGGATATTTTACCTTGGAATATATCAAAAGTAGACACAGACATAAAGCTAGATTTTTTTCGTACGCCAAATATCAAAACATTTTTTTAAATGCTGATTTTTCCCTGTACAAAATTTAATGCCTTACTTAATTGGCATAACATCTCAATACTTTCACTATTACCCTCCCTCTCAGTCTGTCTGTCTGTTCGTAAGAGTGCTTATAACTCAAGAACCACTGCATGGACCTTGCGTAGGGGTGCGATCTCTAAAATCTGGCAACCAGAACAAGAAGTGTGAAAGCCGGATGTTGGAGCTTGGAACCCGGACATTTTAACAGTGCTTTTTTTGTAATTATTCAGTAAAATAAAAAAATAGTTTAGATTGTTGCGACTTGAAAACTTTTAAACCCGGACAAAAATCCCGGACGCTCTCCGAACGCCCTCTAAACTAGGACAAATCCGAGGAAACCAGGACGGATGGCAACCATACTAGAAACACATAGAAAGTTTCTTGAAAAGTTTTTGTTTCATTCTGCTGTGAATAGAGGTGGTTGCGCAGCGACTGTTTGAGTGTAATAATAAGTCAGAGATGTAATAACCATGTGGAATGTCTTTCTTAAATTTTTAGTACAAAATCTGATAATTTCTGTATCGTGCTGCCATCTTTCGGCAAGTTATCGAAGCGTGAATTTCCCATGTAAGAGCTTTCTACTAGCGCCATCTACATTTGTTATTGAAAACACGGGTGACAAAAGTGGTAGTAGTGATTCCAGCAGCGTGAAAACTTTCTGTAGTTTACCTACTCAACGCTAGATGTCACGTTAACTCTACAACTTTTCCTTGCCGTTTCAAGTAAGCTTTACGAAGGTATATAAAGAAAAGGAAAAAGAAACATGAATATGTAATCCCATTTTTTTATACCACAAAGTATCGTGGTATAAAAAAATACCCGTGGGCCGTATGAAAGCATACATATAAAGAAGCATACGGCCCACGGGTTACCATACCTAGGTAGATGCTTGCACAAGGGATAACTTCATAAGTGCCCTTCTAGGGCCTTAATTGATTATTTGACTTTGACTTTGACTTTGAACTCTCATGCAAGTATCGTGTCGGTATTCGTGCGAGGTGGTCGTGTTCAATAGGTGTTTACGTCGATTTGTAAGCGGTCTATTGTTCTGTGCGGTCAGCCCGGCTCGACCCTTTTGTTCGAGCCGTTTACCTGCTGATAACGATGAACCTTTTTTATGGCATTCCTAATGGATAGTTGCGATGATGAATTAACTACAATAATAAAGAGAAACGTTGAAGATACAATAAATATGACGAGATACAATTCACTGGATCAAATTGATATGTTTGAAAGTGAGGAGGGTGATCAAACACCAAATAGAAAGGAATTAAAAGATGATAGTGACAATCAAATATACACAAAACCTGCGAAAAGAACAAGGGAAGAAGAAGAAAAGGATTGGAATCTAGTAGAAAGAAAGGGAAAGAAAATAAAAGAAGATATAGATAAAATTGAAATTTATATTTCAAATAAAGACAAACTTCCAAAACAATTTGGATTGGCAAAACTTTTAAAAGAAAATAATATTAACAATATCTCTAGAGTAAAATACATAAATCCATACCGAGTACGTATTGATATTACAAACGAGTTGAGCGCAGTTACCTTAGAAGAATGCCAAAATTTAATTAGTTTAGGTTGGAGAGTTCAGAGGGCTATGGAGAATAATTTTTCGTACGGATTAATAAAGGATGTTGATCTAGACTTGTCGGAAGAAGATATTTTGAAAAGCATAACATGTCCTAAACCGGCATCTTTAATATCAATCAGTCGCTTACAACGTAGAAATACCGAAAAAGGATGGGCACCGAGTGAAACAGTACGCCTTTGCTTTAAAGGTAATTTTCTGCCCCCTTATGTATACGTGGAAAACTTAAGAATCCAAGTGGAAAAGTATATTTTTCCAGTGTCCCAGTGCTCACGTTGCTGGAAGTTTGGGCATACTGTCAAGAAATGTCCGTCTATGAAGGTCATATGTCCAAAATGCGGCCAGAATCATGCAAACTGCGAAACGAAAACCTTTAAATGCATTAATTGCGATGGAAATCATATGTCCTTATTAAAAATTTGTCCAGCATATCTCAAGGAGAAGAAATTAAGGGAAATTATGTCTGAATTTAATTGCACCTATCGTAGGGCCTTGACTATGTATGTTCCCCCAGTATCTCCAATTAGTGTAAAAGATCCGAATACATATCAATATTCCACTGAAATAAGTCCTGATGATATGAAATCTACACCCTCTCAAAACCTTGAATTGCCGATTTTTTCACAAATTGTTAAAACTACTGCGGTTGTTCACCGAGAAGCGAAAAACAATCTGCCCCCGCCGAAAAGAGCACGCAAAAAGGAACCAAACCCCTTCGAGAGTGATATTCCTTTAGAGCAGGAAACAAATCCCGGTGATGAAAATGAACAAAAGCATTCTGAACATTCGCAAAAGAAAAATGTTAGCTTTAGTGAACTACTGTCGCGGTTGAAGGAAATTCTATTTTTTAAAGAATGCTCAATTGAATCAAAAATGAAAGAAATGTTAAAAAGTTGTGTTGAATGGTTTATTTTGGTTGTTGTCGATAACATAGCAGACTGGCCTCTTTTAAAATATTTAATTGATTATTTCATCGGTTAATAAGAGTAAATGTGTACGATTAAACCTCTTGCAATGGAACGCGCAGAGTATTAGAAGTAAGAAAGCAGAGTTTGAAAACTTATTATTACTGGATAAAATTCACATTGCAGCTTTAAGTGAAACCTGGTTGGAGCCCGATAGCTTATTTTCTGTAAGTGGCTATAAGATATATCGTAGGGATAGAGTAGACGGTTACGGGGGTGTTGCTATTTTAACACACAATTCAATAAAGTCACATATTCACCATAGTCAGAGTAGCAACTTGGGAATAGAACTAATTCACGTAAAATTATATAACTGTGATTGTATAGAAAATATTATATCTATATATTGCCCACCTAATGTGCGTACTAATCATTCTGACTGGGAATACATATTTTCTCTTTCGAGTAAGAAAACATTGATACTCGGTGACTTTAATGGCCACCACACAAACTGGTCAAATAAGATAAATCAGAGAGGAAATCAAATATTTGATGCGTTGATAGATCATTCTTACATAACATTAAATAATGGTGAAATAACTCGTATTAAGTTAGTAGATGGGGTATTACAACAATCCTCTCCTGACATATCTATGGTTTCATCTGATATAGCGTTAAATTTGAACTGGTCTGTATTAAATGAAACACTGGGCAGTGATCATCGTGTTATTAAAATTTCGACAAATTTTACTACTAATTCCCAAAATATGTTTCGGAGGAATTATAGAAAGGCAAATTGGCCCTCTTATTCAACTTTATTAGAAAATCTTTTCTCTGATTTAAAATTACCGGACGATTTACAAAAAGCTTATGATAGTTTTGTAGATTATATCTACTTAGCAGCAGACTGTCACATTCCTTTCATTAAAGTTAACCCCAATCCTGATAGTAATTTTAAACCAAAACCTTATTGGGATGTTACACTATCAAAAACTGTTGCGGAAAGACGTTTAGCCTTATCTAAATTCAGACGTAACCCCAGTCCTGATAATTTGGATATTCTTCAGGATAAAATACGTGTTGCACAAAATAAGATTCGATCTGCTAAAAGCGAAGCATGGCAAAAATTTTGCTCTTCATTATGTGAAAGTTCGTCACAAAGTGAGGTATGGCGAAAAATGAAATGGATGAAAGGTTTTTCAACCCCAAAACACCATATTAATGAGGATAAAGCTTATGAATTGTTACATAGTTTAACACCGGATTATGTTTCACCGAAAGATCCACACTTTATAATTACGAACCCTAAGCTAGAAGCTATAATTACAGTTCAAGAATTAGAACATGCTATTCGTCCTAAAGACACTTCCCCAGGATGTGATAACATTTCATATTCTATGCTGAAAAATCTTCCAAAGAATGGTAAATTGTTATTGCTTGAATTATACAACAAGTTTTATACTTCTTCTTTCGTCCCAAAACAGTGGCGAGACATCGCCATTGTCCCTATTCCAAAAGCTGGTCGAGATCCTCATTCTATTTCTTCTCTGCGTCCGATTTCTATGATATCCTGTCTCTGTAAAATATTTCACAATATTCTAGTCAAAAGACTAGAATGGTATGTAGAAAGTAATACATTTTTAAGTAATACTACTACTGGTTTTAGAAAATGCCGTTCTACATTGGATAATCTGACTAGTTTAGTATCTCAAATACAAGTAGGATTCTCAGAAAAGCGTATTACGATAGGATGTTTTATGGATGTAGACAACGCCTATAACAATGTCGATATATCTAGTTTGTTGCGTACTATGGATCGCCTGGGAGTTGGACAGAAAATGTGTGGCTACATATGGAATTTCCTATCATTAAGGAAGCTCAAAATTTCTGTTAATAATAATTTTCTGTGTCGGAATTCTGGTCGAGGCTTAGCACAGGGTGATCCTCTTTCTCCATTATTGTTTAATATAGCATCTATGCATATATGTAAATTGGTGAAAAACGTATCTATTACGCAATTTGCTGACGACTTTGTGCTGTATGCTACCTGTAGTGACGTAGTCGAAGCTTCCCAAAAATTACAAGTAGCTTTAGATATCTTCCATAAATTATTATTAAATATAGGTTTAGACATTTCATCCTCAAAAAGTAAGGTCTGTGTATTTAAATCTAGTGTTTTTAGAGGCACAGTTGATCTAACTGTCAATAATGAATCTCTACAAGTGGTGGAGAATATTAAGTATTTAGGTCTATGGTTAGATCGGTCTCTAAGGTGGTCCAAGCATATTAATGAGCTGAAAGAAAGTATATCTAGATTCTCCAATATTTTCAAAGTTCTTGCGGGTACTGGGTGGGGAGTACATCCTAGACACCTTCGACGTTTATATTTAGCTATTATTCGAAGCAGGATGGACTATGCCAGTTTTCTTTACGACTCCAGTTGCCAAACTCATTTAAAGAAGATAGAGCGCGTTCAAAATCAGTGTATGAGAATTATTGGCGGTTTTGTCAAAAGCACTGCGATCCACGTTATGGAATATGAACTTTTTCTTCATCCTTTACATGTTCGCAGATTTTATCTCGCTGGAAAATTTTACCTAAAACTAAAATCACTTGGTAATGATGAAGTAATAGACCTTTTAAGTACATTGAATTGTCTTTGTCAAAATTCATACTGGAGTCGAAAAAAGAAACCACTATTGGTGACAATACATGACCAATTTAATTCAATGTCTGTATACTCTAGTAAAAAGTTAGAAATATTTTCCCTCAACACTTGGGTTAGCAATGTGGATTTATTTAAAGTAATTAACACTGATATAGATGGGGTTATCAAAGCAAAAAGAAAATATAATACTCATAGTTTATATACAATATGTAACCAATTTATTGATGAACACTATTCAAATTATTATAAAATATTTACAGATGGATCGATGGATGAGCAGAGTAGTGGGGCGGCTATATTTGATCCACAAACCAAGCTTAGTATTAAATTACAGATAGACTGCAAAACATCCATTATGCGGGTGGAACTCATCGCCATAGCAGAGGCTTTGTCTTACTTGGAATCTATTGACTGTAATAGGTTTGTTATTTTTACAGATTCGAAAAGTGCACTCCAACACTTAATTCGATGTACTTCTAACTTTCAGGGTACACCTATTGCATACACAATTATAAAACTGATCTGCAGACTTATCGACAACAACAAAAATGTCATTCTACAATGGGTTCCGTCTCATATAGGTTTATATGGAAACGAAGAGGTTGACCGGTTGGCCGGAGAGGCCTCAAGTCATGGTATTCCTTTTAATTGTCTACCCTATGTCTCAGAGGTTCTATACAAAATAAAGGAAGTATGCTCTGGAATGTGGAAGGAGTATTTTGATGAGAGATCCTTAACTAAAGGGATATGGTTTAAAACTATGGTTTCAACTCATCAATCTTGTTCTTTGTGGATAGAAAGTCAGCGTATGAACCGTACTGATATAGTGACAGCTTTTAGACTTAGATCAGGACATATTCCCCTAAATGGTTTTGCACATATGATGGGTAAAGTTGATTCACCCTTATGTACTGAGTGTGGAACGATAGAAGATGCATACCATATTATGATGGAGTGTGTCCGAAATGAAGCCGAAAGGAAATCACTTTTTTATGTTAATAATATAAATTTAATTAATGTTGGAGAATGTAACAGTATATTGGCGTTTCCAGTATCGGAGACTGCCAAAATGTTATACAAATTAGTGCAGATAGGTATAAGTAGAAGATAACTGTTTATGTATTTCCGATGAGGGTGACATATTCATTGTATGAATAAATCCCTCTAAAATAAATTAAGAATAAAAAAAAAAAAAAAAAAAAAACTCTCATGCGTTGCCGAACCTGCAAATCTCTCTTCATACCCTTTCTTTAAAAGGGGTTGAGGAAAATCGCTGTGCCAGCAGCGGTACGGACAATACCACTGGTCCCCGCTGTCAGCACAGATGCTCCTCATGGACCTTACAGAACTCTGGCGACCTTACTAACACCTGGAATACAACACCTCATACAAGTTGGTTGTTTGGTTGCGATTTTCTGTAAGGTATCATGAATGATGTTTTGAGATTTCGAAAGTGGCTCTAACGGTTTCGATGAAGGTTTTTCCGAATTTTCAAGCAAAGATCGGTGGCCCAGGTACTTTGTTATAAAAATGGGAAAGTATTATTGGTTTGTTCTTCTTTCACTCAGTGATTTACATAAGTAGTGTAAATATATCAATCAAACAATATGTGCATTTTGAATATGAATTAGGTTACGCGTGTTAGCGCATTATGCTTAGTAAGTAAGTTAAATGTAAAGATTAACCCCTTTACTCATAAAACGTTATTTAACTAATAAGCTGATTAAGTGGTCACCTAAATAACGTCAAATTGTTTGACAATGACAGCAAGGTGACGTTATTTATTTGACCATTTATTCAGTAGATTTAGTTAAATAGCGTTTATGAGTAAGGCCGTTATTTCATAGTTTTATTTGTACGTAGTATTTATATACTCTGAGGTTTTATTCACACCATCAACTGGACAAAATGTGTTTCCTACAAACATTATCTTCGACCTCAGAGTGCGCTCTACAGTATTGTAGAGATTAATATAGGCTACTTATTATCCATAACAAAAATACGGGTTTAATAGCGGGGTTATAGTAATTTAAAACAAAAAAAAAATATATGACTCAGCAAAATTGTCGCGGTATAAATCCACAAAGCTGATCTTCATTCATAAACTAACACTAACACGACAAACTTGTTCCCCCTTCACGAGGCAGGATATAAAGCTAGTTTAGCATAACCCGGGTTCTATATAGGGTGACTGGTAATTAGTAAACGATACTTAGACACATGATTGTACTCATGATAACAAACAACTTTCCCAAAGAAACAAATAGGGATAAATAACAAAATTAAATAAAAGCTGATGGTGTATTCTTATTCTTGTTAGGTATTAAATATTATGGGCTCATGTGCTAAGTAAATAAAAAAAATGTTTTTTTGGGAAAGTTATTTTTTATCATAAGTACAATCATGTGTCTAAGTATCGTTTACTAATTACTAGTCAGCCTATATATATCCGTCACTTAACAAAAAGAGCCAGGACTATCCTAAAACCTGGGTTTTACTAGACTAGGCTAAAACCATCTCATGTAAAAGGTTGATTTACATCATGGCTTATCCTAAATAAGGTCACAGTATTTCATGAAGGTTTAAATCAAGATCAATATCGATTTTAGCCAGATCCAAAACCCATCATTGGCTAATGGTATACCATTGACTAACAAATCATAATATTTGCCCAAACTTTTGGGATTAAAAAGTAAATTGGTTAAGTATGCTCGACATTGGTCGAGCATGGTTCAGTACATTATAATTTTTTCAACATAAAGTGACATTTATTGCACCGTTTTTAGTATCTTAATGCAGCTTATACTAGCACTAGTGCTTTTTACTTTACATTACCGCACAGTTTTATGATAGGTATAATCCCGATTATGTTAAGTTTGTACCTCACTTCAAGTTTAAACGGGTAAAACAGTTTGACAGCGCACCGCTGTCAAAAAATAACTTCCGCGCCATATTTGTTAACGCTCTCATTGTGTGGTTGATTATTATCAAAAAGTCTAGCCCAAGAAATACAAGTCTATTTTTTCCATGCAAGTGTGTTGAAAAACGTCGTGTGATACGCGTGTGCATTGATCATTACACTCTCGGCTCTCTAATCGCGTTCGCCTGCGGCTCGCACGCTTAATACCGCCTCGTCTGTAATTACCAACTTTGCACACATGTATCATAATGTACTATTATTCATACCCTTACCGATCATTACACCTATTAATGTATACTGCTGTTCAGTGAACATGGTCTACTGTGTACCCCGTGGATTTGTGCAACGAAACGCTCCTGTCTAAGGTGGCATGTGGAGGGTCCCAGCAACTCTAACTCGATCTTCAGCCCACCATTCAAGAGCTAATTTCCTTCATCAGTTATATCGGCTTTAATGTAGCCTGTTAATTTCTACTTCAGCTTCTTGCTGTGACATATACTTTATATTATTACTTTTTTTCATTGCTAAAATTGTAATAATGGAGTTGGTTAGGAAAATATTGAAATATATGACGAAAAAATAAATCCCCCCGAAAACATTTTTATGTAAAATGTTGCCAAGACAGGGCTCGCACTGTCAAAAAGCTATCAGATCTCATGTAGAGCCAAGCTTATAACTCTACATGCACTTACTCTACAAGCCCTAACTTCACAAACTCTACACCTTAGTCAAAATATGTGGCTTGGCCGTTTCACTACTACAAGATATCCGAGAATTAAAATGATTTCCTGGGTTTTTCACAAAACTTAGAGGTCATATACTGGACTATAGCCAATACAATTATGGGTATTTCCCGGCATGATATTTTCGAGGACAGTCAGAACTTAAAGTGGATGATGTTTATTCCAATATATTTTCTGTAAGAAAAGCAACGGATCCCTAAAAAGCTAATGGGCCATTATGGTGTCGACTCGATAAAATATCTATACGTAACTTCCGTATCCACGTAATACCCTCCTTTGATCGCGTCGGTTAAATATAGCCTGCTGTTCTACATTCTACGTATAGTTATAATATTTGCGGCTTACGGGTATATACGTTGTTACTGGCTGTTGTTTGAAAATGTTTTTTCTAATTATTTTTAGATATAGGCAGGATCCCAAAAAACTAGGTAGACTTAGTGTTTCTAGATCTTTATTATTCACATTATATCTACACTATTACGCTGCAGGTCATGTGTTCGATTCCTGAGGACTTACATTGGTGTACATGCACATATCTGCATGTCCGAGTGTAAATAGTCTGAGTGTAATTATCTTTATATATATAATTCTACTGCACGTGTGTATGTCACTGAATTCCTCCTAAACGGCTGGACCGATTTGAATGTTTTTTTTTGTATGCGTTTGGGTGGCAGGGCGCCATGGTATGGTTTAGATTCACAAATCAGCCCGGCAGATGGCGCTGCAGTCGATAATATAACCTAGATACCGAAAAATTCATTCAAATCGGTCCCGCCGTTTAGGAGGAGTTCAGTGACAAACACACGTACAATTTTTTTTTGTATGCGTTTGGGTGACGCCCTGGATGGTTTAGATAGGGTAGGGTAGGGTAGCACCACGCGAACGTAGTCGTGGCTGGTAGCTAGTGTATATTAAGTATTTACTTTTTTTTTTTAATTTTTTTTTTATACAACTAAGTCGGTAAACAAGCATACGGCCCGCCTGATGGTAAGCGGTTACCGTAGCCATATGGACGCTTGCAACACACGAAGTAAACACTTATAAACAAAAGTAGTATATGTTTGTTGTTTATCAGTAATCTGGTTTCCATAGTACAAGCTCTGCTTAGTTTGGGATCAGATGACCGTGTGTGAGGAATGACAGAAGGTAGGCAATCAAGCAGTCTAGCTGATGGTATGTGGCCATGTGCCAAAATCTATGGACAATAAAAAAAACAAAAAGTATTTATTCAATCTAAGCCCTGATAAGGCACATATGAACGTTAAAAATGACTCTACACCGCAATACTATTAGGTTTGGATAATCCAAAGCCTACAAAGCAACAATTACTGAATATCACGTATATTTAAGGAGCATATCATCGATGGGAAAGGATATCGAGAGGCGAACTCGGACGAAACATGCGGGACCACCCAGCAGGTGAACTGTAAACCTGGCGTCTGTCGCTGACAGCAACGATTTATTCTTTATAAAAATATATGGAGGTCTATGTTCAGAAATATACCACCGTCATGGTCGGTACCTGGATGGGTGACCACCTAGTCACTGGTGGTATTCCAATTCGAGCGTTTCCGTGCTACGGAAGGCACGCAAAGCCGTTGGTCCTTAGCTGTCATAGCCTTAAATATTATTTAATTACTGTTTTATTTATTTTTTACAGTACTAAGTTGAAAAACAAGCATATAGCCCACCTGCGGCCAGTAGACAAGAAGATTGTTGACAATCGTTATCGTTAGTAAACGATCAACCTTTGTATGGGATTGACATTTCAAATCGAGATATCACGTGATTTTTAAAAATCTCTTATGTCGATCGATTGCAAGAGATTAAGGTAAGGCAAGATCCCATACAAAGGTTGTTCGTTTACTAACGATAACGATTGTCGACGCGGTTACCATAACATAGACGCAGGGAACACCCAGGGCACCCCAGGGCAACACTCGCGCGCTACCGATCCTTCCCCCCTCCCCAATGAGCTCTGGCGACTAGGAACATAACATTTAGTTATTTGGCTGCGGTATTCTGTAAGAAGAAGGTACATCTCCAGTCGAGGCGAAAAATCGCTATACTCTACTTCTCTCCTTTGCTCTTTTTCTTTCTCGTAATTTACAAAATATGTTAATTAAGGAACTAATCTTCAATATAACATCAGTATTGACCCAGGTGTAGCTACAGATAATAAATAAATAAACATTATCATTAAATCCTTTTTAAAACTTAACACATCAGGTGCGTTCGGGATCTATTTTGGTGTATCTGTGCCACTGCTCGTGAAGTGGGTCACCGCAGAGTTAACACTGCAGATGCATTGGTTATATTGTACTAGTGTTGAGATTTGTTGAGATTACTCTTAAACTTGTGTACTAGGATAATACTAATATGCAAAATCTGAATAAAAATAAAAAAATCGGATCACTTTTAAAACCAACAATGAAAAAAACCGCAATCTCACCGTTGTAAGTGATGATGTGTGTGGCCGAAGGTGGTAAGCACACAGAGCCCATAAGGAAAGTGAGTACTACAAAGTACCGCCGTAGGTACTATGGTTTCCTCACGATGTTTTCCTTCATTGTAGGCTTGATAGCGACCGGCTTGCTAGATGATCATTCAGTTCAAACAGTTTTGCATAAACCATAAAACTGATACTCAGTTTGATTTATTTAGTGTGCGTATTTAGTGTGCAATTCAGTATTTTTGGTTCTAGTTTTGATTTGTTGTATTGGAATAAAGAGAATTAACAGTTAAGGCATTAAATACATGCCTTTTTAATTTAGAATTTTTTGCAATCCAAATCTTGATCACTGCCCTTAAATTGCAGTCCACGGAATGTGGCCCAGAAATGCGTTGCGATACCAATTTCACCGCAGCTCTCTTTTAATCAAAATAATTAACTACTCAAATGATTTATTACCTTACAGGGGGACGGGGGGAAGAAAAAAAACAACGCCAATGCCACCAACATCGCAGCAAAACGGTTACTGCTTCAAGTTCGTGTAAAATTTTATCTCTCGATGTAATTTTGTACAGTTCCTGATACAGTTACGGTATATTTATCAAATAGAGGCTTTTTTTACAGATTTTTTTCATTAGCCGAGCAAAAAATATATCATCATCATCATATCAGCCTAAGGATGTCCACTGCTGAACATAGGCCTCCCCCATATACTTCCACTTCCGTTTTGGGCCGCTTGCATCCAGCGGCGCCCAGCGATTTTGACCAGATCGTCGCTCCACCTGGTGGGAGGTCGTCCCGCTCGGCGCGCACCAGTACGTGGTCTCCACTCGAGATCCTTTCTTCCCCATCGGCTATCGGTTCTTCGAGCGATATGGCCTGCACACTACCACTTCAGCTTACTAACTCTACGAGCTATATCGGTAGTTTTCGTTCTCCTACGAAAAAAAAATATACAATTAAATATGATAAGTAAAAAGAGTATACAAACTTACTTCATCTATTAACATACACAGAAGTAAAATAATAGATTTTTTAATACATTTAATTATGGATTGGTTGGTACTGATAAAAAGCTTTCCAAATTGATTCATGAGTTAAGATACAATATACATATAAAAACAATCGTGTGACGGGTCGCTCACTTCCCTCCAATATGGCGAAGAGGGCGATGGCTGCCACACGCGTCATACTTGTGAACAGGTGCTGCTTGTGGGGGCTGGTCTGCTTAAGTTTGCCATTTATTTATTTACTTATTAAATATAGATTCAGTCTACTTTGTAGTTTTGCCGCCGCGCCGGGACACGCAATTGTTGTCAGTGCGATTAGAATGTAAAATTATGTAATGAATCTAAGCTTGTTTTGAAAAGAGTAATTGCTGAGTTTATTGCCGGCTCTTCTCAGCAAATGCAACCTTCCGAACCGGTATTAGAGTATTAGAGTCAGACTTTTCATAAGTGCCTGCGAAGGTCTATTTGAATAAATGATTTTGAATTTTGAATTTTGAACCTTAAAACAACGCAAACGTCTCAATTAATAAAAGGTATAATTTATTAGAATCAAAATGTATAAATTTTGACAATAATTACGCAATATTGATGCGATTCGAGCGTCCCGCTAAACTTAATAAATAAACATGTCGGTGATTACCGAGGACCGCCGTCGAGCCACAAAAAGTTGAGAAAAAAAACAATAAAAAAAATCCGCGAAAGCCGTACAACTCAATTTTGGAGGCACAGCGCGGTGGAAATAAAGTCGAAAAAAAACACTCTGGGGCATTTTTTAGTGTGCTGCAAAACGGTATTGTTGGCGACTACTACATTTTTTATTGAAGATCTTTTTACCTTTATGTTTTTATTGTAATAATTTAATTATGTCTGTTTTTGCCGAGTTATAAAAACAAGACAGTTACTGATTACCTCGATCAAGTTATTTTAT
Source organism: Polyploca ridens (assembly GCA_951394255.1). NCBI lineage: Eukaryota > Metazoa > Arthropoda > Insecta > Lepidoptera > Drepanidae > Polyploca > Polyploca ridens. The sequence continues at coordinate 1,282,103 of OX596250.1, read as the reverse complement.
AACTTTACATAAGTACTTAGTAGGCAGGTAGTTGAACCTTCAGATTTATTTTCGCACGGTATAATAATATATAGAGGACATTTGTGGGAATATTTTTTGTAACACATATACATAATTATTAATTTGAAATTAGACTTAATTGACATTTAGATTTGAAAATAGAATGATTTATTGAATTAGTTATGATTATTATTATTTAACTTAATTATCCCGTTGAGTATTATGTCTACACTTTAAGACATAATACTCAACGGGAGTACGAGGGAGTAAAGGGGTGGGGCGATGGCGGCTTGCGCCTAGCTCTAGTCTGTGCACGTGCCTAGTAACCATACTTTGCGGTAATTTTATTTCAAATTGAATAAGGTATTTCTCAACATATTTACAGTATTTAATGGAATTAAGTCCATTTTTGGGGAATATATATTTTGTACTACCACTCCTGAGTCGCTTGTCGCCGACCAAAACAACACCCTGTATAATAAAAAGTACCTGCTGTGTGTAAAATTTCATGTTTCTAAACACAATTGTTTGAGCTATGCGTTGATACATCAGTCAGTCAGTCGTTTTATATTATTATTTAGAAAATTGCATTGCTAATTATGTGCATAAACTTCCCCGTTGACCACAGCAACAAAGGCCCACCACAAAGCTGCGCGCACGCTCGGATTACAGAGCAGCGCCGGCCGCGCGCGCCGCGGTGGTCCGCACGCCCCCTCGCTCCTCTTTCACCCCCTTTCGCCCCCCGCTGGTCCCTCGCACCTAACGAGCCCGGATTACGGGGAGTCCGATTAATTTGCAAGACCCATGTCTTGGGTGTATTAAGTTTTAAGTGGTATCAACTATTTGGTATTAAGTTATATCAAATGTCGTGGTAGTACGAATACATACATGTTCAAAACCCTGGCTTAATACCTCGTTTTACCCTATAGAGGAAAACTGCATGCAAAGGCAATGTGAAGTCGGCTAATCTGAGGAGGCCCGAACTCTTGCATTGGGCAGGGGCACATAGACGGTAAAACATGGGTTGAGAGGAGTCACAATGCCAGCAGCAGAGGAGACAAGTCATTAGGTCTCACAGCTGGTAAAAGTAGTTCAGATGAAACACGGCCCGCGATAAAAGTGAAACCAAAAAACTCTGCTCCTATACACAGATATAAAAAACTTCTTTTTTATACTACTTAGGTGGCAAACAGGAAAATGACCCACCTGATGGTAAGCGGTTACCGTAGCATGGATGCTTGCAACACCTGGGGGACAAGTCTGCTAAAATGTCATACTGAAACGATACTATTACAATTCCATTATCATTGAGCCGTTGTGCGCAGTCTACTAATTCATAATGGTCTCATAATGAACGAAAAGAATTTTAGTACAAAAACTGTCAAAACTGACAACTAAAGATCATTGTGGCACGATTGTAGTTTCAGTAGAAAATTTTCGCTATTATGGCGCCATTATGGCGCTATTCTGATAGTCGACTACCAAAACTGTAAAATGTCACAATTTTGACACCATTTATTGTTCATGCCACAGGTTCATGCAGAATCTATCACTCGCACGTTGCCAACCCTTAAACTCACTCACACATTTTATTGCACAAATGCGTATTTATTCATAGACTTCAATAGGCTTCAATAGGGGAGGCCTATGTTCAGCAGTGGACATTCATTATGCTGATAAGATGAACTGGCTTCAGTTTGCAGCGATTTCTTTTGCGTATGTGGTTGCCGCATATTACTTACCAGCACAGTTCATATAGGCACACTTTACAATTACACTCGACAATTCAAAATAACATCTTGTCTTGCATGATAGTTTTAAGGTCATCATTTCTTACTGTTTTAGACTCTGTTCATGTTTGTAAAACGGAGGAGGGCGTTGATATCTGCGACACAGTTTTATACTATTGTAGATGTCATCGTTTCAAATGTAATTTGTAATAGTGTTTTATGTGCCTCAAATAAATTTTTATCTTATCTTATCTTAGCACAACGCCTCCTCGAGGATTTCTGTTGACCTTATATCACAGGAATAAACACCACATTTCAGTGATTTTATTTGTCTACGATCTTCCGTAAGGCTATTCCGAATTTTGAACAGAGAACCCGTTGCTAAAGATAGAGATTCCAGCAAATTCCCACCGCCCGAAAAGAAACATTTCAACCTATCCATAAACTATTCAATAAATCATTACTGACTGAAACGTGTCCCACAATGAAGACAGGGGATTAAACAATAATAGTATGTGCTCTACTGGGAACCACAGGTTATAAAAGGTGTCCGAAAAGTGTACAAGAACACGTAACGTCTTTGTCGGTAGTTTTTTGGACGTTTCGACGTTTGTCGGTAGTCACGAATTGAGCTGCGTAATTTAGCGAAAGTTCAGGGTGTTTTTGTGGTGCGTATGAATAATTTAATTCAGTTTATTTAAACTCTACATCGTGCGACAAATGATAAATGTGTGGCTTCATTTATTTGAGTATATAAGATATATAATATATCTATGATATAAAAAAAAAAAATTTAATACAAGCTTTTTTTCGTGATTGTACTTTTTGTTGACTGTACTTGCATTGTCTTCAAATATACTAATGTACACCAAATATCAAGTCAATCCGACGACTGGAAGTGGGTGAAATTCGACTTGCAAGATTCTACCCGAACGAACAAACATACATACATACATTGCAAGTTAAATAAAAGCTTGTAAAATATACATAGCTGCGTGTCAAGAATGTTCCAGGATAATATTATTAAACTCTAAATCTAAGGTGTCTAAAATAGCTGATAAGAGCTCATTAAAATTATTGGTGATGGATTCAAAATATGTTTGCTATAGGTTAGGAATTTTAATTAAAATCGGTACTCAATCAAAATTTTTGCTAAAATAAAAATCCTACAATTAATTAATAAATTGACCATCTGGAATTTTGATTGTTTCATTAGTAAAATACTTTACGTTCCACATATAAACCTAATCTTATGGTGCGTCCATGCTACGTTAAGCGAGTACGAGCCGAGCCTCGAACGAACAGGCTTTGTTCTTTGCTCGCGATTTCAAGCATGGACGTACTACGAGCCTACAACGAGCGCGATGCGAATCCATGTTCGTGAAAAACTGACAATCGGGCGGAGCGCAGTCGAGCACTCTACGAATGCTCGTTCGAGGCCGTCCACGCTACGCGAATCGTGCTCGCAGTGTGCTCGTTCGTGGCTCGGCTTGTGCTTGGTCCACCAAGCATGGACGCACAATTAGATTCAAAGATTCCATATTGCTTTATCATAATTATACAAAATAGCAGTTTCTGAAGAATCTTCACTTTTTATACGACGTCATCGATAAACAAGCGTACGGTCCACCTGATGGTAAACAGTTACCGTAGCCATATGGACGCTTGTAACTCTCGGAGCATCACTCACGCGCAGGAACACAACATAAAGCTATTTGGCTGCGGTATTCTGGGTGGAGGTACCAGTCGAGCTGCTCTTGAGCGAATAAGCGCTACGCTCTACCTCTCTTAAACACATCCAGATATGAAGTAGAAGCTTCAAATGAGGCCATATTAAGCCACCAAGTCTTCAGTCCACCTGTCTCATCCTGTCTTCTCCATCGATTATCTACTCTATGTGACTTCATTTCCTTTGGAGCTGAGAATAAAATCCGTCATAAATACTCACTAACTTCCGCCCTTGGTTTGACCCTCGTACCCGAGTTACCTAATATTTTCCGGAATAAAAAGCACCCTATATGTTATTCCAGGGTATGATCTATGTTTATGCCAAGTTTTATTTAAATCCGTTCAGCCATTACGGACCTGAGTGGTAACAAACATATCACACATACATACATTAGTTAATAGGACAGGATGTTCTACGAATGACCCTATCACAGAACCTTAAGGCGCCGATCCCGCAGAGAGAGTTCTAGAGTTCCGAGTTCTGCATTCCGTGTTGACTATTGTGCACACAGCAATCAGTCTAGAGTTCTAGAGTTCTGCAATATTCGATACTGATTGCACATCACACACTTTTTTTACTTTCAAAGGCCCCACATAGCTTACAGTTAACGCGGAATGCAGAACTCGGAACGCGGAACTCTAGAACTCTTTTCTGTGGAATCGGCGCCTAAACATTTTTAGCCTTTTGACCCTTAAATTAACTCAACATAAAGCTGTTAAATGAAAACATTATGTAATCTATATGGTGGAGATAAGCAAATACAAGATATATATACAAACTTTGTCTCACTAGAGGCTGTGTCGGCGCGTCCCAAGTCCATTCGATGCAAATTCTCACATCGACCGTCTTGTGGTGTGGTGTAAGGCAAACGGTGATGGCGTTTGCCTTGATTCAATAGTACATAATTCTAATGGGCATAAAAAAGGGTAGGTCCAAAGTAAGTATAGAAAGGGTATGTAAAGGCTAATGGGATGATTAAACAAAATAATTAATCAGCCCAAAATTATTAAATGAGATAATATCGTTACGTCTAACGCCAATGAAGTAGGCAGTGGTCTCGGAAATAAAATCCACATTGCACAGTTTTTTTCTGAAAATCATTTTTGTATGAACTCAACAACTCAGGGTCTGCAACACGCGAGTGATACCCCTGGTGTTGCAAGCGTCCATAGGCTACGGTAACTGCTTACAATCAGGCGGGCCGTATACTTGTTTGACAACTTAAAAAAAAAATGAAAAACAGCTCCAAAGGGGTCATGCATGTAGTTAAAAGCCATCTCTCGCATAGCCAAACCTGGGATTTTATTTATTTCTAAACAAAATAGCACCAATTGTATTTTTGCCAACTGAGGAATAGAAACCAAGATGTCCATTACAGTCCATTGCCAAGCCTTATAACGCTGGGCAATCAGAACGATTAGCAAAATATCAGCAATAGTTATAATAAGTGTAATTTATTGGTCTTTACCTATGAAATTGCCGTTTTGTATGAAAAAATTTAAACGAATTTTTTTTATTTGTATTAATCGAAGTAATTACCCATGCAATCAATGCATCTTTGCCAACGCAGTGGCAGTTTATTGATGCCCTTCTTAAATAAATCAGCTGGACGGGAGGCCACAAATTCTTCAAAGGCATTTTGTACTGCCTCTCGGATATTGATTTTTTTTCCCACCAAGAAGTTATCCAAATTCTGGAAAAAGTAGTAGTCTGTAGGCGCAAGGTCTGGTGAGTAGGGCGGATGACGGAGAACTTCCAACCCCAGTTCTTGCAACTTGGAGACCGTCTGCTGTGCAGTATGAGGTCGCGCGTTATCGTGCAGGAGCAGCGGAGACGAGCGATTGACCAATGCTGGTTGGAGATGTGCCAGCTTCTCCATCATTGTGTTCAGGTCTTCACAGTACACATCTGCAGTAATGCTCACCCCGTTTGGTAAGAAGCTGTGATGAATCACACCGGCGCTAGACCACCAAACAGTGACCATTACTTTTCTAGGATTAAGTTTTCGTTTAGGGCATTGTTTAGGTGCTGAATCAGGATCCAACCAACTTGCTGAGCGCTTGCGGTTATCAAACAGAATCCAGTTTTCATCGCAGGTAACAATGCGGTTCAAAATTCCTTCATTTGTGTGTCTGTTGAGCAGTGCAAGGCACGTTTCGACGCGTACTTCGCGCTGGCGATCATTGAGTTCCATTTGTCAAGCTTTTTTGCCTTGCCAATTTGACGCAAATGGACCAATATTGTTTTGACGCTAACGTCGAAAGCTGCTGCTAATTCAGCCGTCGATTGTGTATCATCAGCTTCCACAATCGCCTTTAATTCGTCATTGTCGACCAAAGTCTTCGGACGACCGCGAGGTTCATTTTTCAGGTCGAAATTCCCAGAACGGAAGCGAGCAAACCAATTACAAGTGGTGCATTGGTTTGTAGTGTTAGCTCCGTAAACGTCGTTGATGTTGCGTGCCGCTTGTGCCGCATTGTTGCCACGACGGTACTCATATTCCATAATTACTCGAATTTTTAACGTATCCATGATGACGAAAAAGATTGAAATGCGATGAAAATGTAACACTAATCAATAAACAAATGACTATTTTTGGAAAAAGAATTCCATGTTTTTAAAATAAAATTAATTTGAAATTAGAATTCTTAGCCAAACAAAAATTATTTTGATTTGAAATGGCCAGTACTGCAGAACGGCAATTTCATAGGTAAAGAGCTATTATTTAAATAATAAAACTAATTTGTATTGAATCAAGTCGAATTAGCACAAATGAATATTCATTTGTGCTAATTCGACTTCATAATATATATTCTCATTTATGAAATACAGAATCTAATCTAATCTAAGTAATATTTTGTAATTTAAGAGTAATAATCAATTTCTATACACACACACGTAAAAAGAGCACACAGAGCCATATATACATCTATCTAGATGACGGTTGTTTTAATTACATCTGTCTTGACAATATTTTCATATATCGCTGTCCTCCTATCACTTGCACCACCACACATGGTATGCCAGGAATGCAATATTCGCTTCTACGGTGTAAGGCCCGACTTTAAATAGCGATGCGAGCGAATGAAGGATTATGGGATCGAATTGCGATTGTTTTACTTCGCGGTATGCGTGCGAACCGATCTAAAAGGTCGTAATTACGTGGTATATCATTATATTTATCATACGTGTTGCATGTTTGTGTCCTTTTGTCGTTGCGTAAGGGACAATGGATTACTTGTTTGGCTTGTGTTTATATTTTTTTAATCTAGTTAGAGGTTGAGTTGTTATCCCGTAGCTGAATATGTATAGCTTGAGATAAACACTTGAGTTTAGTCTTTGTTAGTTAACAAAATCTTTGGTGATCTGTTAGTGACGTAGAAAGGTTGAGTGAAGGAAATCTAATGGAAACAAATAAAATAATTGTTGACGATCCCGAGCTCACAAGTGGTTTAGAGCCCCTCAGTCTGACGAGAGACTTTGCCTCCTTATATGTGTTCTACCACTTGTACAACGGAGAGTGTTCTAAAGAATTGTTCGACTTGATGCCCACGGCTAGCTTCCACCATCGCAACTCACGCCATCGACGGGGAGTCCATGCACACACATTGAAACCAGAATTGTTTCGAACTGTACGGGCTAAAAGGAGTTTTCTTCCGCGGACGCTCGGACTGTGGAATGAGCTCCCCGCCGTGGTTTTCCCAATGGAGTACAGCATGGGGTTCTTCAAAAAGGGTGTAAAGCGGTTTCTTCAGGGTCGGCAACGCGCGAGTGATACTCCTGCTGTTGCAAGCGTCCATAGGCTACGGTAACTGCTTACCATCAGGCGGGCCGTATGCATGTTTACCAAAAAAAAATCTGGCTATTTTGTATCTACCCGCCTGACTGACTCAACCTCAAGTTAAAAACTACCGCCGACCTACCTACGAGTACTAGCTACTAACTAGCTTTCAAGTGATATAATTTCCCTAGGCATTGTGTAACATAGGTACCACACCCGGTCACATTATCACTTGCCATGGATTTCTTACACTGAAAAAAGTAAAGACATCGCTACTACTTTCGACCTTACATACATACATTCTGACCTCATTGTACACTCGATAAGTAATCTCAATTAAACTGTATGAAATAAAAAGTTTCTTAACATCCAAAGGCAGACCGCTCGTCTCCAATATATTACATCATACCTTGAAGGTCTAAACTCAAGCAAAAACCTGAGTGGAGACATAAATAAACTATGCAAAGTGGAGAAGCGGTGGGACGATGGATTAATCTTGCGGAATCCGCGAGTTCCCACGCTCGGTAGCGGGGCTTGCGACGCGCAGCGGAGAGGCTGTAGCGATATTGTTAATGAAAAACGTTTTGTTGATTTGTTTGTGTTACATTCAGATTACTGTGTAGATGATTTAGTAATATTTGCTTTACATGCTTGATGTAAAATAATTAGTGTAATCATCAAGATGTATTGAATATAAAAACTTTAAAATAACCGCCTTCAAAGTACACTAAAAAGAATGAAATAACTCTTATCAGAGACTGTTTTGAAGATTTTTTTGTTATAAGGTTTTTTTTTCTTTTTTTTTCATTTTGAGTTACGTATATACGTTTTCAATACTTCTCAAGATTTGTCACTGACCGAGGATGTGCATATTATTGATACATTTTCGACAATATAGAATAAAATGCTTCAATCGCAGTGTTTCTGCTGTTTTCCGTTGAGGAATGCCATCATATCTTCAAATTCTGTCATAGTAAATTAAAACTCACAGTTTTCATTTCCATTCATAAATTACATCTAGAACTGTAGTCTAGATCCCATCCTCACTATCATGGATCCAATCCAATACCCGACGTTTTTGATGCCCGCTATCGAGCACAACTTGTCTACACCCAAATCAGCAACACACACAAGTGTAAATTGCTTGGTCGAACGACACTGGACAATGCCGTTGGGTGGTCGCGGGGTAGGGAACCTCGCGAGCGGTGAGGAAGGAGGCAGACCGGTCATTTCAGGCTTTGCCTAATTTGAGGACTTTACGATTACATACATTTAATCGACGTGGGAATTCGACATATTGGATGTCAAGTTTATTTAAATAGTGGTTTTACCGTTGCATTTGTTGTGAAGGGAAGATACATTCATATATCGCCTTGGTGATTGAGCTATATAGGTACTATAGCTAGAGGACTAGAATTCAAGTGCACCTTAATTGAAATTTCTTTAAAGAAGCTAGCCTACTCGTTTACCCGCAACCTTCAAAAAATTCGAGTTCAAGATCATTTATTCAAATAGACCTTCGCAGGCAATTATGAAAAGTCTGACTCTAATACTCTAATACCGATTCGGAAGGTTGAGGGTTTAGTACGTAATAACGCACAATGCCGCAATATTCCAGGTTTTCGGTGTGACACTACTCAGTTATATTAATAGTTATTCATTTGCATTGTCATAAATCCAATAGGAAATTTATTTTTTTACTTTTCACATAGGAAAAATCATTAAATTGACTGTTTGTTATTTAGTTTGGAGTACTTCTTTGAGAGACCTTTTTTGAATTTTACGGAACATGCTGTCTTTGCAGTCAAATCGGTATTAAAGTACTTGAAACAAAAAAATACAAAAATACATGTTAAAAAGTTCATATTGTCTTCTATTTTTCTAATAAATAACATCATAACGTTTTGTACATTTTTGTTATGAAAATGACAAAACAATACCGCGTAAAAATTAAGATTTTTATCGATGTTTAGCGCTGTTTTTAATATGGAAATCGAGTGTCAAACTTCATAATTACTATTTATTAATACGTAGCAGTTAATGCTTAAAATTATAACATTAAAAAAATCCGTAAAAATGTCATAATTATTTTATACCGAATATTTTAAAACTGCTATATAAATCGATTGCGGAGGCCACGGCTCGGCAGACCCGGCTCCACCGTCTCAGAGAGAGGACGTATCGCTCTGTTATCCGCGCGCTAAGTTCGCCAACATATTATTACGATTGAGAGTATTGCTACAATCGCCCGCATTATAGCGCGCTCTTACCACTTATGATACTTGGGTTGATAAGTTAAGTTATATTGATAAATGGTAACTGTTTCTCAAATTACAATACGCCAGTAACTATTTTGAATAATAAGCTGACAAATATTCAAAATTAGTTTATTTTTTTGTTATTGTTAATAAATATCTTCTACCGGAAATCATCGCCTAGAAAGGCACGATCGATCAATGCCAATCAGAAGTAATGGATAAATATCAAATATAAGGGCGGCCTTATGTTTGAAAATTCCTCCGTTTATATACACTAATAATAATACCTACCATAAAAGAAAAGATTTGTATTTTTGTAAGTTTTGTTAGTTTGTAATTTCAATAAATTTCAAAAACGACTGTACCGATCTTTCACCACTAGAATGCATGTTACCTATCATATCACTTAGTAAAATAGGCAATATTATATTAAGTGATATTTTGGCAACGGTAACCGCTTACCATCAGGCGGGCCGTATGCTTGTTTACCGACTTTGTGGTATAAAATAATCCCATCAAAAACATTCTGTAAAAAACTAGCCAAGTCTCGATGGAGCTGCTTGTTTATCTCTTATCGTTGAACATTCTTTATACGTTAGTGGGTACAAGTACAGATTGGTGCAATGGTGTCATGGAACACCTGGTTTTGTACCCTTGTGTTCCTTTCAACGGCCAAGTCACACAACATTAACTATAATAATAAAGAAATCGCAGTAGAACCTTAGACTTGGCACGACTTTGTCTAGTTTTTATTACTTTTTAGAGATAAACAAGCAGCTCCATCGAGACTTGGCTAGTTTTTTACAGAATGTTTTTGATGGGATTTCACTTCTTTTTGTAGAAAATGAAGCGGCCCACCAAGTTGAATATTTTTTCAAAATTGAAAAAAGTGTCCGCCATTTTGAAATATTTTGTTACAGGTCCGATTGCTATCAAAATTGATTTTTGAGAGACTCTTGGACCATATAAAATGAATCTTTGCTCAAATTTGAAAAAAGTGTCCGCCATTTTGAACTATTTTGTTACTGGTCTGATTGCTCTCAAAATTGATATTTGAGAGACTCTTGTACCATATAACATGAATCTTTGCTCAAAATTTTAAAAAAGTGTCCGCCATTTTGAACTATTTTGTTAGAGGTCCAATTGCTATCAAAATTGATATTTGAGAGACTCTTGTACCATATGACATGAATCTTTGCTCAAAATTTTAAAAAAGTGTCCGCCATTTTGAACTATTTAGTTACTGGTCCGATTGCTATCAAAATTGATATTTGAGGGACGCTTGGAACAAATAACATGAATCTTTGCTCAAATTTCAAAAAAGTATCCGCCATTTTGAACTATTTTGTTAGAGGTCCGATTGCTATCAAAATTGATTTTTGAGAGACTCTTGGACCATATAAAATGAATCTTTGCTCAAATTTGAAAAAAGTGTCCGTCATTTTGAACTATTTTGTTACTGGTCTGATTGCTCTTAAAATTGATATTTGAGAGACTCTTGGACCATATAACATGAATCTTTGCTCAAAATTGAAAAAAGTGTCCGCCATTTTGAACTGTTTTGTTAGAGGTCCGATTGCTATCAAAATTGATATTTGAGAGACTCTTGTACCATATAACATGAATCTTTGCTCAAAATTAAAAAATGGTGTCCGCCATTTTGAACTATTTTGTTAGAGGTCCGATTGCTATCAAAATTGATTTTTCAGAGACTCTTGAACCATATAAAATGAATCTTTGCTCAAATTTGAAAAAAAGTGTCCGCCATTTTGAACTATTTTGTTACTGGTCTGATTGCTCTCAAAATTGATATTTGAGAGACTCTTGGACCATATAACATGAATCTTTGCTCAAAATTTAAAAAAGTGTCCGCCATTTTGAACTATTTAGTTACTGGTCCGATTGCTATCAAAATTGATATTTGAGGGACGCTTGGAACATGTAACATGAATCTTTGCTCAAATTTCAAAAAAAGTGTCCGCCATTTTGAACTATTTTGTTAGAGGTCCGATTGCTATCAAAATTGATTTTTCAGAGACTCTTGGACCATATAAAATGAATCTTTGCTCAAATTTGAAAAAAAGTGTCCGCCATTTTGAACTATTTTGTTACTGGTCTGATTGCTCTCAAAATTGATATTTGAGAGACTCTTGGACCATATAACATGAATCTTTGCTCAAAATTTTAAAAAAGTGTCCGCCATTTTGAACTATTTTGTCACTGGTCCGATTGCTATCAAAATTGATATTTGAGAGACACTTGTACCATATGACATGAATCTTTGCTCAAAATTTTAAAAAAGTGTCCGCCATTTTGAACTATTTAGTTACTGGTCCGATTGCTATCAAAATTGATATTTGAGTGACGCTTGGACCATATAACATGAATCTTTGCTCAAAATTTTAAAAAAGTGTCCGCCATTTTGAACTATTTAGTTACTGGTCCGATTGCTATCAAAATTGATATTTGAGGGACGCTTGGAACATGTAACATGAATCTTTGCTCAAATTTCAAAAAAGTGTCCGCCATTTTGAACTATTTAGTTACTGGTCCGATTGCTATCAAAATTGATATTTGAGGGACGCTTGGAACATGTAACATGAATCTTTGCTCAAATTTCAAAAAAGTGTCCGCCATTTTGAACTATTTTGTTAGAGGTCCGATTGCTATCAAAATTGATATTTGAGAGACTCTTGTACCATATAACATGAATCATTGCTCAAAATTAAAAAAAGTGTCCGCCATTTTGAACTATTTTGTTAGAGGTCCGATTGCTATCAAAATTGATTTTTCAGAGACTCTTGGACCATATAAAATGAATCTTTGCTCAAATTTGAAAAAAGTGTCCGCCATTTTGAACTATTTAGTTACTGGTCCGATTGCTATCAAAATTGATATTTGAGGGACGCTTGGAACATGTAACATGAATCTTTGCTCAAATTTCAAAAAAAGTGTCCGCCATTTTGAACTATTTTGTTAGAGGTCCGATTGCTATCAAAATTGATTTTTCAGAGACTCTTGGACCATATAAAATGAATCTTTGCTCAAATTTGAAAAAAAGTGTCCGCCATTTTGAACTATTTTGTTACTGGTCTGATTGCTCTCAAAATTGATATTTGAGAGACTCTTGGACCATATAACATGAATCTTTGCTCAAAATTTAAAAAAGTGTCCGCCATTTTGAACTATTTAGTTACTGGTCCGATTGCTATCAAAATTGATATTTGAGGGACGCTTGGAACATGTAACATGAATCTTTGCTCAAATTTCAAAAAAAGTGTCCGCCATTTTGAACTATTTTGTTAGAGGTCCGATTGCTATCAAAATTGATATTTGAGAGACACTTGTACCATATGACATGAATCTTTGCTCAAAATTTTAAAAAAGTGTCCGCCATTTTGAACTATTTTGTCACTGGTCCGATTGCTATCAAAATTGATATTTGAGAGACACTTGTACCATATGACATGAATCTTTGCTCAAAATTTTAAAAAAGTGTCCGCCATTTTGAACTATTTAGTTACTGGTCCGATTGCTATCAAAATTGATATTTGAGTGACGCTTGGACCATATAACATGAATCTTTGCTCAAAATTTTAAAAAAGTGTCCGCCATTTTGAACTATTTAGTTACTGGTCCGATTGCTATCAAAATTGATATTTGAGGGACGCTTGGAACATGTAACATGAATCTTTGCTCAAATTTCAAAAAAGTGTCCGCCATTTTGAACTATTTAGTTACTGGTCCGATTGCTATCAAAATTGATATTTGAGGGACGCTTGGAACATGTAACATGAATCTTTGCTCAAATTTCAAAAAAGTGTCCGCCATTTTGAACTATTTTGTAAGAGGTCCGATTGCTCTTAAAATTGATATTTGAGAGACTCTTGGACCATATAACATGAATCTTTGCTCAAAATTGAAAAAAGTGTCCGTCATTTTGAACTATTTTGTTACTGGTCTGATTGCTCTTAAAATTGATATTTGAGAGACTCTTGGACCATATAACATGAATCTTTGCTCAAAATTGAAAAAAGTGTCCGCCATTTTGAACTGTTTTGTTAGAGGTCCGATTGCTATCAAAATTGATTTTTCAGAGACTCTTGGACCATATAAAATGAATCTTTGCTCAAATTTGAAAAAAAGTGTCCGCCATTTTGAACTATTTTGTTACTGGTCTGATTGCTCTCAAAATTGATATTTGAGAGACTCTTGGACCATATAACATGAATCTTTGCTCAAAATTTAAAAAAGTGTCCGCCATTTTGAACTATTTAGTTACTGGTCCGATTGCTATCAAAATTGATATTTGAGGGACGCTTGGAACATGTAACATGAATCTTTGCTCAAATTTCAAAAAAAGTGTCCGCCATTTTGAACTATTTTGTTAGAGGTCCGATTGCTATCAAAATTGATATTTGAGAGACACTTGTACCATATGACATGAATCTTTGCTCAAAATTTTAAAAAAGTGTCCGCCATTTTGAACTATTTTGTCACTGGTCCGATTGCTATCAAAATTGATATTTGAGAGACACTTGTACCATATGACATGAATCTTTGCTCAAAATTTTAAAAAAGTGTCCGCCATTTTGAACTATTTAGTTACTGGTCCGATTGCTATCAAAATTGATATTTGAGTGACGCTTGGACCATATAACATGAATCTTTGCTCAAAATTTTAAAAAAGTGTCCGCCATTTTGAACTATTTAGTTACTGGTCCGATTGCTATCAAAATTGATATTTGAGGGACGCTTGGAACATGTAACATGAATCTTTGCTCAAATTTCAAAAAAGTGTCCGCCATTTTGAACTATTTAGTTACTGGTCCGATTGCTATCAAAATTGATATTTGAGGGACGCTTGGAACATGTAACATGAATCTTTGCTCAAATTTCAAAAAAGTGTCCGCCATTTTGAACTATTTTGTTAGAGGTCCGATTGCTATCAAAATTGATATTTGAGAGACTCTTGTACCATATAACATGAATCATTGCTCAAAATTAAAAAAAGTGTCCGCCATTTTGAACTATTTTGTTAGAGGTCCGATTGCTATCAAAATTGATTTTTCAGAGACTCTTGGACCATATAAAATGAATCTTTGCTCAAATTTGAAAAAAGTGTCCGCCATTTTGAACTATTTAGTTACTGGTCCGATTGCTATCAAAATTGATATTTGAGGGACGCTTGGAACATGTAACATGAATCTTTGCTCAAATTTCAAAAAAAGTGTCCGCCATTTTGAACTATTTTGTTAGAGGTCCGATTGCTATCAAAATTGATTTTTCAGAGACTCTTGGACCATATAAAATGAATCTTTGCTCAAATTTGAAAAAAAGTGTCCGCCATTTTGAACTATTTTGTTACTGGTCTGATTGCTCTCAAAATTGATATTTGAGAGACTCTTGGACCATATAACATGAATCTTTGCTCAAAATTTAAAAAAGTGTCCGCCATTTTGAACTATTTAGTTACTGGTCCGATTGCTATCAAAATTGATATTTGAGGGACGCTTGGAACATGTAACATGAATCTTTGCTCAAATTTCAAAAAAAGTGTCCGCCATTTTGAACTATTTTGTTAGAGGTCCGATTGCTATCAAAATTGATATTTGAGAGACACTTGTACCATATGACATGAATCTTTGCTCAAAATTTTAAAAAAGTGTCCGCCATTTTGAACTATTTTGTCACTGGTCCGATTGCTATCAAAATTGATATTTGAGAGACACTTGTACCATATGACATGAATCTTTGCTCAAAATTTTAAAAAAGTGTCCGCCATTTTGAACTATTTAGTTACTGGTCCGATTGCTATCAAAATTGATATTTGAGTGACGCTTGGACCATATAACATGAATCTTTGCTCAAAATTTTAAAAAAGTGTCCGCCATTTTGAACTATTTAGTTACTGGTCCGATTGCTATCAAAATTGATATTTGAGGGACGCTTGGAACATGTAACATGAATCTTTGCTCAAATTTCAAAAAAGTGTCCGCCATTTTGAACTATTTAGTTACTGGTCCGATTGCTATCAAAATTGATATTTGAGGGACGCTTGGAACATGTAACATGAATCTTTGCTCAAATTTCAAAAAAGTGTCCGCCATTTTGAACTATTTTGTAAGAGGTCCGATTGCTCTTAAAATTGATATTTGAGAGACTCTTGGACCATATAACATGAATCTTTGCTCAAAATTGAAAAAAGTGTCCGCCATTTTGAACTATTTTGTTAGAGGTCCGATTGCTATCAAAATTGATATTTGAGAGACTCTTGTACCATATAACATGAATCATTGCTCAAAATTAAAAAAAGTGTCCGCCATTTTGAACTATTTTGTTAGAGGTCCGATTGCTATCAAAATTGATTTTTCAGAGACTCTTGGACCATATAAAATGAATCTTTGCTCAAATTTGAAAAAAAGTGTCCGCTATTTTGGACTATTTTGTTACTGGTCTGATTGCTCTCAAAATTGATATTTGAGAGACTCTTGGACCATATAACATGAATCTTTGCTCAAAATTTAAAAAAGTGTCCGCCATTTTGAACTATTTAGTTACTGGTCCGATTGCTATCAAAATTGATATTTGAGGGACGCTTGGAACATGTAACATGAATCTTTGCTCAAATTTCAAAAAAGTGTCCGCCATTTTGAACTATTTTGTAAGAGGTCCGATTGCTATCAAAATTGATTTTTGAGAGACTCTTGGACCATATAAAATGAATCTTTGCTCAAATTTGAAAAAAGTGTCCGCCATTTTGAACTATTTAGTTACTGGTCCGATTGCTCTCAGAATTTATATTTTAGAGACTCTTGGACCATATAACATGAATCGTTGCTCAAATTTGAAGAAAGTGTCCGCCATTTTGAACTATTTTGTTACTGGTCTGATTGCTCTCAAAATTGATATTTGAGAGACTCTTGGACCATATAACATTACTCTTCGCTCAAAATTGAAAAAAATTGTCCGCCATTTTGAACTATTTTGTTACTGGTCCGATTGCTCTCAAAATTGATATTTGAGGAACGCTTGGACCATATAACATGAATCTTTGCTCAAAATTGAAAAAAAGTGTCCGCCATTTTGAACTATTTTGTTACTAGTCCGATTGCTCTCAAAATTGATATTTGAAAGACTCTTGAACCATATAACATGAATCTTTGCTCAAATTTGAAAAAAAGTGTCCGCCTTTTTGAACTATTTTGTTACTGGTCTGATTGCTCTCAAAATTGATATTTGAGAGACTCTTGGACCATATAACATTACTCTTCGCTCAAAATTGAAAAAAATTGTCCGCCATTTTGAACTATTTTGTCACTGGTCCGATTGCTCTCAAAATTGATATTTGAGGGACACTTGGACCATATAACATGAATCTTTGCTCAAAATTGAAAAAAGTGTCCGCCATTTTGAACTATTTTGTTACTGGTCCGATTGCTCTCAAAATTGATATTTGAGAGATTCTTGAACCATATAACATGAATCTTTGCACAAATTTGAAAAAAAGTCCGCCATTTTGAACTATTTTGTTACTGGTCTGATTGTTCTCAAAATTGATATTTGAGAGACTCTTGGACCATATAACATGAATCTTTGCTCAAAATTGAAAAATAGTGTCCGCCATTTTGAACTATTTTATTACAGGTCCGATTGCTATCAAAATTGATATTTGAGAGACTCTTGTACCATATATCATGAATCTTTGCTTAAAATTGAAAAAAAAAGTGTCCGCCCTTTTGAACTATTTTGTTACTGGTCTGATTGCTCTCAAAATTGATATTTGAGGAACGCTTGAACCATATAACATGAATCTTTGCTCAAAATTGAAAAAAAGTGTCCGCCATTTTGAACTATTTAGTTACTGTACTAGTCCGATTGTTCTCAAAATTGAGATTTGACAGGCCTTGGGATTACAAAACACGAATCTTTTTTCAAAATCCAATAAAGTGTCCGCCGTTTTGAATTATTTTAACTGGTCTGATTGCTCTCAAAATTGATATTTGAGAGACTCTTGGAACATATAACATGAATCTTAGCTCATAATTTAAAAAAGTGTCCGCCATTTTGAACTATTTTGTTACAGGTCCGATTGCTATCAAAATTGATAATTGAGAGACTCTTGTACCATATAACATGAATCTTTGCACAAAATTGAAAAAAAGTGTCCGCCATTTTGAACTATTTTGTTACAGGTCCAATTGCTATCAAAATTGATATTTGAGAGACTCTTGTAAGCAAGATCGCAAGTTCTTGCGATCTATGTACTATAGATGCTTTAAGTCACAGTTATCATACTCACAACTATTAGATAAGTTCAAACTTCTCTCCTTAGAAGCTAGACGTGAATATCTGCAAGCGAATACTCTGCATGGCATTCTCCACAACAATATGGACGCAATATACCTCACGAGTAAACTATGCTACGTAGTGCCTCGAACTATCAACAAACGTAGTGCTCATGCAGGAACTCTCTTTTCAGTAAATACCTGTCGTACGAATTCTGAACTACGCTGCCCTTTGCGCCGTATGGTTGAGTCATACAATTCTACTTTTATAGACATTGATATTTTTTCATGTACAAAATGGAAATTTAAAAAAGATGCGATTGCGATGCCATTAATATTATAATTAATATAATAATTCCATTAAATACTGTAAATATGTTGAGAAATACCTTATTCAATTTGAAATAAAATTAACGCAAAGTATGGTTACTCGGCACGTGCACAGACTAGAGCTAGGCGCAAGCCGCCATCGCCCCACCCCTTTACTCCCTCGTACTCCCGTTGAGTATTATGTCTACACTTTAGCTTATTACATGATTTTCAAAATTTTATTTTGTTTATTTAAAAAAATAAAGTATTTTTTTTAGCACCAGTATCATTTGTATTATCGACCCTGAGTCGCTCGTCGCTGACCAAAACAACGACCTGTATAGTAAATTTTTAAATATTTCTAAAGCCTCTAGTGGCACATTATAATATCATGTTTTATAGCCATCTGAGGATAATGTAGTTGGCTACAATATTATTATTTCAATTATGTATATTTTTATAGTTATATTTATGTTGTTGCTGTTTTTTATCCCATAATAAATAAATAAATAAATGTAGTCGTGTATCTAGACGAAATTAAAAAAAAAAGAGTCTCTCAAATATCAATTTTGAGAGCAATCAGACCAGTAACAAAATAGTTCAAAATGGCGGATACTTTTTTCAATTTTGAGCAAAAATTCATGTTATATGGTTCAAGAGTCTCTCAAATATCAATTTTGAGAGCAATCAGACCAGTAACAAAATAATACAAAATGGCGGACACTTTTTTTCAAAGGACAATGGGCAGAAATGTATGGAGTTTGGTCTAGGTCGCGGCCACTTATGAAATGTGTTTTTTTTTATCCTTCATACACCCACAAACAAACCTTATTATGAAAATAAATTCGTAATGTATTTGAATAAAAAGTTATAAGACTTTGAAAATAATTATATGCCATAATTTCTCAATACAAATAAGGGTTTTTTTCTGCCAGATCGCTTTGATTTCCATCGACTAATAGCGATCCATAGTACTTCACAACCGCGTCGCTATTTACCTGCAGTCCAGCACCCATACTCAACCCCCGCGCAGCCCCCCTCTATTTTCTAGGTGCGCGAGATTATTTAAACTATTCTTCGCTAGTTGACTGTCGAATTACTTCGCATAATTTTGTGCTCTCACTATTTGGATCTTCTTCTCTACTCAGTAACAACTCGGCCTGCTTAGCTTTGAAAAGTGTTTTGTGTGTCGGACGGTAAAATGAGTTGGATGAAAGCATCGGCGCGCTTTACGGATTTTGTTAAAGGATTGTGATTGCGAAAGCAATGGATCATTGTAAAACGTGCCGCGTTTCGAATCAAAACTGGAGGCGTTTCGTCACCCCTTTTCAAATGGGCAATATACAGCATTAAAGAGCTCTTCAATTAACTGCACCTTTTTTGGATGAGGTTATTGTTAACGAATTCAATGTTTTTTAAAAATAATAATAATAAAGCCGAAGAGTTATTTTGTTTATTTAAACGGGCTAATCTTTGAATTGAATTTTAAAACGATGATAGCTTAGTGGTAGTGACGTCGGATACCGAGATGAAAGTCCCGGGTTCGAATCCTACAATGAGCTTGAGCTTTCGGTGAAGGAAAATATCGTCAGGAAACCAAGGTGATAGGGTACATTGTAGTAGCATTTGGCTGGCTACCATCATCAAGTTGAGAATCTATCGCCAAGCACCTTTTTTTATACCACTAAGTGGCAAACAAGCATACGGCCCGCCAGATGCGGTTACCGTAGCCTATGGCCGCTTGCAACACCAGGGGTATCACTTGCGCGTTGCCGACCCTGCAGAAATCTCTTCACACCCTTTTTGAAGAACCCCATGTTGTACTCCATTAGGAGAACCACGGCGGGGAGCTCATTCCACAGTCCAAGCGTCCGCGGAAGAAAACTCCTTTTAGCCCGCACTGTTCGAAACAATTCTGGTTTCAGTGTGTGAGGATGGACTCCCCGTCGATGGCGAGAGTTGCGATGGTGGAAGGTAACCGTAGGCATCGAGTCGAACAATTCCTAAGAACACTCTCCATTGTACAAGCGGTAGAACACACATAAGGAGGCAAAGTCTCTCCTTAAACTGAGGGGATCTAAACCGCTTGTGAGCTCGGGATCGTCAACGATTCTGACGGCACGTCGCTGAACCGAGTCTAGAGGCCCAAGCTGGTATCCAGGTGCTCCCGCCCATAGATGACAGCAGTACTCCATATGAGGCCGGACTTGCGACTTATAAAGTTGCAGCCTTTGCCCCGATGTGAAGTACTGCCTCGCTCGGTTGAGCACTCCAAGCTTTTTGGATGCCAGCTTAACCTTGTCTTTCAAGTGACTTCGGAACAAAACATCGCCAGAAATGTCGACGCCAAGGATCCCAATGCTTTGGCTGATGTTTAAGGAAGTGTTCTGGAATTGTGGAGTCACAGACCATGGGGTTTTATTAGCGGTGAACGCGCAGGCTTGAGTCTTGGTGGGGTTGAACTGGACTAGGTTTAGCCGACCCCAATCGGAGACACTAGTTAGTGTACTCTCGATTTCAGACACTAGCCGTTCGCGGCTTTCCGCCACCACGGAACGAGGGATATTTGCAGGGCCCGTGTAATGGGTGTCCCCTGTACTGTCGTCTGCATAGCAATGAACGCCATCAATAGACAGCATATCATGGATATGCAGAAGGAACAGTGTTGGGGACAGCACAGAGCCTTGCGGGAAGCCTGCATTTATGTCCATGCTATCGGAGCAGCTACCATCAACGACGGCTTTAATGCATCTGCTGGACAGAAAGCTGGCGACCCATTTGCATAGTCCCTCGGGAAGCGCGTAATTTCGATAGAAGACCCCGGTGCCAGACCCGATCGAACGCCTTCGCCACATCTAGGCTCACTGCCAATGCCTCACCTTGACTCTCTATGGCGAGTGACCAACGGTGTGTCAGATACACTAGAAGGTCACCAGCCGAGCGACTGTGGCGAAAGCCGTATTGTCGGTCGCTCAACAAGTCGTGATCCTCCAGGTATCTCAAAAGTTGCGTGTTGATCACTCGCTCCATGACTTTGGAGAAAAGGGAAGGGATGGCGATAGGCCCGTCTGGCCCAAAAAGGGCGACAGATCAGACCCGACGAATTACCATATTTAATTATAATTGGATTGCATTATAATTGGCCTCTCTGGGTGCACGTGGGCAGTCTTATCCTATCGGTGTGTTCCGACAGCTGCACTTGAGAGCAAGTTCCTTCTAGGCTTTATGTGCTTACCACCAAACTTCGGACACATTGTCATCTTCACTTATCATGGTAAGATTGCGATTGTAAGACACAGGCCAATAAAAAGTAAAAAAAAAATATTTAAGAAAAACCAATTGCCAGCCGGATTCGAAAAATTCTTTCACTAATGGGAAACATTATCCCAGAGTATGATAGGCTACTTTCCATCCCAGGAACGTGGGTAAGACCGCGGAGGACAGCTAGTAATTGATAACACCGTTATGATTATGTACCGTTATATCGGTAATTAAAAGTTTAATTATCTCTTAAACCAAATGAGTTACAGATTTGGTACTTTAATATTTTCTGGTCGTTATAATAAAACCTATCGATTGACAATGGTTTCGGCAGTGGCCGCACCCTAGACCATTTCGCCCATTCTCCTTTGTGCAAAGATTCATGTTATATGGTTCAAGAGTCTCTCAAATATCAATTTTGAGAGCAATCGGACCTGTAACAAAATAGTTTAAAATGGCGGATACTTTTTTCAATTTTGAGCAAAAATTCATGTTATATGGTACAAGAGTCTCTCAAATATCAATTTTGATAGCAATCGGACCTGTAAAAAAATAGTTCAAAATGGCGGATACTTTTTTTCAATTTTGAGCAAAGATTCATGTTATATGGTCCAAGAGTCTCTCAAATATCAATTTTGATAGCAATCTGACCAGTAACAATATAGTTCAAAATGGCGGATACTTTTTTTCAATTTTGAGCAAAGATTCATGTTATATGGTCCAAGAGTCTCTCAAATATCAATTTTGATAGCAATCTGACCAGTAACAATATAGTTCAAAATGGCGGATACTTTTTTCAATTTTGTGCAAAGATTCATGTTATATGGTACAAGAGTCTCTCAAATATCAATTTTGATAGCAATCGGACCTGTAATAAAATAGTTCAAAATGGCGGACACTTTTTTTCAATTTTGAGCAAAGATTCATGTTATATGGTCCAAGAGTCTCTCAAATCTCTCAATTCGCGATACCGTGAACGGGCGGGTCGAGAGGGGCGCGCGGGCGAGCGCACAAATCGCTCGGCACCTCACGACATTGCACCCGTGGGGAGCCGGGGCGGGTTGCTATTATAATTATATTAATAATAATATAGAATTATTTTAACAAAATAAAACCAAATAAAAGTTTAATTGGATAACAAATTATATAGGTACCTGAACTACTTTGTTTACTAGTGTAAAAAAACAATATTCAGTACATTGTACTATATAACTACTTATAACCTAATTCAACCTACCAGATACCTTGTTTACATCTACATCTTGTTTTGTCTACATCGATCGACATGAAGCCATACTGAAAAGTATCAAATAATAACGCGCGCAGTAAGTAAGTTGGCGGAGGAGCCGCACCAATGTTGGCCCCGCGTTGACTCGGCTTGGCGCTGGCAAATACCTAAATTCGAGCGCGGCCGGGTAGCATATATGCTCTTCCGGCAATAAACTCAGCAATTACTCTTTTCAAAACAAGCTTAGATTTATTACATAATATTTACATTCTAATCGCACTGATAACAATTGCGTGCCACGGCGCGATGGCAAAAGTACAAACTAGACTGAATATATATTTAATAAGCAAATAAATAAATGGCAAACAGCCCCCACAAGCAGCACCTGTACAGTATTACCCAACTAATATGGCTTACAGTAGTACCCAATTAATATGGCTTACCGATGTACCTGCGCAGAAGTTACATTTTCAAAGCGCGGGAAACGCTATTGGCCGACAGCTGCCGTCATGTTAGGGCGCGCCGTGCGGAGGGGCGTGACTTGCGAGTGAGACGGAACTAACAGCTGCAGTGTATTATGAACCTTATAGTAGTGATCTAAGGTTGATTGTAAGTTTTAAGCATTCTTTCGTTAATCTTCGGGGCCATGCTTTCTTTTCTGTGTGAACGAAGATTCACGACGCGTCATATAAGTTGGGTAATACTGTACTTACGATGTATGTTTTACGATGTACCTGCGTAGAAGATACATTTTCAAAGCGCGGCTATTGGTCGGCAGCTGCCGCCATGTTAGCGCGCGCCGTGCGGAGGGGCGTGACTTGCGAGTGAGAAGGAACTAATAGCTGCAGTGTATTATGAACCTTATAGTAGTTATCTTAGGTTGATTGTATGTTTTAAGCATTCTTTCGTTAATCTTCGGGGCCATACTTTCTTTTCTGTGCGAACGAAGATTCACGACGCGCCATATTAGTTGGGTACTACTGTACCTGTACCTACAGCTCTCTTTAGTCATAGCTCAATGTTACATAGCTTTTGTGATTGTTGTTGTACATAATCTTCCGTGCTTCAGAAGGCACGTTAAGCCATTGGTCCCGGCTAACACTTAATTGTAATAGTGGTTAAGCTAGTTAGAGGCCTCCTAGGCGGCTTGAAAACTCCAAAGGTAGGTTGACCACTAGCTTACCTCCACCAATCCGCAGTAAGTACGCGTGGTGGAGTATCTATCCATTCCCTTTCACCCTCATTCGTGAAAGGAAGCCTGTGCTCAGTAGGGACATTATGGACTGATGATGATGATGATAACCCTCCTCGAAGAACCTCCTAATTAACTGTGACAATCGCATCAAAATCCGTGTTGTTTTTCGAGTTATAAGCATACTAACTGACATAGAGACAGGTAGAGAGACGTTTTATAATTTTGTAATGTAAAGGTGCCGGCTCGCATCTGACCGCAGGCAGCAGCAGCAGGCGACACTGTCGCCACGACACTACTCTGTCACTTTCGTTCCTATGTATTACTATGGAAGTGACGTGTCTATGGAAGGTATTTTATACTAATACATAGAATCCTTTAGTGTCGTGGCAACAGTGTTACCCGCTGCTGTTGCCTGCGATCGGCTGCGAACGGATTTTCATGTGTATCCTAAGATTGCTAATTATGCTCGAGATGCAGTGATTATAATCACCACTTCCCACGTCAGGACTCCGTTGGAAATTTCTGCATACCTCTTTGGGTATAACGGGTCGATGTTCTTTCCTACTGACATTGGGTTTTTTTCTATCTTTGTCGCCAATCTTGCTTAGGTCACCGTAGTGGGTTATAGCCCCATATAAATATTATACTGATGTAAAACAATAATTAGTAGTAATAAAGTTATTATTAAAACCTTACGCATATGTAAACAAGTAATTATTTGTCATTTTATAACTTTGTATGTATTTATTACATCTTACATTATTACACTAGTTATGGTAGTAAATGTATGAATGTTTATTACAAATGGATATTAAAATGGAATTAATTAATCCTTTCTTGTAATCTTAATAATAATAATATATAAAATGATAAACTGATTGTTGATATATCAGCCCACAGCCCAAACCGCTAGACCTAGAGATTTGAAATTTTGCACAAAGATACCTTATACAGTGGAGGCATCCACTAAGGAAGGATTTTTGGAAATTCCACCCCTAAGAGGGTAAAATAGGGGAAGACAGTTTGTATGCAAGTCCGTCAGTTTTGAAGTTAGGATCTTCAAATTTTGTGTTTAGGCTGACGATTGAAAATTAATGTGTAGTTATCTCAGCGTTTGTGATAATTCCACCACCGAAGGGAGGAAAAGGGGGATGAAGTTGGGTATGCAAGTCCTTCAATTTCAAAGAAAACTTCACTAAATGTATTATTATACGGTGTAGGCATCCACTAAGGAAGGATTTTTGGAAATTCCACCCCTAAGGGGGTAAAATAAGGGATGAAAGTTTGTATGCATGTTCGTCAGTTTTGAAGTTAGGATCTTCAAATTTTGTGTTTAGGCTGACGATTGAAAATTAATGTATAGTTATCTCAGCATTTGTGATTATTCCACCACGGAAGGGAGGAAAAGGAGGATGAAGTTGTGTATGCAAGTCCTTCAATTTCAAAGTAAACTTCACTAAATGTATTATTATACGGTGTAGGCATCCACTAAGGAAGGATTTTTGGAAATTCCACCCCTAAGGGGGTAAAATAAGGGATGAAAGTTTGTATGCAAGTTCGTCAGTTTTGAAGTTAGGATCTTCAAATTTTGTGTTTAGGCTGACGATTGAAAATTAATATATAGTTATCTCAGCGTTTGTGATAATTCCACCACCGAAGGGAGGAAAAGGAGGATGAAGTTGTGTATGCAAGTCCTTCAATTTCAAAGTAAACTTCACTAAATGTACTATTATACAGTGTAGGCATCCACTAAGGAAGGATTTTTGGAAATTCCACCCCTAACAGGGTAAACTAAGGGATGAAAGTTTGTATGCAAGTCCGTCATTTTTGAAGTTAGGATCTTCAAATTTTGTGTTTAGGCTGACGATTGATAATTAATATATAGTTATCTCAGCGTTTGTAATAATTCTACCACCGAAGGGAGGAAAAGGGGGATGAAGTTATGTATGCAAGTCCTTCAATTTCAAAGTTAACTTCACTAAATGTATTATTATACGGTGTAGGCATCCACTAAGGAAGGATTTTTGGAAATTCCACCCCTAAGGGGGTAAAATAAGGGATGAAAGTTTGTATGCAAGTTCGTCAGTTTTGAAGTTAGGATCTTCAAATTTTGTGTTTAGGCTGACGATTGATAATTAATATATAGTTATCTCAGCGTTTGTGATAATTCCACCACCGAAGGGAGGAAAAGGGGGATGAAGTTGTGTATGCAAGTCCTTCAATTTCAAAGTAAACTTCACTAAATGTACTATTATACAGTGTAGGCATCCACTAAGGAAGGATTTTTGGAAATTCCACCCCTAACAGGGTAAACTAAGGGATGAAAGTTTGTATGCAAGTCCGTCAGTTTTGAAGTTAGGATCTTCAAATTTTGTGTTTAGGCTGACGATTGAAAATTAATGTATAGTTATCTCAGCATTTGTGATTATTCCACCACGGAAGGGAGGAAAAGGAGGATGAAGTTGTGTATGCAAGTCCTTCAATTTCAAAGTAAACTTCACTAAATGTATTATTATACGGTGTAGGCATCCACTAAGGAAGGATTTTTGGAAACTCCACCCCTAACAGGGTAAAATAAGGGATGAAAGTTTAAATGCAAGTCCGTCAGTTTTGAAGTTAGGATCTTCAAATTTTGTGTTTAGGCTGACGATTGAAAATTAATGTATAGTTATCTCAGCATTTGTGATTATTCCACCACCGAAGGGAGGAAAAGGAGGATGAAGTTGTGTATGCAAGTCCTTCAATTTCAAAGTACACTTCACGAAATTTAATATTATACAGTGTAGGTATTCAGTAAGAAAGGATTTTTGGAAATTCCACTCCTAGGGGGGTAAAATAGGGGATGAAAGTTTGTATGAAAGTTCGTCAGTTTTGAAGTTAGGATCTTGAAATTTTGTATTTAGGCTAACGATTGAAAATTAATTTATACATGTTTCAGCTTTTTTGACAATTCCTCCCCCACAGGGTGAAAAGGTATGGGATGTATGTAAGTCATTCAGTTTCAAAGTAAACGTCATTTAATATATTATTACACAGTGTAGGCAATCACTAAGGATTTCTGGATATTCCATCCTTAAGGGGGTAAAATAGGGGATGCACGTTTGTATGAAAGTCCATCAGTTTCGAAGTTAGGACCTTCAAATTTTGTGTTTAGGTTGACGATTGAAAATTAATTTATATGTGCCTCAACGTTTTTGATAATTCCGATCCCGAAAGGGTAAAAAGGGGGATGAATTTGTGTATGGAAGTACACTAAATTTATTATTTAAGCTTATGGTTATAAACTAACGCAACGAATATTGTTGTTGTTGGAATTTGAACCCTTAAGGAGTGAAAAGGGGGATTAAATTTAGTATATGAAGTTCTTTATTTTCGGAGCGAAAATTTCAAAATTTATTATTTCGGCTTATGGTATTGGCGTATTGAAATGACTTGGCTAAACAACATCAGGAAAAAGAGAGGAATCGATATTAAAACAAAGATCCGGTTAATACGAGCATTGGTATTCCTCATTTTCATGTATGGAGTGGAAGCGTGGACTATACTGGCCCGAGAAAGAAAAAGGATTGATGCATTCAATTCAATTCATTGAGATGTGGTGCTGGAGATGGATGTTGGAAATACCTTGGACATACCTTAAACTATACACCTTAAACTACTAAACGCAACAATGCATCAATCCTTTCGCAGCTCCAAATTAAAACACGATTGTCCATCATATGTCACCAACGTATTTTTTCCTATTTCGGCCACATGGTGCGCAAAGGCGATGAAAGTTTGGAAATCTGATCATAGTTGGAAACACGAAAGGAAAACGACTACGTGGTCGTTCACCAACAAGATGGTCCGATCAAGTAAAAGACTCATCGTCCTCCAAGTTTTACAGAAACCAAAAGACAGAAACCAGTGGAGGCAGATCATTCGCTCTAGAAGCAAACCCAATGTTGACCACGATCCTCAGACATGAGGGAAAGAGAGATAAGGCCTCCAAAATTGTGCTGTGGAACAAGTAACAGCTCTCCGCCGCAATGTTATTGAGGCCAACATATTTACTGGTTCTGCCAGAGGAAAAAAAGTCTTTTTGCCGCGTATACCATTGATCCCAAATCACCTTCCGTTTGAATTTAAAAGATAACAGTTCCTAATTAAGGTTTGTAGTCACAGGGAAAAACTCTGAAATTTGCTAGAGTTGATTTGCGGCAGGACTGAAAAAAGAAATGACCTACGCGGGCGAAGTCGCGGGCTATAAAGCTAGTATTAATTATAATTGCAGTACCATAATTGCATACAGTACAGGGGGCCAAGTCTGCTAAAATGCCATACTGATACGATACTATTGCAATTCCATTATCATTGAGCCGATGTGCGCAGTCTACTAATTCATAATGGTCTCATAATGAACGAAACGAATTTTAGTACAAAAACTGTCAAAACGGTCTGAAACTGTCTAAAAGATCATTGTGGCACGATTGTAGTTTCAGTGGAAAATCATCGGGAAGCTATTATGGCGCCATTATGACGCTATTGTGTTAGTAGACTACCAAAACTGTAAAATGTGTCAATATTGACACCACTGATAGTTCATTGGAACAATTGTAATAGCAGACTTATGGCCAGGTATTAGTAGCTGATTTTAAAACGTATCTACCGTAGTTTTAAGGGTGTGAAGAGATTTTTGCAGGAACGGCTACGCGCAACTGTTACCCCTAGTGTTGTGAGCGTCTATAGGCTACGGTAACTGCTTACCATCAGATTTTTTAATGATAAGTTATAAGGTCTTATTAATCCTTTGACTTTTAACAGACTTCTTTTATACTACTCAAGTAGCAAACAAGCTTACGGCCCACCTGATAGTAAGCGGTCATCGTAGCCTTTGGACGCTTGCAACACCAGGGGAAAACCATGGCGGGGAGTTCATTCCACAACCTGGGCATTAGTTATTTATTTATTTAATATTTTTTTGCTAAAAATTGTAATAATAAAAAAATACCAAAAAATCGCAAACGGACATATGGTGTAATAACATTGCAAACTTTAAGAAGAGACATAATATACTATATAGATTACGATGCACAGCTTTAGTGTTATAGCATTCAATATAATAACTGAACAATCGTTAAACAGTTTAATCATAGTTAAGTGATCGTCACTTGCATCGTTCTGCGACGCACATTAAACCGATAGTTAAATTACAAACATTAATATTTTAATGCAACCAATAAAATAAATACTCTAGATGTTCTCGCAATGAGCTATTTTCCTTATGTTCGAGACATTTTCAAGATTTATAGGTGGTTGTTTTTAAAAAAAAATATTCTTATCTTCCGTTCCACAGGATCTGTTCTCTCTGCTACGCTGTTTTTGCTGCATATTAATACCTGATACCCGGAATCTATGGGTACGCAGATGATAGCACCGTCACAGAGAGTTATGTATCCGATCCACATCAGAGTCTCTCAGAGAGGGTATGGTTACGAGATTGAACTCGGCTCTAAAACTTCGTCGACTTCTATGCCTCTAAAACACAGGCCTGTCTTTTTTCTGCCAAGAGGAGTCTTCAACCTGACTCCTGCATTTCGTGATGTATCTGTACCGATATCCAAACACCTAGATCTTTTGGGTCTCAATTTATCCTCAGACCTGGACGGTCCATCGAGGCAAAGGCTAATGTACTGTTGCCAAAAAAATTGGTATCCTGAAGGTGAGACGGTACTTCACAAAGGAACAGCTACTAAATCTATATAAACCTCAAGTTTGATCTTGCATATAGTACTGTTCTCATCTGTGGGGTGGCTCAGCCAAATATCAACATGCAACTTTGAATAAAAATAATTTATAAAATTAAACATAAAAGATTATTTTTAACCACTAGCAAAATTTTCAGCGGAATAAATCATTAAGTGGTTTTTTTCGCACTTTCAGATTTGATTTGTATTAATTACATTCACTCCTGAAGTTGTAACGCAGACGGCAGTATTTTTAGACGCAACGTACATTACGTTCATCTTCGATCATTATGTCGGCGGAACTCTAGCTAGGGACGTACAGTAGTAACCAACTGATATGGCTTACCGATGTACCTGCGCAGAAGATACATTTTCAAAACGCGGGAAACGCTATTGGTCGGCAGCTGCCGCCATTTTAGCGCGCGCCGTGCGAAGGGGCGTGACTTGCGAGTGAGACGGAACTAACAGCTGCAGTGTATTATGAACCTTATAGTAGTGGTCTAATGTTGATTGTAAGTTTTAAGCATTCTTTCGTTAATCTTCGGGGCCATACTTTCTTTTCTGTGCGAACGAAGATTCACGACGCGCCTTATCAGTTGGGTACTACTGTAGGTACATATTATAGAAATACAGAGATTGTGATGTTTTTTTTTTTTGTAACTGCACTATATCTAGTTATTGCTAGGTCTGTGTAAAGGGCGGCGTAACGGCGCCGAGTTGCCTAGCAACCGAGCCGGTGTGGCGCCGCGAAGGCTGTCACGCCGATTAATGGTTGCAATGACACTCACTTCGGAAACTTCTTAGCTGTGAATCACCAATAATACCAATATTTATGTCATTAAAATAATCGGTAAAATATCATTGAGTTATTATTACTACATAGAGAGAAGCTATCATAAGCAAAGGTTATGTCCCATCTTTTTAGAGTCAACTAAACTTCTCTTTAGCGCTGAAACAATAATTAGTCGTCTAAGCAGAAAGTAGAAACACATAGCGCTATCAGAACGCTTTGATGAGTATTTTTCTCGCAAACACCGTGATTTTCACGGCGCTTACGCTTTTCGTTCATCGTTCTACAACAACAAGTGTGGCCGGATGGCCAACGGGATAGGTGAAACTAAATAAAAGCTGGTAATAAACATACCTTATAAACAATGTAGGTACATACAATAACTAAACCTAATCTGAACTCTCAGACACTCATCCGAGTTAACAATGCAGAATATCTTCAATATTGCATGTCTGAGTGGCAGACGTGACGCTTCACGGCGCGAGAGGGTAGATTCGTATGATGATAACTGAACTGAAGGGGTTCTGCTTTCACTACGTGTTTTGCAACCTTGGTTCAGGGTCATAGTTTTGAGGGCATAATATTCTGTTGTTAGACAGTAAAATTTTAGAGGAGATAGCTGGAGGGTATAATCGGTCGATGGTTGGGTACTTTGTCGTACCCATCTGGCTGGCTTCTTCTAATTCCCTTCTAGGCGTGTTTACAACAACATTGTCACTTGTCATGAAAATCAAAATCAAAATCAAAAAGTCATTTATTTAGTTTAGGCCCTAGTAAGGCAAATATGAACGTTAAATTGGTACATACAGTTGAATTTACCACCGGTTCGGAATACACTTAAACTGAGAAGACTCTGGCAAGAAACTCAAATTAAAAAAAAAATAATGAGATTGTAGTCAAAACACAGGCCTAATAATAGCAAAATATAAAACAGATTTGTGGTCTTGAGCCCGTCGTTGATAAAGTCAAAATTATAACATGGACTGGAGGAGACTGGTGCCTAAACTAGGCAAGGCCTGTATTTCAGGACACCAGGTCTCCAACCCACGGTCATGTAAACATTTTTTTAAATCTCAAGTAACTAACCAAAAACAAGATAGGTCTATGGGATAACTTGGCAATATGTATATAGAGTTACTTAAACTATGTTTTTTGACTCATGGATAGATGTGGGTTCTTATTACTTTTATTTGCCACGAAGAATCAGAAATATTAATATGAACTCAAAAAGGTACTTTCACATGGCGCTGGCTGGCGGGATCAAGATGCCCGTTACGGTTGCTGCGTTCGCTCCACAGCGTTGGCCTATGAATGTTATCATCGGTGTGTAATTAGTGCGTCTGGGTACAACTGGGGGCGCGCGGGCGTGGGCCGCGATGCGTGGCGGCTGAGGTCGCGGCCGGCGCGACGACGGGCCTCCACCGTGGAGCGAATTTAGTGACGGCAATTGAAGTATTTCATTTTGTTACGGACTTATAGAGCTAAGAGTCGATTTTCAAATAAGCGGTATTATTATTGACCCTTAGCCAAAATGTTGTAATAAATTAGATTTTAGGTAACATTTCATTTGACCATTAATAAAAGCCTGTTTTGTATAGTACTAAGGTAGTAAACAAGCAAACCCACCTGATGGTAAGCGGTTACTGTAGCCTATATGGACGGGTTCACGCGTCGGACACACGCGTTGCCGACTGTGCAAAAATTTGTGAACACTATCAATCTCTATGGTCAACACCCGTCCTAATAAACCCCACGATGTACTCTTATGATTATACTAGTACCCAAGGCAGATATTGCTTTCCCGGGATAAAAACAACATTTTAGAGGTTTCGGTATGCGGACAGCACAAAGAGAACAGCGAAAGAACTAAAGACCCAAAATTACCCTATGTGTGAATCCAGACCATATTCTATCAGCCAATCCATTCAGTAGTTCTTGCGTGAATGAGTACCTAACAAACATGCATACATATAAACTTTCGCGTTTATAAATATTAGTAAAGTCCACAGTATGACATCAGGACCTTTACCTAATTTAATTCTAAAAAACCGATTGCACAAACTAAAGTGACTCAATTCAAAGTGTGAATAATATACAATAGAATGCACTGATCCTGCTCCCACGCATTCCCTTTGCATTTTGCCCAAAATATTTATTTGTATCCTCTTTCGTGCGCATTCATTGTTGTTTTGTTCTCTAACCTTTATTGTTACCGCGACACCCGCGCCTGCGCCTGTGCCGGTTCGCAAATGATCTAGAATTAAGGAGCAGATGGGATTCCGCAATACAATTAATCCTAAACTGGATAACGAATCAGCCTCTCCGTCGTCAACTAGGCAATCAAGTGAGGAAAATGCAGCATTTTATTCTACTAAGATACCAAAGAAGCTCATCGCCTACCTAATAGCATCACGTGCACAGACTAGAGCTAGGCGCAAGCCGCCGTTGCCCCACCCCTTTAATCCCGCGCACTCTCGTTGAATATTACGACTACACTTTAACTTATTACATGATTTTCCAATTAATTTTATTATTATTAAAAAATAAAGTATTTTTAATTTTTTTTTTTAGCACCAGTATCATTTGTATTATCGACCCTGAGTCGCTCGTCGCTGACCGAAACAACGACCAGTATTATAGATACCTATTGAGTCTCGAAGGAAACGATAAGTACAATGCACACAATGTTTGTCTGTATGAGACTCGGACCAACCTTCATTTCCAACCGGCCCAATATAAGAAATGAAAAAATATCAAAAAAGTACCTAAGATATTCACCTTAACCACTACTGATATGCATCCAAAAAATAAACCAAAAAAAACTTTATTAGTAAGCAAAGAGACCTAGGTTTCAGTCCTGATTATAAATTAAGCTAAGTTCCTAAGAACATGTCTGGAATTCCTACATTTATTATTTTGGGATAACCACCTTTTATTTCGATTTCGAGCGCTATTTTACAATCGATTTAACGACCACCTACCGATTGGCAACATTAGAATATTATATGAAGCAAAATAAATGTCTTTAAAAAGATAGTCAGTGTACAAAATTGTATGCAATATTACAAAGAACTATTAATCATCCGCGGTTTTACCTGTTCCCGTAAAGAACAAAAGGCGGTCTATGTCACTCTCTGGCTCAACTATGTCTATGAAATAATCTTACCATACGTTGCTCTTAAACTAAAACTTATATCCTTTAAATAATTATAACTTTATTTGTTTTATAACTTTCACCATTTTAAAATTACAAAAACCTTATTTGTAATAGGTTCAATTTAAAATAAATACAATTACTTGTCATTTATTGTCGCTGTATTATCAATGAAATTTTTATTGCAATATATTACTAATTTCAGCTAAAGTCAAGGCGATTCGCTCAGTTTTTAACCGACTTCAAAAAAAGGAGGAGGTTCTCAATTCGAATGTTTTTTTTTTTGTTTGTTACCTCATACTCATAACTCCGTCATTTATTAACCGATTTGGAAAATTCTTTTTTTATTTGAAAGAGTACACTTCCCGTTTGGTCCCATTGTCATCAGAGGATTTGATTACTTCTTAGTGTACTTTGAAGTCGGTTTAAGTTTTTTGTAAAACAGTCCAATTATTTAATTAAATCATCTGCTATGTGACTTGTGATGTGGTTTTCAGATTGTATGAGCCTTCGTTTATTAATACTATTTTAAATAAATTTTAGTTTAAATAAAACAAACAATACTACATTCTAGCCGCCTGCAGAAAAGTTAAATCTGACCTAATTAAAATACTTTGTCGCTGATTCCTTGACTAATAAATCTGCCTAAACTTTTATTTTCATCTTAGGTGGCAACGTCGTCCAAAACTTACAAAAGGAATAAAAAAAATGCCCAAACTTTATACGTGTTGGTATATGTTGGCACAAACATTGGTACGTGTGAAACGAGGCGAGCGAAAATCTTTAAATGTCGATCTGAATCGATCGCCAAAATGTTCGATTAAAATCGCTCCGAATTACTGATGACCTCCCTTAAGTTTAGGTTTGGTTGTACTGCAAGCTAAGCTAGTAAAAGTCGAGCTTCGAAATTTAAAGTAGATTCCGACGGTAGTGGAGCGGTGCCGAAAGATGTTTTTAAGGTTCCGTACCTGAAGGGTGCCAAACGGGCCCCTATTGCTAAGACTCCACTGTCCGTCCGTCTGTATGTCAGTGGGTTGTATGTCATGAACGGTAATAGCTAGACAGCTGACATTTTCAGAGAATATGTATTTCTATTGCCGCTATAACAAGAAATAACAAAAATGAAATTAAATTAAAAATAAAGGAGGCGCTCATACAAGAAACGTCTTTTTTGGCGTTTCAGGAACCCTCTGTGTGCGATCCTGATTCGCACTTGACCGTTTTTTTTTTTTTTTTCATTACGTGAAATTACAAAAGATAACTAAAATGAACCAAATTGTATAGCCCCGCTGTCGCGAGACAGTCCCGCATCGCTCCACTACCGCAGGTACTTACTCAGTTATGCGCTATGCCTGTAGTACACATTAGATGCAAACATGCATATGGCACGCCTGAAATACGGTTGCTTATAATACCAGATGTATTAACTCGCGTCTTGCAAACACTGCGAAAATCTTTTCACAGCCAAAAGGGGTTTATTTAGACTAAATTAATAAGATCCATTTTTATTAAACAGAATACATCTAAACGTAGTTTACATCTCATATCAAGTACTGTACACACGGACACAGCCGGTATCGCCCGCGGCAGCTCTCTGGCCACCCGCCGAATTTATGAAAATAACTTCTTAAGGTATTATTCTATATATTTTGCCTCTCCACTCCATCATCATTCAATGTACAGGTGTGCACCGGCCGTTTAAGAATAGAGGCATCTGTGGAGATGCTTAATACCTTTATATTATTTTTAAAGCAATGTTTGATTATTGTTATCCAAATAAATAATATGTAAAAAATATGCGATAAAAAACCTAATTAATTAAAACGTGTTGTGATTTTTAAGGCAATTATAGCTCAGTGTTACATCAAATGCTATGACAAAGGATGTGGGGACGAATCTTACAAGCAGCTTCAGCTTCCGATGAAGGATGAAATATGTAAGGAAAACATAGCATATGGTTGGGTAATTTGTTGTACCTGGCTAACCTGGCTGCGACCCTGGAGTTGAAAATCTATGGCCAAGCACCTATCGGTGTGATTCGGCAGATATACTTTACAGCCAGTTCCTTTTTGGTCATGTGTGCTTACCCCCGTAGGCCATAGTTACCATGGTGACATTGCACAACTAAACTTTGTGGTATAGTTTGTGATCCGGTAATAATCTCATAAAAGGATAAAAAAAACATGAAAATAAAAGCAAAACTAAAGTAAACTTGATCACAAAAAGATATTAATAGCTAAAGTTATTTGAATATATGCTGCGGTACCTAGATGGGTGACCGCCTAGTAGTATTTCAAATCGAGCGTTTCCGTGCTTCGGAAGGTACGTAAAGCCTGGTTGGTCCTGATTATTACTTAATTGTGATAATCGTTAAGCTAGTTGGATGCCTCATAGGCGGCTTGAAAAATTCCAACAGTAGGTTGACCACTAGCCTACCTCCACCAATTCGAAGTGAGCACGCGTGGTGGAGTATTGCCCACCCTCATTTGTGAAAGGAGGCCTGTGCTCAGCAGTGGGACATTATAGGCTGATGATGATGATGATGATTTGAATATAATATATAAATTAAAGGACTTCAAAAAAAGTAATATGAATTCGTCTCCACACCTTTCCACTCATCCAGGCTAATTAAGTCGGCTGTTGTGCGGCGACACGCGACCGTACGCAGATGCGCTCGCGACGCAGCCGCCGCTGGTAGTCTGTAGACGCCTTTATGATGTTTATTTTTTAATTAGATTAGCCAACACAACAGTGAAATGAATTAGAATAATGTATGGATATCCAATGCATAATCAACGTAGCCAGATAATCAATTGGAGTCCTAAGGTTATTGCATTACTTTCAAGTAATTCACTATTATTCAGTGTTCTACATGGAATTATAGAAAAAATAATTCTTGATATCTTTCATTAATGCTGTTACGACTCTGACTTCTGAAGATTAAATGATGAGCTTTCTGAATTGACATTTCTATGTATTGTATATTTGTTTAAACAAAATTAAAAATAGAAGACGAAAACAAAAAAAAAACATATGGCATATCTGGAAACAAAATAACGTTGATTTGATTGATTCTAAATAATGACAATTACTTTATTAAAAAGCTTGAAAGAAATAATAAGGTAAATAGTTAAATTCTTACTCTAACACCCTCATATGGCTAAGAAGTAGAGACAAAACATACGCGAGTGTCACGTGGTTAAAGGTGAGAGCTCCCGAGCTACCATTGGAGACTAGCTCATGTAATATTCATCAAAATGAAGTGATACACAAAACAACAGACAATAAATAAGCAGATTGTATAGGCATCCATTTAACAAAAGTAATTTCTAAAGCCATCGAATTCTAATTTTACAATTTAGAGTATTTGTATAATAATACTTGGAAACTTTTTACATAATTGAACTGTTTTACAAAAAACTTAAACCGACTTCAAAATACACTAAGAAGTAATCAAATCCTGGCAATGGGACCAAACGGGAAGTGTACTCTTCCAAACAAAAAAATAATTTTCCAAATCGGTTAATAAATGACGGAGTTATGAGGTAAAAAAAAAATACATCCGAATTGAGAACCTCCTCCTTTTTTTGAAGTCGGTTAAAAATATCCTTAGACGATGATAGCCACTTCAGGTAGACCGCTAGCCTCCTTGTCCGAAGTCTATGAGACACTTGTAGGTAATTGGAAAATCAATGGAGCATTACTGACCCTGAAAAAGGAAACACTTGGTGATAGTATTTCTTCAAATGTCCATAAAATATCTCTGAATAACAAACTCATAACAACAAGAGTTTACGAAGATTCTACGAAAAGATGTCTAAGAAGTTGAGTCAGTCAAGGATAGCGTCTAAATATATTTCGAAGGATAGTTACATCAAATCCGTCTCACAATCGAGATCCCAGTGAGCTTGAACCAATAGTAACCCACTATGATACCCATAACGCACGAGTTATATTTACTCTGAGGCGTGAAAGAAATAAACCAAACGCGACCTACCGACTGGATGCTTTTGGCGGCCGATGTAGGTGTACCGCTCCAAATGCTCACTTGTTACTATGCTTCTTGAGAGAGTATGACTGCAATACAATCTGGTACTTGTAATGTCTGGTATTACACTTGCTACAAATCTAAATGCTAGACTGTAGATGTGAGAGTAAAAGATGAAAATGATCATGTAAGAGTGACGTTTGGGCGTATACCAAAGTTTTTACAGTAGTACCCAATTAATATGGCTTACCGATGTACCTGCGCAGAAGTTACATTTTCAAAGCGCGGGAAACGCTATTGGTCGGCAGCTGCCGCCATGTTAGCGCGCGCCGTGCGGAGGGGCGTGACTTGCGAGTGAGATGGAACTAACAGCTGCAGTGTATTATGAACCTTATAGTAGTGATCTAAGGTTGATTGTAAGTTTTAAGCATTCTTTCGTTAATCTTCGGGGCCATACTTTCTTTTCTGTGCGAACGAAGATTCACGACGCGCCATATCAGTTGGGTAATACTGTACCGACTGATATGAGATTGCGAAATTGATTTAGGCCCAGTTTCAATCATTTACGGACCGATATCGTTTAAGATTTATTAAAATTAAGACTGTTATATCTTTAGTAATAATGAAGCAAATGCCCTCCAATATAGAAGTAGCTATCACAGGTAAAATTAGCTTACGAAATGATCTATATGCCCAGTTTGGCAATAAAAAAACCTACCATTGGTAAGCAAAACGATTCGTTTTTGTTTATTGAAACCGGGCATTAGTGGTCGCTTTATTTGATACCATAGTTTTATTAATTAAAGAACAAAAAAGTCTCTATATGCTATTAATGATTGAAGAAGATAATGATACGAATAAATATCACATTTCGATAACTACAAATTTTAATAGTGTGAAGAAAGCACAGCTGTTTATGTGATTTTGTGAAACCTGTTCGAGACTTATAATTACTCAGTATACCAAAACTTTAACAATCATACTAAGGACATGCATCATTATGTTAGAGTACCTTTTAACATAACTATTATTGTTTGACTAAAGTATATGTCTAAATACTGCGATGCATTTAAATTAGATACAATTCCTGCAGGTGGTAACTTGCACAAGTATTAGTGACCTTTTTATAAATTCTGACACAGAACGTAAATATTTACTTGGTGATTAATTCCTCTTTACTACCGTTTAATATTTTTGGACGATAGTTTTAAGAATTAACGAATTTAGTCTTTAATGGTGCGTTGAGGGAAATGGGACTTACGGAAGATGATGCGCGAGACCGTAATAAATGGCGTCGCATGATTGGGAAAGCCGACCCCGCGTAACGGGAAAAGGCGAGGCCAAAGAAGAAAGAAGAAGTCTTTAATGGTGCGTCCATGCTACACAAAGCGAGCACGAGCCGAGCCACGAACGAACAGGATTCGTTCGTTGCTCGCGATGTCAAGTGTGGACGTACAACGAGCTTACAACGAACATAGAACGAGCATACAACGAGCCATCAACGAGCGCGATGCGAATCTCTGTGTTCGTGTAAAAACTGACAATCGGGCGGAGCGCAGTCGAGCGCGAGGCGAATGATCGTTCGAGGCTCGCAAGTTCGTCCACGCTACGCAAACAACGAACGATTCGTTCGAGACTCGCTCGTGCTCGCTTCGCGTAGCATAAGATCTAGTATTCTAATCATAGCTCTTCATGTTTCTAACTAAGGTTCTCAACCCAAAAATTCACATAACAATACTATACATTCATCTGCTTTTACCGTCTAACTTTAGGTGCAGCAACATTTCAGTAGCCCATTGGTCTCTATAACATTGGCCACAGAACCCTCTGGCTTCATGAAATTACGTCATAATATATATTATTTTATCAATCATACAAAACTCCAATAAATCATGAAGAAGGGCTGGCCATCCGCAATTACCGTTATCAAGGGATACACCGATAAATAAATATTTATGTGCCAACATTATGCGGGTGAAATTGTCACAATTTAAACAATTATGCAGTTAACGAGAAATGGCGGACTTCGCCGAGGGTGGCCGACTGGTATGGTGGTGGATGTTGCTCTGCTTTTCGATGAATTAGATTTTTAAACGACTTCAAGAAAAGGAGGAGGTTCTCAATTCGGATGTTTATATATTTTTTAAATCGCATGACGTGTTCTATAGAAAATATTTCGCTGACTTCAAAACAGTGTCAGATAAGAGTTATTTTATATACTTTTTAGTGTAGTTTGAAGGCGGTTTATTTAATTTGTTAAAAAGTTAATTTATTTTTGAATTTTTAGTTTCATTATATACTGAATATATCTGCGCAACCCTTTCGAGTGTACAGGCCTGATGTTTTATTGTGTGATTGCGTAAATAATGCATATTTATGCGATAGCAGCAATCGCGGCTGATTTGCTGTAATTTTTTTAAGAGTTCCATTGTTATCTCCGAAACTCATCATCAGATCTATATGAAGTTTATATGGGACCATTTCGGAATATACCCCTTTCGAAAAAAAAGAATTTTGCAAATCCGTCTATATATGACGGAGTTATGCCCGAACATACATAAAAAAAAATTACTTACTTATTATGACCAGAGGTCGGAATTAGGTAGAGTAATTTATATGTACTTGCATCGAAATGTTGATATTAATATGGATCTTCCCGGGATTTCCCGGGATTTATAATCCGTGTGGCCAACAATATTACAAATAAATAATAAAAAAAAACCTCAAAAATAGATAAGACAAATAAAACAAGCGTGTGCGCATTGGAATTTTGCAACTTCGGACATCCGATGTCGGATGCTTTAAATTGTGTAAAAGTAAATAACTTTTTTATTTATTACATCACGGAATTTTACAGGCTGTGAAAAAGTAAGTAAAATATAAATGAAATAGAATTCTTTAATTAAATGAATGCCATGAATTGATTAGTGATTGATTTTGTGGCCGAAAGTGGTAACCTTTCTTAGGGGTTTATATGAAAAAAATTAGTTGAAGCTACTACCACATTAATTTTAATAGCTGTGAAGTTATGTATGAAGACATAATTATCTTTATTTATTTTCATAAATTATCAATTTATAGGAACACTTAGTGGTTGCCAAACATACTCATTTTTTCATTTTAGAGATTGAAAATTGGTGTTTATAACTTTTAGACATTTTTATGTATTTTTATAAAAAAAAATAACAAACAGAAGTAGAGCAACATTGACACCCGTTTCCAGTGGCACCCAAATGTTTTCGGTACATTATAATTTATTTTGTCATTTCGTATCGCGATGACTTAATACCCATCGAGGCTGCATAATGAAGTCTTCAATATAATCAGACCCATTTTATTCACCAGCTTTTACTTATCCGACACAGTTTGGATAGATAGACCAAGGCCAAGAGCGAGTCAGCAGTCAAGAGAATCCCACTGACGGACGAAACGACAGCGGAGGCTTAGTAATAGGGTCCCTTTTGAACCCTTGTGGTATGGAACCCCAAAAATAATAATATTAGTACCCTTTTAGGACTTTAACTAAGGAAATTTACTTTGATATTGAAACGAAAACTGTAAAAAAAATATTCATACTAATATTATAAATGCGACAATAACTGTTTGTTACCTTTTCAAGCCTGAACCGCTGAAGCGATTGGGATGAAATTTGGCACGCAGGTAGCCTATTTTATGGAGAGGGACATAGGCTTCATTATCCCAGAAATGCGGATGCGGTGGCGGGGGAGATATATGAAAGTGTCTTTGGATGTGAGGATGTAAAGATGTTTGTTACTGTTTCACGCAAAAACGACTGATCGGAATTGGATGGAATTTGGCAGATAGTACTGGTTTGGTACTTTTTATCCTGGAAAATCAGACGATGTCTCGGAAACCGTGCGAGACAACTAGTTATTTATAAAAAAATACAACAATTGACTCTACACATGACCAAGTCTCTATATATAAAAATGAATCCCTATTTCCCTTGGTCACGCCATAACTTGAGAATGACTTTACTTTCATCCATATGGTATGAAGGACATAAGCTACTTAGGACAACTAGTTTAAGAAGAAAAGACCACGAAAAAATATTTATAGGTACCTTCGTAAAAATGTGTCGACAGGTGTGTAAGCAAATTATAACTAGCATAAATTAGCAAAGATAAGAAAAATAGTGTCATAAAACACGTGCAAATTCAATGAAGGTAAGCTTACCTTATCTTAAACATAAACGTAAAAGCTGAAGAAATCCGTTCTGGCAAACAATTGCGAACTTACCCTTACAAAAAATTACTTTCCCACACCTCACTAATTGCTACCACGTGCTGTC
Organism: Polyploca ridens; assembly: GCA_951394255.1. NCBI lineage: Eukaryota > Metazoa > Arthropoda > Insecta > Lepidoptera > Drepanidae > Polyploca > Polyploca ridens. The sequence goes on along the minus strand of OX596250.1, from coordinate 1,240,354 downwards.
AAACAAAAGATATTAAACAAAACACCATTTTAAAACTATTCTTGAATACAGGTAAAACAAACAATGCTTTGTTTTTGCTTAGTTTTTGTATTTAATCTGTTTTATTTTGGCCGAGTATTTATATTTTTTTAAATAATGGAGCTTTTGGATACCAGATTTTAGAATAGAAGCACATATAAAGATATACACCAACAAAAAACGACTAAAATTGTAGCTTAAATATGAACATGTTATTTTACTATAATACAAATAAGTTCTTTTTTATCAAGCTTTTTGAGTGACTGTACTTTTTGTTGACTGTACTTGTATTATCATCCAATATACTAATGTATACCAAATATCAAGTCAATCCGACCACTGGAAGTGGGTGAAATTCGACATGCAAGATTCCACCCGAACAAACATACTTAACATACATTGCAAGTTAAATGAAAACTTGTAAAATGAAAGAGATCATTTTACTTTTTCTCTAATAAATTAAGTATAATTTTTTTTTTTTATTTGATGAGCTTGCTTTTGTCCACTGACCCGCCCATAAGGGGCGATGACGAAGCCTAAGATGAAACATGCTTACCAGAAGAAACCTATTCACTCTGGCCTTGAAAGTACCTAGATTGTAGACGTCAGGAAACACAGACGCCGGATGCAAGTTCCACTCCCTTGCTGTCCGCATTATAAATGAGGATGCAAAACGCTGCGTCCGTATATTCGGTATGTCAACAACGTACGGGTGAAAATTTTCCCGGCGGCTTGTGAAATTAAACGCTACTTCCAACCATTGGTAGACAATTCGCAGCGCCATACTTAGAACGGGCGTATTGTACTGTGACTCATGAATTCTAGTAACAAATCGGTGTCCGTTCGTCCACACAGACATAATGTGACAATACCCTAATCTACGTAACGCACGTGCGAACCTCAAAGGCGCGGTCCCGTACACGACAAAAGGTGAGTTCCGGACTACGGCCACCGAGACCGACAGTTTTTGTCGACGACAAAAAGTCGCCAAGTGTGATTCGAGGTGTTATAGTTTGGGGGTTTTGTAGGTTTAATATATTTTTGAGATTTGTGTCTAATCCTAATTCTAACTATTATAAATGTGAAAGTGAGTTTGTTTGTTTGTTACGCCTTCACGCCTCAACAACTCAACGGATCATCATGAAATTTGGCATGCAGATAGCCCATGGTATGGAGAAGGACATAGGCTTTGTATCCCGGGAACGCGGGTGAAACCGCGGGGGACAGCTAGTGAATGAATTATAAATATGAAAGTGAGTTTCTTTCTTTGTTTGTTACGCCTTCACGCCTCAACTACTTAACGGATCATCATGAACTTTGGCATGCAGATAGCCTATGGTATGGAGAAGGCTTTTATGAAATATTTTTTATAAAATTCGATTTTTAATAATTTGTTTTTTTAATAGTAGCAATAATAATGATAATTTTTAATTACTTATACTTAGTTTGAGAGAGTTTTTGTAATCGACAAAGTAGTTTTTCATAGTTTTTTTTTTACTGCAAATAATTTTAATCTAATAAACTTTTTTTTTTCGAACAAACATAACAAACACCTTTAGAAAAATCGAAGGCGCTTCCAAAGAACTATGTACCAGATGGATCTCTAAAATAACTCGGGTCATTCATACTCTTTATGAATGAAGTGACTACCTGGGCCGATCTAAGGGTGCCGAAATAAGGTTGTTTTACTGTTTACCTTTTTTTGGCCGGATGTGAGGCAAATTGGTGTCTGACACCGTTAGGTTTTCGCTCATTCACTCATTCATTCATCTTTACAAACTGTGGGAATATTTAGTAAGAATTTTTATAATCTAAACAGACATTTTAGTTTTTTTTGTTGTACTTCCTACGTGGAAAGACAATTTGTTAGTATAAAAATTGTAGGTGTAAATATAAATTTTGCTACGAACTAGTATACTTTTCACCTTGTCGTAAATACTGAATGTAAAATAGAGTCATTAAATAAATAGGTGTGAATAGAATTTTCATTTTGGAACGACTGCAAGGTCGCGGGTCTACGACGGAGGTCATAGCTACGACTACGCGCTACGACGTAGCAGGCTCTACGAGGCGAAAGTCATTAGAAGGAAAATCTTTGCTACGACTATAATGTGCTAGAAACAATAATGTTATAGACATATGCATTACATACTAATTTAATTTGCAATACTTTTTTAGCTTTTTATATTATCAATATTTAAAAAAAAGGGTTGTAGGTATGATGAAGTTTATGAAAAACTAAAATATCAATCGTCATAATTAGCTTATCGATTGATGCAGAAATATTTTTTATACACAAATCCGTTTAATTTTTTTGATAAGTAGGCTCATTTGTTCAATAAAGTAAAGTTCAATAATGATAGCGCTAATAAATCTGATAAAAAACGCGACAGTGAGTACACAGATATATAAATAACAAAGTTAACCTACAACCCCACCCCTAATCGGTCGCTAATCGAACAATCGACATCGTACCCACTAATTACGTATAACAAGCGCAAATTAATCATCGAACGAGATAAATCAGCGACGCGTGCTCGGGCCGAGTATCGAGACTATTTCGGTGTAGGCGGTGGGCATGATTCAATGTAGCGGGGCCAGTTGCGCGCCGATCGCTGACGGGTTCACATAGCGCGTCTGCGAGGGAGCGAGCGAGCGCTGTGGCGATGGCGCGATGAATACTCGCGGCCGCGCGGCGTTTTGCTGGGCTCTGCTGTGGATCCTCGCTGGCGGGCTCGCTGCGCCGCGCCGCCTCTACTGCGAGCGCGCCGACGTCGCGTGGCGGGCGTACCGCGCGCCGGCCGCCTTCGAGGCGCGCGTCCAGTCCCTGGCCAAAGACGCCGCCACCGTCCAGGTGAAGCGCGTCCTCCACCGCCAGGGACACTGGCCGCGCGAGAACGCCATCATCAGGCTCAAGCTGCCCCAGGACCGTCTCGAGTGCTCGGGACGTTTCGAAGTGCCGTTGAAAAATAGACGTAACTATATCGTGTTCGCGGAGAGGTGGGAGCACGCGGCCGTCGCGTTGGGCCCACCGCTGAAGAGGACCGGAAAGTTGATAAAGAGGATAAAGGCGGTCTACAAGCCTGGTTACAGTGAGTGTCTAGTGAATAAGGGTGATTATTGTGTAGCAGCGGTGTGATGCGAGCCGCGACACCACATGGAATTTGGAGATACTCGAAAGGTACATTTAAAATCAAATATCCAAAGACAGTATCATATCAACTTCCATGTGGTTGCATGATTGATTATAAGATTTGAGTCGTATCACCATTTGAACTTAGAATACAATATTCGTTGTACACCATCATAAGTAGAGTTTAAGATACCGATAAATTTTAATGCTAACAAATATGCGATGGCAGCAG